>WBNM01034464.1:0-22500 GCA_013399055.1 Ramphastos sulfuratus
CACTACCTCTTGGGCACCTCAAGGGACAAAGCCCTTAGGACCTTCACTAGTGATGGTTGGAATCATGGAGATGGAGTGAATCCCATCCAGACTTCTTTCCTGCTCAATCTCTTCTTCGCAGTACACGTCTTAGTGGGGACAACCATTCAAGAGCTCTTTCCACCACTGCATGCAGCTCCAGACTGAAGAGCAATGGGTCCGTGCTCCTTTTTTCTCCTTTTGGTTGGTGGGTGTGGCATGTGGCATCATGGCAACAGAGCTTCCACTGACAATGGTGCTGTGATGTGGCACTCACTGATTGGCTGATGGTGGTGGCATGAATCATGCTGACCTGCTGGCATCTGCGTTTGGGTTGCCACCAGCAACTCCTTCTGCATTCAGCTCTCAACACCTTATGTCCAGCCAGGCTGATTCCTTTGTCTTCTCTGCAAGGAATGTCAAAGGATCACCTTTGGACATGTTACCTTGGCCTGTGTCCTTGTCTCAAACCCAGCTGCCACCAACAGTGGTTCACGCTCCGCAGACTCTTCAGAGAGCTACGGAATTTATGAAAGGGAACTTGAAGCTCATCTGGTTTCAACCCTTTGCCGTGGCCATGGGCATCTCTTATTAGGCCCGGTTCCTCTGAGTCTTTCCCAAGCTGATCTTGGCACATCTCCAAGAATGGAATGGTCAATTGGGGTGGGTTGGAAGGGACATTTCATGGTCATCTACCCTAACCTCCAGCCATGACCAAGGATATCTTCAACTAGATCAGGTTGCTCAGAGCCACAGCCAACCTGACCAGCAATGGTTCCAGAGTTGGAACATCCCCCATCTCTCCAAAGGTGTGCAGGAGAACGGAGGTGTCCCTGTGGAAGTATAAGCATGAGGATGGTAAGATCCTGGCCAGTGGGCATGTGGACACCACAAGAACAGAAGGCTCACTGCACCAGCACACCAGCCAGCGTGGTGTCCCCAGCACTCACACTGACATGTTCTCCTTGGCTCCAGGGCTGATGTCACAGAGCTGCTGGTGCCAGGTGGTCCCCTTGGTGGTGGCTTCTGGGAGGGTGGGGCACAACATACAATCATGGAATGGTTTGGGTCACCTTTAAAAGCGATCTACTCCAAACCCCTGCAGTCAGCAGGGACATCCCCAGTTAGAGCAGGTTGCTCAAAATGCCATCAAGACCTTGAGTACCTCCAGCCATGGGGCCCCTCCAACACCTTCCTGGGGCCACCTGTTGTAGTGTTCCACCACCTTCACGGTGAAGAACTTCTTCCTAATCGCCAAACCTTATTCCTCATCTCCAAATTTTCTGCAAAAATGACAGCACAACAGAAGAAGAAAGTAAACAAGAGGACGACACATACACAGGCTCTCTTATACCTATAGGGTCAATGGGCTTAAAAGGGCATGAGGCAGCTGGTTGTACTTCTTCTAGCATGAGGATACTCCTATAAAGCAGCAAGACTGCAGGAACTTGAGGATTCTCTACCAACAGATTTCTCTACCCTATTTTCAGAAACTTTCAAAACAAAGGAAAAGCAAAATGCAGCATGGAACATCTTGGTTAGTGGCAACCCAAGGCCCTGAGTGAAGAACATCCAATCCTTTGAGAAGGAGCCCAAAACTTTCCAGCCCCCATCTTGGTTAAGTATTTCTATTTGTAACTGTGACAAAAAGCTGGTTTCTTGATGGAAATTTGGGACAGCAAGGAGATTAACGACATAATCACCTTATGACCTAGAATGACAAGAGCTTGAAAAGTACCAAACTAAGTACCATGCTTTGAAACTCAGTCTGGAGTAATTCAGACAAGAGAAAACTCTCCCAGACACACTCACAGGATACAACCATAAGCCATAGGTAGCACCAGATTTTTATATTCTTGTCTAAAAACTTCTTTGTGCTTCACAGGAGTCATTTCAAGCATTCGTCTCAGTCACCCCTCTCTGGCTTGCAGACATAAATTTGAAGCTTCTCTGGGCAGATGAGGTGGAATCTGATCTTGAAGCATCCACACTCCACTTAGTACCCACTAATACATGGCTCTTCTCTCAACTCTCTGTGCTAGTTCCTCCTGAAAACCAGCCTGGCTGGCTCACAGGTATGGGCACCCAGAGCTGTTCATCTTCTGTCTCAGTTGGGAATCTAGCTCTGCTGGGGCTCTGATTTTATCAGTTCTCCTTTAAGACATCTTTAAGACATTCTTAGATGTCTTCATTTGAGCTGGAACAGCTCTGGACGGAAAGAATTTACCCCAAAGGAGTAAATTACCCCACACTCCCACAGAACTGGATGGTAAATGGAAATGTCTGCCCTTTATAGAGGAGATACAGGAACAGGAAAGAAAATAACAGATTAAAATATCCTGTGCCTCCCCCTGAAGACTTTCTAGTCTGGGGCATTTGTATCTCTATGGTAGGACAATCAGTCCCAAGCCTACACCATTAGGAATTGCAGCTTCAGTTATCTTCCCTTACAGATGGAAAGATCTTCAAGCAGGTGCGACAAAAGCACTTCATCCTTTCTCAGAAATACTCAGACTTGGTTGGTTTGTTCTAATAAAAAGCTGTCAGAAAAACAGGGGAGATGAAACCTTTTTCTTGACAGCAGTGATTATTTGTGTTTTTCTGAGTGACTTCTCTCTGATACTGTTGTGATTTCTTCCCGATTCTCCCTTAACAGTTCGGCCAGACTGTTTACCTGCAAACACCTAGTTACAAGCTTGGGTTCCTCTTTCACCATGGAGTATATCCACCATAAGAGCTTTCTGAAATAGATGCTCAGCAAGATATAACCCTTTTGAGGTTTGGATCTGGACAGGTTGGAGAGCTGGGCAGAAAGTAACCCTATGAAGTCCACCAAGGACTAGTCTGGAGTCCTGCACCTAGAGAGGAGTAACTCCATGTATCAGTACAAGTAGGGGACTGCCTTGCTACCAAGTAGCTCTGTGAAAAAAGATCTGCGAGTACTGGCAGGCAACAATCTGACCACGAGCCAGCAATGTGCCCTTGTGGCCAAGAGGACCAATGGTGTCCGAGGGTGCATTAAGAACTGTGGCCAGCAGGTCAAGGGAGGTTCTCCTCTCCATTTACCCTGCCCTCGTGAGACCTCATCTGGAATACTGGCTGCAGTTTTGGGCTCCTCCATGTCAAGGACGACAGGGAACTGCTTCAGAAGGTACAGCAAGGGGCTAGAAAGATGATTAGGGACTAGAACATCGGCCTTATGAAGAAAGGCTGAGGGACTGGAGGTTATCTAGCCCGAGAAAGAAAAGACAAGAGGGGAGATCTTATCAATGCTTATAATTACTTAAAAGGTGGCTGTCAGGAGGGTGGGACCAGGCTTTTTTTTCTGTGGTGCCCACTGACATGACAAGAGGTAATGGGCACAAACTTGAACACAGGAAGTTCCATATAAACATGAGGAGAAATGTCTTTACTTTGGGGGTGGTGGAGCATCAGAGCAGGCTGCCCAGAGAAGTGAAGACTCCGTTTGTGGAGTCATTCCAAACCCATCTGGACACCAGTCTGTGCAACCTGCTAAGGTGAACCTGCTCTCGTTAGCATGTGATGGTCTCCAGAGGTCCCTTACAACCCCTATCATTCTGTGGTTCTTTGGTTCTGTGATTCTGTATGGATTCAGGGCTGGACTTAGCACCAAGTAGGTTTAATTTTATTCCACAACAGGCAGGAATTTCTTCCTTCTGCCTCCTTGTAACATTTCTCTGCTATCACTTGGACACCATCCTGCTCTTGGAGAATACAGGTTGTTATGGATCACTTGTTCACTTAATTGCATGGATCTTACAGCAGAAATATTCACAAAGAGCTCTTTTCACAGAAACAGAATTGCAGAAACATCCAGGTCGGAAAAGCCCCTCAGGATCACCAAGTCCAACCTATAACCCTACTCTACAAGACCCACTTTAAGAAGCCATATCTCTAAGCACCACATCCAAACAACCCTTAAACACATCCAGGGTAGGTGACTCAAACACCTCCCTGAGCAGCTCATTCTAGTGTCTGACCACTCTTTCCATGAAACACCTTTTCCTTACATCCAATTTAAACCTACCTTGTCTCAGCCTGAGGCCATTCCCCCTTCTTCAGTCTCCAATGACCTGTGAGAAGAGACTAGCACCAGCCTCTCCACAATGTCCCTTCAGGTAGTTGTAGATTACCTGACTAATTGAGGGAATCTGCAGGGAAAATATTCACGAAGCTTGTTCCCTCCTCAGCAAAACGCAAGGCAGACCTGAAAGCCAGTTTTCATCTTGCTCCTAAAGGTGAGGGCTTGGCAGGGTGATTATAAGCAGTTTGTTACAGTGAGGTGATGGGGAAGAGAAATGGAGTCTTGTCTGAGCCCCTTCACCTGGGCACATCTCCACAGCCCAACACTGACGGTGTGCAAGAAAATGGAGGGCAGAATGCCATCAGACATGTCCCTTGCTGAGCCATGTGGAGCAGTCCCAAAAGTCTGAAGACACCCTGCAAAATCCCCTCTCCTGATCCCATCCCTGGTCCCCACAAAGCCCTTTGAGTTGCGTCTGTCCCGAATTCTGGATGCCCCTAGAGAATGTGCCTGGCAGAGGGTGGCCAAGTGGACATGATCTAGCTGGGATTATAGTGTTGCTTCATCAGCTCACAGAGCCTTGGGAGCCTGTGGCCTACAGGGGACATCCCACTCCACCTAAATTCAGTAAGAAAACAGAGCAACCAAACTGAAAGCAGACCTCAATTCTGGCTGGTAGACTGGATTACAGGACTCTGGTACACAAAATTGGTAGAAGTCCCTTCAACAACCCCTGAGGTTCACCAAGCCACCATCAGATTAGCTGCTGGAAGAATGTATTGGTGTGGAGGTGGTACTGAGAGCTGCTATTGGCATGTTGTCTTAGAAATGGTTAAGGTGACAGATATTGGAGAGAAATGGATGGGACTTACCCAATTCCTCACTTGTTTGTGTGCAGCCTTCGTGCTTTTGTCTCCTCTCCCATCCTTTTCCTGGGGACAGTAGACTGTCACGGGTACAAAATCCTTCTTGTCACATGCACACAAGTTGCCTGGCACAAAGTAAGCCAAGGCTTCCAAACACCAGACCTGCAACACAAATAGTATTTTTCGGTTCTCAACACAGATAGAGAGAGATCAGACCTCCTTCAATTAGCCTCATCTGCCAGACTGGCAGCTTCCTAATCCCGTACAGCCACAGAAACCACATCTAGATGTATATGTGCATAAAGAGTCACAACTGGGAAGAATCACAGAATGCTAGGGCTGCAAAGTGACCTCTGAAGATCACTTAGTGCAAGGCCTCTGTCAAAGCAGGTTCACCTAGAGCAGGCTGGAAATAGGGCTGTGGAGTGACCTCTGAAGACCACCTAGTCCAATTCCACTGTGAAAGCAGATTCACCTATAGCAGGTTGCACGCCAAGCTATCTGTAAACCAAACAAGTCAGGATGCCATCCCAAAGGATGCACTTATGCTTACACAAGGGTTGGGGGCTTGATGCTGCACCCATTTTGGGTAGATTCCCCATTCCCCTCCACGCTGCAGGTCTAACTGAGCACTTTCTTCCTGCCTTTCTTTAAACTTCTGAATGCAGTCCCCGCCTGAGGTGGTAGAAAAGCCACAGCCTCACTAAACTATGCCCTGAGGACCCGATCCTCTTTCTTCTGCTCATTTTACCACACACCCCCCCTCCCCACAGTTGTGATAACAGTGAGGCCCTATGCTCCGAGAATAACCCAGAATTTGTTATTTCCATCTCAAAACAAAACAGGTTTAATTCACCCTAATAGTCTATGGTATTATTTCAGAATTATTCCATTTCTTGTACATTTTGTGCCACTCCTTTCTTCTGGTTGTCTTCTCTTCAGCACAAGAGCATGCAACTGTTCTTTTGTTATGTTGCTGTTTCATTTTCTGCTCTTCCCCGTTAAGTTTTGGACCCCTCGCTATGAGAAGGATATCAAGCTGTTGGAGACTGTCCAAAGAAGAGTAACTAAGCAGGTCAAGGACCTTGAACACAGAAGGACTGGCTAACAGAACTGAGGTTGTTCAGTCTAGAGAAAAGGAGCCTGAGGGAAAACCTTCTCACTCTCTGTAACTCTCTGAAAGGAGGGTGGAGTGAGGTGAGAGTCTTTTCTCACATATAGCAAGTGACAGGACTAAAGGAAATTACCTCAAGTTGCACCATGGGAGATTAAGGTTGGATATTAGGAAATCTTTCTTCACAGAAAGGGTTCTTAGGCTGCCCAGGGAGCTGGTGGAGTCACCACCCCTGATGGCATTTAAATGATGTGTGGATGTAGTGCTGAGGGTCATGGTTTAGTGGTAGTAGCTTAGCAGTAGTGGTGGGATTCCAAGATCCAGGCAAGTAGTTAGACTTGATGATCTCAGAGGTCTTTTCCAATCTCAGCAGTTCTATGATTCTATGAATCTATGATTCTATGATTTTATGATTCTATGATTCTCTTCAGCACAAAAAGAGCACACAACTGTTCTTTGGTTGTTGGGGTGTTCCTTTGTTTTCTTGCTTTTATGTTGTCTGGGGTACTTTTTCAACTGGAGAAGGTGAGCTATGAGGGCAAAGAGCAAACCGGAATGTGTTAAGGCAGACACCGGAATGGCAAGCCATGAGTTATCCAAGTATATGAGGCAGAAAGCATCTCTGGATAAACAATAGTGAAAAAATAACAACAGTAAAAACAGCAGAAAGCTCTCTCCCATCCAATCAGGCCAAAAAAATAAAGGCTTGGCAAGGAACAATCTGAGAAATTGTCTGAAGAGCTGGGAGTAGGTTCTGTGTCATACAGAAGAGCCAAAAATGTGTTTGGCCACAAACAGTGTGTGATGCATTCCAAAATGCTTCAGGAGGAGATATTTAGAGGGTGGGATGGTTGGCATGAGAGAAGTTGGGGGAGGCATCACTGCAGGAGGAATATCTTTAAACTTCAAGCAACAGCCACTAAAATATCCCAAATGCTCTGCCTCCTTGGAGGTGCCAAGGGTTGGAAATGTGCAGAAATGTAATCTCCTTTAAACTTTTTTTTTTTTTTTAACTGTCCTTCTCATAGTGAGAAGGAAAAGCCCAAAAAGTAGAGCCTAATGCAGGGATGACAGTAGGTCTCAGATTGGACCCACGGTGTAAGAGATAGTGCTCCAATCTAGCCATAAATAAAGTGGCTCCCATTAACGTTTATATTTGCTTTAATTTATTTAACCAAGAAAGTCAGCAGAGGCCCATAGGTCTCGGTATTAAGAATGAGCTGGCCAAGATAGCAGCAGACGAAGCTTGCATCAGTGTAAATCAAAGCTTCCATAAGTCATACACAAGAAACCATGGGTGAGTAAAGCAATAAAACGTGACCAGTTTCTTTATTGTATCATTTTCAGCTTTCAATTTCTGCTGGAGCCAAACATCATTTCTGCTCTGTCTTTTTAAGAGCTCCTGGAGAGGACGGACCAAATTCATTGCAAACCCAGAATCTAAGAGCAGGAGTTCAGAAGCTGCTCACAAATGCTTTATCTCCCTTTATGGTCAGACAATAATAAAGATGAGGTTCAGGAGCTTTACTACCTTTTTTTTTTTTTTTTTTTCCCCCCCCCTACTTAAACACTGGAAAACGCTGCACCTTCACCTTGTCAGAACCATGTTGTGAAAAGTAACTGTAATCCAATATTGTTTTGCTTGATCTAATTTGAGCTGACCCACATTTAGACAGACGTCCATCCTGGAAATGGAGATGTTTAATTTTCCCCATCTCAGGGGTGCAAAGGGGCCTTCTAGAGGGGCCAGTTCAGCATCTCACCTCCCTCAGCACAGGTCCGTGGAGACACTGCTCATGCTGTTTTGCTTCAGGAGAGGGGTTTAATTCTTTAAAGTTCATCTTGTCAAGGAGCACTTCTCCCATCCCACCATGGCACCCACCTCCTCAGACCTTTTGAGGTACCAAGCACACTTATTTTTTTTTTTCCTTTTATAATACCCCACAGGACGGTACCACTTTATGAGCATATTACAGTGATGTTATTCCTGCTACTACAATCATGGCTCTGTCATGATTTCCATTATAAACCTCAGACTGGATTTTTTGAGCTTTTTTTTAACCTTTTCTGGGGTCTATAATTTGATCATAAAAACTCATGCTGGGCTGAAATTCAGCTGCCAGGTCTTGGTTGAACACCAAATTTGACTTAACCCTGAGGATGCTGAATTGCTTTCAGGTACAAGAGGGCTTTGGAGTCTTGAGTCAGCCAAAGCATGGAAGACAAGTCCTTAGGGGCAAGAAGAAGGGGTTTGGAGTACCTAGGGACAAAGATGCAGGGATAATCAGAGGACCATTAACATTGCAAAAAAGATCATCAGGTCCACCTGTCAACTCAACACTAACATGACCACTAAACCATGTCCCAAAGTCTACATGTTTAACACCTCCAGAGATTGTGACTCTACCATGTCCCTAGGCAGCCTGCTCCAATGCCTAGCCACCCTTTCAGTAAAGAAATTTTTCCTAGTGCCCAACCTAAGTCTCCACTGGCACAACATGAAGCTGTTTCTTCTTGTCCTTCTTATTTGGGAGAAGAGACCAACCCCCACTTCACTACAGCTTCCTTTCAGATACTTGTAGACAGCAATGTGGTCTGCCCTCAGTCTTCTCCTCTCCTGACTAAACAATCCCAGCTCCTTCAGCTGCTCCTCACTATTTATTCTCCAGACCCTTTAGTAGCTTTGTTGCCCTTCTCTGGACCCACTCCATCACCTTAATGTCCGTCATAATGCAGTGCCCAAAACTGAACTCAGTAATCAAGCTGGGCAGAGTAGTCCAGATGGGAACTGCCATGATCTCCTCAGCTCTGTTGGTCTACAGACTGCTATGCCTCAGTCCTTCGATGATTTCTTTATTCCCTATCCTCATGGGTGTCTCAGCTTGATCTGTTCCTTAGCTCTTCATGATTAATTTCTTCATGCAGTCAATCACATAATTACAGACTTATAGAATCATTTCTGTTGGACAAAACCTTAAAGATCAACAAGTCCAAGTGTTAACCCACCACAGCCAGATTACCACTAAACCATCTCCCTCTGCACCTCATCTACACATCTTTGAAATCATCCCAGGGTAGTGACTCCACCACTTCTCTGGGCAGCCTGTTCCAGGCTTGACAACTCTTTCAGAGAAGAAATTTTCCCACTTGTTCCTGAGGCAAAACTCATTCATTCAGTCGCTCAGATTTACAACCAGCTCAGAAAGCTCTTCAGTTGCCTCCTCAAAGAGAAACCATGATGAGTACTCAACAAAGACAAGCATAGCACAGACACAGCTGCATCATGGACAAGGATTTACTGGAAGAAAAAGAAAAAATAGCCACCAGCAGGACACATTGCACCAGAAACGGGAAAGACTGTCAGCTGCCCGTGGATTCCCAATCTCTTTACAGTGTTCCAAAAAAGCACAATCGAACCAGCTCCCCAGGGAGTTGTGGAGTCTCTCTCTCTCTCTCTGGAGATACTCAAAACCTGCCTGGATGTGTTCCTGTGTGATCTACTCTAGGTGATCCTGCTCTGGCAGGGGGTTGGACTGGATGAGATTTTGAGGTCCCTTCCACCCCCTGACATTCTGTAATTCTGTAAAGCATTCAAGGTTAGTTTTGACAGGGCTTTAAGCAACCTGATTTAACAGGTGTCCCTGCCCATGTCAGACAGGTTGGAATCAGATGATCTTTAAGGTCCCTTCCAACCCAAACCATTTAAAGAGCAAGGACTTGGAAACTGCAAATCATTCCCTAATTCTGTGATTCTAGGATTCTGTGATTCTATGAAAACCAGGACATTGTGTCCTCACGTGGAAAGCTGGTGTAGTAACACTTTCATAGTCTGCAGAGGCACCGTGAGATGCCCATAAAGACTTTTGCACTGATCAGACACTTCAGTCATGAAGGTTCTTCTGGGGGCTTAAAATTGATAGGATGAGGTATCACGGCTGGACAAACCCCTAATCTATCAAAGCAATAATCTATGGAAGAAAGATACTTCACAAGGCACTTTCACAGCAGATGGTAAGTGACTTATGATGTATTCCACCTCTCATCCGCAGGAAAACAGCATTAATAAAACACACTGATATGACAGATTAATAGCTCAGAACTGCAGTCCAGGAGAGGTTAGGAGCAGCCTGTTCCTCCTCTGGGATTTCTAACAATAAGGAATTAGGTAAATGTTTCAAACTGAAGATGATGTGCAAGCAATATGAAAGCAAGGCTTTGGTCTGGTTGGAAACTGTATGGTGGGAGTTGATGTTTATTGTGCTGTGGTGACACCTTTGTAACTGCATGGTTTATTTAACTCTTGCTGCTCCTGCTGCCAATTCACTCTAGGATCTGAGAAGCCAGATGTGTTCCTCTGGCTCTAGCACCACTTTTCTGCAGCACCAAGGGCCTGATCCTTCTCATCCTTCACATCACCAATGTGATCACTTCCATTATGAATAAAAATTCCTCCCCCCCCCGCCCCCAAAAACACACAAAAAGGGCTGGTGTTCAATTCGAAAGGTTTATGGTTTTTCAACTTCTTGGAAGTGAAACACAAAGTCTTGATGGAATTTATCATTGCTGAGCAATTTTGTGGTTTTCATCCTGGTTTAGAAACCAGAGGACACATTCCCTGCTTCAGCAGTGATTGGGGAGTGTTGCCAAGCCCATGATTTCATTCCACATCCCTATTCCTCTTCTTGACCTTCCCATCCTGATTCCCTCTCTTTTGGGCATAGCTAAAGGGGAGATGAAGGGAGGGAGGTTATTCACATCAGAAAATTTTAAGCACTTATGGTAGATGTCTGAGATCCTTTGCATCTTCCAAAGTTACTGGAGGGAGAGAGGATGCTCAGAAGGGCAATTGGGAGCCCTGCAGCTGAAGTCAGAGCTGGCGTTTTGTTTGGGAGCTGCTGTGATTCAGGTGATGACTGGTACCATCTAACCATGGCCACAAAACTTAATCTACAAGAGTTTTGATTATCTCAGCCTCCTTCACCCTTCCTGAAGGTGGGTATCTAATCCAGCAGGTTCTGATTCCTCCAAAGATGATGGGTAGTGCTGTCCCTACCAAACGCTCCTCTGCAGGGGATGTGAATAAACCTTTCCCATTTCAGGCCAGCACAACCACCAGTGCTGCAGGATGCTTTTGGAAATGTGATCGGGGCGAGGGGAGGGGACCACATAAACATCACAAAAAAAACCCCACACAAACATCACAAAAAAACCCTAAAACAAAAAACAAACAAACAAACAAAAACCCCACACAGAATAGAAACAACCAGAATGACCTTTGCATCTGTCACCTCTTCATTTAGGGCTCCATCTCACATACCAGTGAGACCAAGCTGGGCGGAGATGCAGTTCTCACCACAGCTGCACCAGCAAAAACACTTCATCTTGCTGGTATTGGTTCTTTTCTTCTTTTGATACCAAGATTTTTTCAAATCATGCCCATGTTGGAGTGACTGACCTATCGTCTACACAAAGGAGATGTGGTTTAGTGGCAGACTTGGCAATGTTAAGTTAATGGTGGGACTTGGTGAAGAGAAGGGCCTTTTTCAATCTGCAAGAAAGGAAGGGAGGAAGGAATAGAGAAGAAAGAGAGAGAAGAGGAAAGAAGGCGAGAGAGAGAAGAGGAAAGAAGGCGAGAGAGAGGAGAGGAAAGAAGGCGAGAGAGAAGAGAGGAAAGAAGGCGAGAGAGAANATCTGCAAGAAAGGAAGGGAGGAAGGAATAGAGAAGAAAGAGAGAGAAGAGGAAAGAAAGAGGCAGAGTTAAGAGTGAAAAAGGCGAGCGAGAGAAGAGGAAAGAAGGCGAGAGAGAGAAGAGGAAAGAAGGCGAGAGAGAGAAGAGGAAAGAAGGCGAGAGAGAGAAGAGGAAAGAAGGCGAGAGAGAGAAGAGGAAAGAAGGAAAGCAAGAAGAAAGCGATCTCTGTTCTTTGCTATGTTAAATTTAAAACATCACACTAGTAGTAGTATATTGGCTCCATTACACAAAGACTGTAAAGTCCAGCTAGCTCATAACTCCACCAATAAAGACCATGATTTGCCAATAAAAATTAGGGCAGCCACTGATCCACAGTCTAGATTTCCTGCTTGGGGTGGAATTGTAAAATACAATGATCAAATTTGGTGCAAAATAGAGCAAATGTGCAAGCTAAGCCAAGGAAAAGTATTCCCCACTTCTCACCGCTTCCATATGAACTCAGACAGGACCAGATCCTTCAGCAGAACACCCCAAAGCACCTACAGCAGTTGTGACAAGAAATCTCATTTTTTTTAAGCTCCATGGAAAGTCTTTGCTCACCATTTTACATAGAAGTTTCTAGCAGCTTACAAAAAGAGGCACAGCAAGGCTTGATTGAAAACTGATGACACAATCTAGCCCTGCTTTTAGCAGTTTGGCATGCAGCACAAAAGCATTTCTGAAATCCCTCCAGCATCTAGAACTATACCTGGAATGGTTTTAGGACTAATATTAAACATACATGGTAGGCTAGAAGCAGGTCTGCTGAGAGGAATAAAGATCAAATGAGTTATCTTCCTTTCTATCTGCGAGAGATAGAAAGACAAGAGTCTTGTGTGATATATTTTTCCTCTGGGTCAAAAAAGTCTCAAGAAAGTATCTTCAGCCTGATTTCAAACTATTTTGTTTGGTGTTTTCTCCAAGACCTTTAAAAATACTTGCAATCTCATAAACATGGCTCCAGGTCTTGTTCAGTCAGTTCCCAACCCCAGCACAGAGCCCTGGTCTTCCAGGAACACCTGCCAAATACAACATTTGAACAAGCCCCCAAACATTTGGTATTTACTTAGAAGTCTGAGGGTATCCAGATCATAAATTTGTTGTGGAGATTGGGGCAATGCTTATTCAGTCACAATCGGTTTTCTTTGTGGGAGTTTGTCAACCAAGTTAGAAAGCCAGAAAGCAGTGATCATAGTTAACATACAGTGAACGTTATATAGCTGAAAGGACTCTTCAAAACTCATCCTCAAAGACACAGGAGATATTAATTTGTATTGATCATAAAATCATAGAATGGTTTGGATTCAAAGGGACCTTAAGAATCCTCTAGTTCCAACCCCCATTCTATGCACAGTGGCACCTTCCACTGGACCAGCTTGCTCAAGGCCTTGTGCAGCCCAGCCTTGAATAACTCTTGGGAGGAGGCCTCCACAACCTTCCTGGGCAACCTGCTGTACTGTCTCACCATCCATCACTGGAAAGAATGTCTTCCTAATACCCCATATAAATCTCCCCTCTTCCAGCTTCAATCCCTTTATTCTCATCCTATCCCTACAAACACTTATAAAAAGGCCCTGCCCAGTTTTCACTGGTACAGATTGCTCAAGGCCTTGTCCAGCCTGGCCTGGAACAACTCCAGGGAGGAGGCACCCAGGACAATTCTTCCAGTGTCTCATCACCCTCACCAGAAAGAATTTCTTCCTAATGTCCAGTTTAAATCTCCCCTCTTCCAGCTTCAATCCCTTTACCCTTGTCCTATCACTACAAGCCCTTGCGAGAAAGCCCTCCCCAGCTTTCTTGTAGGCCCCCTTCAGGTACTAGAAGGCCACTTTAAGGCCTCCCCAGAACCTTCTCTGGGGTCTCTCATTCCCCGTGGCATTATTAGAGGGGTGCAAATAAAACGCAAAACTCTGGGAAGACAAAGATTACCTGGCCTTGGGGTCTGAAATGGAGGTGAGACGCTGCAGAGCACGATTCAAAGAGCAGGGCAAAGCATGCCAACCTGAGCAAAATAGCTTGTAGTGGTGAAGTTGCCTCTGGGAAGCTTTGCAACGAGGCTTTCTTTGAAGTTTCTGGTTTTATCTGAACTTCAAAGTTGAAACCAAAATTCAAAGAATACGGACTTGTGGAGGAAAAGCTTTTCATTCCGGAGAGGCTCCGGAACCGGCTCCGCCGATGACCGGCCCGCTTAACGAAGCGGCGGCGAGCGGCGCGAGGCCAGGAGGCGCACCAACGTCTGCTCCCTGACGCGCCTGCGCGAGGGACAGGCGCGGGTTGGGGCGTTGCCGTGGTTACCGCGCGAGATACAAAGGCGGGCGAGGCAGCGCTAGGTTGCATCAACGTCTGCTCCCTGACGCGCCTGCGCGAGGGACAGACGCGGATTGGGGCGTTGCCGTGGTTACCGCGCGAGATACAAAGGCGGGCGAGGCAGCGCTAGGCTGCATCAACGTGTGCTCTCTGGCGCGACTGCGCTAGGGAGAGACGCGGGTTGGGGCGTTGCCGTGGTTACCACGCGAGATACAAAGGCGGGCGAGCGGCGCGAGGCCGCAACGGGTCTCCCTCACCGGATCCCAGCGAGCAGCGCACACACTGAACGAATTACAAAAAAGTGCCCAAGGGCAAACACTGATTGCCTATACCCCGCAGGACGCTGCAGCTGTTTGCAGCTTATTTGGGCGGGGCGGCAGGGCCCTGAGCCTCTGTCAGTGCACAACAGAAGTCTATGCCTCTAGGGTGACCAGCCCCAAGGGGGAGGGGGGGAACAGCTGTGTGTAACAGTGAGGGAGCAGGGTGAGTGCGCAGAGAGAAGAGCATGGTCACAACACAGCTAAAAGAGTGTGGGAACTCAGACCAGTGCTGGAACCAGCTGCCCAGGGAGGTTGTGGAGTCTCCCTCTCTGAAGATATTCAAGAACTGTCTGGATGCATTCCAGTGTGATCTGCTCTAGGTGATCCTGCTCTGGCAGGGGGGCTGCATCAGATGATCTTTCGAGGTCACTTCCAACCCCTGACATTCTATCACAGTATCACCAAGGTTGGAAGAGACCTCAAAGATCATCAAGTCCAACCCGTTTCCGCAGACCTCAAGACTAGACCATGGCACCAAGTGCCACATCCAAACCCGCCTTGATCTCCNGCTCTACAAGCAGAAGAGGACCCCCTCTCCTCCTGTGACCAGACAAAAGGAGGGGACATACGGGACAAGGGGGAATGGAAAAAGGTCCCTCCTCAGACAAGTAAACAAGAACCTCCTCAGCCCCTCTCACCTACCCAGTTGACATTGTACAGTAGGTATGGGGTGTTGAGAGTTGACAGCAAGGAGAATGAAGGTGGAGACAAAAACAGGTATGGGGCTCTACAAGGGGATGAGGATGATGGCTCTTCCAGCTTAGAGGTGTCACCAAAGTCTAGGTGAAGAGTCCCCTGAATTACAACCTCTGGCATTAAAAAGAAAAGAAGGGTAATAGTACTTAGTGATTCCCTTTAATGGGAATGGGCTGCCCAGGAAGGTGGTGGAGTCACCAACCCTGGAGGTGTTTAAAAGGAGGCTGGATCAGACACTTATTGCCATGGTTTAGTTAATTAGAAGAGTTAGGTGATAGGTTGGACTTGATCTCAGAGGTCTTTTCCAACCTGGTTAATTCTGTGATTCTGTGATTCATGGTCTTCCTTGCCATTGCATCTGTCCTAGGGGAGGATTTGCATCGATGTTTTAGCTCAGAACAAAGCCAAACCAAAGACCCACTTCAGGAGAACATCAACCACAAGCCAAACAAGAGTGGGTCCATGGTAACAGGCTATATATAGTCCAGAAAAAAGATCCTTTTTGAAAAGTGAATGTCAAGTCTTCAGCACTTATTCACTCTGCATAGCCTGGTGGTGTGCACATAGCCAGACCCAAGGAACTGTGTTTAGTGTTGGTGTGCGGATGAAGATCATGCAGAAACTCCTAGCAGTGAGTTTCATAGGTCACGTCTATACTGCCAAATAACAGAGGGCTAGTAAGTATCCCTAGCCCTGAGGCCAAGGGGTATGGACCAGTGGGTGTCCACACCACTCTGTGGTGTACTTTTCTGGAGCACATCCCCCCTACACTGCACACAATGCCAGCTTTCCCTCAACTCACATGTTGCCCCTCTGGCTCCAAGACATAATAACTGTTTTGTATGTTTTGGCCAAGATAGACTGTCTGAAATAACATGTGGGCTGGGCTGAAGACCACCAAAGTGATGTTTTCTAGCATGAAATCAGTGCTTGAGGGTGTGAAGCCTGCTGGGACAGTGCTATAGGTCTATGCGTGGGACAAAAGGGGCTAAAGCAGGGTCACACACACTCCCTGCCCATGAGGACTCCTCAGTAAGCTTACTCTAGGCTGGGCATGGGGCGGGAGTGGTGTGGACCACTGGAATGGTTTCACACTCATTTTCTGATGTCCTTCTGGTCAGCAGCACAGACAAACCCATTTTTCTGGGTCAGGCTTCATGGCCTTGGCTTCATCTCACCTAACGTAGGCAAGGGAAGAGATGTGTTGTCCCTTTTGTATCATGCATGTACAGCCTACTCCTGTCTTTGCTCCCACCCTTAAAGAAACTCAGACCCAGCATAACAAATGCAGATCTGGTGAAAGAGTTTGAAGGGATCACCTCTATACTCATCAAACTCTCCATGTCTTAAAGCAACAAAACAAAGGGAAGACTAAATTATCATCTTTGATATTGCACTGTACATTTCTGGGCATGGGGCAGGAGACACTTGGTAAAATGCACTCTTCAGCACATGCCCTTCATCTGAGGTAGTCACATTCAACTTCCCTTACAGTCAGCACAAAGCAAGGGACAGTTTTGATATACCTCCTAAATGCATCCACAGGAGTAGACTGCTCCCTACAGAGGCAGCTCAGGGACACCCGTTTGCTGATAGAAGAGAGTTGAGTCCATGTCCAGAGGTGACAAAAAGCTTTAGTTTACCACACTGATCCAACTACTAACACTAAAAAATTCATAGACACTGAGGACATCTCACCATGACAGTGAAGATGGGATGGGTGATCTGGTGGAGGGTTTACAGAAGGAGGCAGTGCCAGACTGGAGATGTCAGCAGCAGTGTGGCCAGCAGGAGCTGGGAAGTAATTGTGCCCCTGTATGCTCACCTGCAGTGGTGAAGCCACATCTCAAAACTGAGTTCAGTTTTCGGCCCCTCACTCCAAGACAGACATTGAAGTGCTGGAGCTTGTCCAGAGAAGGGCAACAAAGCTGGTGAAGGTTCTGGAGAACAGGCCTGTTGAGGAGTGGGTGAGGGAACTGGTGCTATTTAATCCGAATAAAGGAGGCTGAAAGGAGATTGGAGTGAAGTGGGCCTCGTCTCTTCTCCCTTATATCAAGTTACAGAGAAGAAATGGCCTCAAGTTGTGCCAAGGGAGGTTTAGGTTGGACATTAGGAAAAAATTCTTTCCTGCAAGAGTGGTCAGGCATTGGAACAGGTTGCCCAGGGAGGTGGTGGAATCCCTGTCCCTTCAGGTGTTCAAAAATCATGCAGACATGGCACTCTGGGACATGGTTTAATAGCCATAGGGATGTTAGGTTGACTGTTGAACTCAATGATCTTGATTAGGGGTCTTTTCCAACTGAAACAAGTCTGTGATTCTATGTGGTGAAGGAGAAGGCTCAGAGGAGACCTTATTGTGGACTTCCAGTATCTTAAAGGAGCCTACAAGAAAGCTGGTGAGAGACTCCTTAGGGTGTCAGGTAGTGATAGCACTGGGGGAAAATGGAGGAAAACTAGAAGTGGGGAGATTCAGATTGGATGTTAGGAAGAAGTTCTTCATGAGAGGTGGTGAGACAATGGAACAGGTTGCCCAAGGAGGTGGTGGAAGCCTCATCCCTGAATATTTTTAAGGTCAGGCTGGATGGGGATCTGAGCAACCTGATCTTGTGTGAGGTGTCCCTGCCCATGGCAGAGGGGTTGGAACTGGATGATCCTTGAGATCCCTTGCAGCCCTGACAATTCTATGATTCTATGATTCCATGACATTCATCAGTGGTGGACATGTGGAAGGTTAAACCAGTATGTCTGTGCAAACAGCAATGCATCATCTTAAACAGTAAAAACTTCCCTGCATCGAGGAGCATCAAACAAGCCTCCAGAAGAAAAGATGTAGGAAATGCAGTATTTAGTTAGCAAGAATAGTATTACCTTTCTCCTGCTGGCAGAAGCTTTGTGGGCATGGGTCAAAGACCAGTCCCACAACACCACCATACAGCCTGTCATGTACATGTACATGTACATCTGGTAAAGATGTTCCAGCCTTCTAGCAAAGGCATTTTTATCACAGAATCATAGAATGGTTTGGGTTGGAAGGGATCTTAAAGATCATCTGTTTCCAATCCCTCCACTATCACCAGGGACACCTTCCACTAGACTAGGTTGCTCAAGACCCTGTCCAACCTGGCCTTGAACACCCCCAGGAAAGGGACATCTGTCACTTCCCTGGGCAACCTGTTCCCGTGTCTCACCACCCTCACTATACAGCATGTCTTACTAATCTCCAATCTAAATCTTCCCTCCTCACGCTTCAATCCATTCCCTCTCCTCCTATGACTACAAGTCCTTGTCAAAAGTCCCTCCAACTTTAGCTTTCTCATATGCCCCCTTTCAGGCTGCTATAAGGTCTCCCCAAAGTGTTCTTTTCTCTAGAATGAACAACCCCAACTCTTGAAGCCTGTCCCCATAGGGGAGGCTCTCCAGCCCTCTGATCATCTTTGTGGCCTCCTGTGGACCCACTCCAACAGTTCAGTGTCCTTCTTTTATGTAGCTCAGATGACCAACAGAAACCAAACTGACCACACTGCAAACCTACTGCCCTCCAGAAAGCCAGCACTGGCTGCCAGGGCACGATGCTCTGAGCTGTGTGTTTGTGGGATCCATCTTCAGTGGTGGAGTGAAACACAATGAGAGGCACCTAATTAACTTCAGATGTACCTGTCAAGATGTCAGGGAGGCGGAGGCAGGGAGGAGCAGTGCCTTATTTGTTTCTCGTAACAATTATCGTGTTGCAAGAGAGACTCTCTCCAGCGCTCCCTCCTTGCCTCTTGTTTTCCTTCCACATTCGTTCACACATTATTTAACTTTTGACTTGGACACAGCAGGTAAAAGCATTTAACAGCTTGGCTGCTTGTTCAGACAGAGCTGAGGAGAGGGGAAAGGGGAGGGGGGGAGGGGGAGCAGACAGCAATTTTTTACCTTAAATTTTCGAGTTTTCAGCGCCACATTTTTTTGAAGGGGGGGAGGAGAAGAAAAGGGAATGAAAGGGGGTGGTGGAAGGAAATAGCATTCCAGAAAGACCGAGTCACATTTTCCAGCATTAGAACATGCTCTCTGCTGTCCCCAGCCATTGCTGGGAGACCCATTCCCACTCCACGGTGGAGAAAAGGTCAGTGGTAAAAATTTCGCAGGAACTCCATCATTGTCCTCATGGGAGGTGTTCATCAGGAGGAGAGGGCTGGGCGTCTCGCTCTGTCGACAGAAATCCACATCGCAAAACCTATTTTTTGGGGGGTAGGGGGGAGAGGTGAGGAAGGAGGACCTACGGTCAGATCACAGAATCACAGAATTATTTCAGTTGGAACAGACCTCTCAGACCATTGAGCCCAGCTATCAACCTAAGACCACCATGGCCATTAAACCGTGTCCCAAAGTGTGCACACATTTCTTGGAACACCTCCAGGGATGGTGACTCCACCACCTTTCTGGTGGTCAGTGACTGACCACTCTTTCAGTAATGAAATGTTTCCTAATATCCAACCTAAACCTCCCCTAGAGCAATTTCAAGTTATTTCCTCTCATCCTCTCACCTGATACTAGGGAGATATACCCCCATGATTTCATTTTGGAGGGATTGCCATTGGGTGGTGATTTCCCCTTGTTTGCTGGATACCCATGGCAGTGCAGAGCAGCATGGAGGAGGCGGGCAGATGGATGTTTTGTTGAAGAAAGGATAAAAGCAGGAGAGACAAACCAAGGCTGATGTGACTAAAATAGCTGGAAAAGCTTTCACCTCAGGGGAAGGTTAACGTTGGAGGGGCTTGTAAAAGGGCTTGCTGAGATAGGGTGAGATGGAATGAATTTAAGCTTGAGGAGGGCAGATTTAGACTGGAGATTAGGGAGAAATTATTTAAAGCAAGGGTGGTGACACACTGGCACAAGTTGCCCATAGAGGTTGTGGATGCCTCCTCCCTGGAGGTGTTCAAGGCCAGGTTAGACAGGGTGTAGACAGGGTGCAGTGGAAGGTGTCCCTGGACATGGCAGGGGAATTGGAACTAGATGGAACTACACTTCCAGCCCAAACCATTATATGATTCTATGACTGTAAGTTTATGTAAAGGAAGGCCCAACTCTGCTTTGCTGCCATGTATGTATCTACTTGAGCTTGCAGAGAGCAAATCTCACAGCTGAGTGGGATATAAAAGCATTTCCCAATGGTAGTTACTAAGCAGAATGAGATTTTTTTATGGGAAGCAAAGCCCATCATTACTCTATTAATTTAATATCCTGTATTCACCCCAAAATGAGACTGGATGCTGGAGCCGCTGGCTTTTGCTCGGAGGCCTTTTCATGATGAGATGGACATTGAAGTGGTGGAACACATCTAAAGAAGGACAACAAGGCTGCTGAAAGGTCTAGAGAACAAGTCTTGTGAGGAACAACTAAGGAAACTGGGGTTCTTTAGTCTAGAGAAAAGGAGGCTCAGGGTAGATCTTGGACTTTTCCTGCAAGAAAGCTGAAGAGAATTTTTACAAGGACATGTAGTGACCAGACAAGGGATAATGCATTTAAACTGAAAGAAGGTGAATTTTAGATTAGATATTAGGTAGAAACTGTTCACTGTGAGGGTGGTGAGACACTAGAACATGTTGCCAGAAGAAGCTGGGGATGCTCTATCCCTGGAAGTGTCCAAGGTCAGGTCGAATGGGGCTCTGAGCAGCCTGACCTAGTGGAAGGTTTCCCTTCTCATGGAAGGGGTTTGTAACTAGATGACTTTTAATGTCCCTTGCAACCCAAACCACTCTATGATTCCATGATTCTCTGATTATCTATCTACAACTACCTCAAAGAACGTTGTAGGGTGATGGGAATCAGTCTGTTCTCCCAAGTATCAAGCAACAGGAAAAGAGGAAATGCCTCACGTAGACTGGACATTAGGAAAAATTTCTTTCCTGAAAGGCTTGTCATGGCCTGGAATAGGCTACCCAGAGAGGTGGTGGAGTTCCCATTCCTGGAGGTATTGAAAAGCCCTGGAGGTGTGGTGCTGTGAGACATGTTCTAGTAGTGATGTGACAGTGTTGGCTTCATGACCTTAAAAACCTTTCCCAACCTAAATGTTTCTCTGATTCTATGGAAGAATGGAAGAGGCTAGAATTAATAAACATGAGATGAATCCTCCTCACAGGCAGTTGCTGCTGATGGTGAAAGTGTCTTTTCCCTGTTCCCCTGATGCACTCAAGGGAGTTCCTCCACTCTCCAGAGCTAACAGCCTTAGAGAACTGATAATAAAAAGGGTAATTATTAAAATCAGTGTAAGAAACTGGTTGTGTTTCTCTCTTGTCACACATGTGCCACAGGGGAGTTTGTACCCTTCAAAAGTCATTCTCACAAGCAGGAGTACAGCCAATCCCAGCACTCTCCATACAGTACAGGTTGTCTTTTTTTTTTCCTCTCTAAACACAAAACAAAGGCTCGACTGTGCTTGAGAAAAGGTCCAAGAGTTAGGAGCTGCACTGGGACCTCACACTCAGAAGACTTTGAAGTGCATTTGAGTTTAAAAATACTGCTTTTGAGCTAGAGGTTTAATTTTTCTGGTATTAAGTTGCTATTTGGTTTTGTTTTGTTTCGTCTCTTTTTTTTTTTTTTTAGAGTCTCCAGCCTCAATCCCAAAGCTGCTTTTAGCTTCTTTTTCGTGTGGCTGAATTCTCTACCACCCCCAAACCATGCTGGTTTGGTTTGCTGGTTGCATCAAAGTCCTTCGCTGTAGGGCAGGGCCACAGGCATCCTCACAGTTAGGAGACCACATCAATATTGACACAGCACTGTTTACCCAGGCAGAAGGTATACAATTAATTTATCTGAAGCAAGAAGGTCTTGCTCTGCTGCCTGCAACATTTCCTCTCTTTCTGCACACTGCTGAGCATTCACAGCACAACAACATGGGATCAGCTCACAATGTCCGTGCTGGCTAGGGATGAAGGGAGAGAGAGCAGACCTGCAGAGAAGGACTTGGGGGTGCTGGTGGGTGAAAGGCCTGACATGGGACAGCACGTGCACTTGCAGCCCAGAAGCCAGCCATGTCCTGGGTTGATCCCCAGCAGTGTGGGCAGCAGGGGCAGCGAGGGGATTCTGACCCACTGCAGTGCTGGGTCCAGCTCTGGAATCCTCGGCACAGCAGAGACAGGCATCTGTTGGTGTTGAGGCAGAGGAGGCCACAACAATGATGCAAGGCCTGGAAGCCCTCTGCTGTGAGGCCAGGCTGAGACAGTTGGGATTGTTCAGCCTGGAGAAGGCTCCAGGGAAGACTTTCTGGTGGCCTTTCAGTACTTAAAGGGACTTATAAGAAAGATGGGAAGGGACTGCAAGTTTGCAGATGACACCAAGCTGGGGGCAGATGTTGGTGGGTTGGAGGGCAGAAGGGCTCTGCAGCAGGACCTCGAGCGCCTGGACAGATGGGCAGAGTCCAAGGG
>WBNM01034464.1:27500-37554 GCA_013399055.1 Ramphastos sulfuratus
CTGGGTAACCTATTCCAATCCCTGACCACTATTTCTGTAATGAAAATATCCATAATATCTAATCTAAACCTCCTCTGGCACAATTTCAGACCATTTCCTCTCAGTCTTTTACCTGATACTTGGGAGAGGAAGCTGACCCCCGCCTCACTACCACCTCCTTTCAGGTAGTTGTAGAGAGCAATGAGGTCTGTCTGAGGACTGTTGTTATTAACTCAAATTTGGGGCATCTTGGGCCATTTGGGGTTTGATAGGTGCTTTCCAGCAAGACTTTAGTGGTCAGAGACCCCTGTGTTAACTATGGTGGTCCCCCATAATGGTTCCTTTTGGTGTCTTCTCAGCATCCTCCAGACTTCCATGGCAAAGAGGACCTCTGCAGCCTGTAGCAATGGGATGTCATCGGATGCTCAGTGCTCTGTGGTGAGCACATGGGGCTGACAGCCAACAAGCTTGTGTGGAGAACAAAGTCGCCTTATGTATGAGCCTGGCTGCTCAGAAGGTCCTTGGTTTTCCTCATGAAATGCTCTGACAGGGAAGAAAGACTCAGCCACAGCAGGACAGGGGGTTTCCTTTAAAAGACAGCAGTGTGTATAATAAATGAAGCTGCTTGAGGCTGGCAGTCAGGTCCCTTTTTGTGTGCATGCCTGTTTGTTTTGATACACAGCAGTGAAACATGGTCTTTGTGGGGTCCTATTTTCCTGCTGGAGCAAGCTGTCAGCTAGAGATGAGACAGCAGAGGAGGAATAGCTGAGATCCTGTGTTTGTTTGCTTTTAAAAGCCACTTAAAATTAGCTCAGTGAGTATAGTCCTTGCACAGATTGCTCCAAAAAATTAATAAATCAGGCTATGTGCAAGGAAACTCCATAATGCAAACCAGGTCCCTTTGCTGCATGCCAAACCCTGGTCTCATTTACACAGGAGGCATTTGGCTCTCTCAGGGGGTCTCTGGTTTTGCACCACTGGATGGGGAAAAGAAACCTGGACTGGCCCTGCTGATGTCTCAGAGTTCAGAATTGCAGAGTGATTTGTCTTTCAGTGAGAAAGGGTTGAGGCAGCCTTTGTAGAAGTAGCCACTGAATCAGGCCACCAAGCTCTGCCCTGGGGTGGTGACCAGGGAGAAAGGCCTCATGGAATCATAGAACAGAATCATATAATCATTAAGGTTGGAAAAGATCTCTGAGATCATCAAATCCAATCATCAAGTCAACACCACCATGCGCACTAAACCACGTCCAGAAGTGCCATGGCTATGCATTTTTTTTGACATCTCCAGGGATGGTGACTCTACCACTTTCTGGGCAGCCTGTTCCAATCCCTGACCACTTTTTCAGCAAAAAAATTTTCCTAATTTCCAATCTAAGCCTCCAATGATACAAATTCAGGCCATTTCCTCTTGTCCTATTGTTTGTTACTTGGGAGGACAGACGAACACCTGCCTCACTGCAATCTCCATTTAGGGACTTGTAGAGAGCATTGAGGCCTCCCCTCAGCCTCCTCTGCTCCAGACTAAACAATCTCAGTTGCCTCATCCTCTCCTCCCCAGACCTGTTCTTCAGACTTTTCACCAGCTTTGCTGCCCTTTTCTGGACATGTTCCAGTACCTCAATGTCTTTCTTGAAGCGAGAGTCCCCAGACTCAATCAGATACTGCCCAGTACCATGACTGCATCTTCAGCACTGCATCTTCTGCAGCCAAGACTCTCAGCATCACATGAACCTGGTGGCACAGCAGGAATCAGTCCTGATGGGATGGCCCAAGGAGAACCATGCTGGCAAGGTCCTCAGCTGCTAGGATGTAGAAGCACATCATTCCAAAGAGGATGGCAGCTGAGGCTGGCAAGGGATGCAGCTGAAGAAGCAAATCCTGGTTGGGACTGGAATTCAGAGCATGGAAAGAGAGACTGAGAAGTGGATGAGTGTACTGGGAGAGAAAACAAAGTGGAGTTTTATTGCTCTTAGCAGCTCCATTTTGGGATGTCACAGAGGAGACAGAGATGAGCTCTTCTTGGAAGTGGCCAGTGATGGGACAAGAGACATTGGCTCCAACATGGGAAATCTATGATTCTATAAATTGTAATTAGCTATCCCTACCTCTTGAGGAATGAAAATTTCTAAGGTATCCCTGTCCCATGTATTGCTAATCTGCATTTGACATTGCAGCTTCACCAAACCCCTGGTGAGGCTGAGGAGTATGTTGGAGATTGACCTTCCTTGCTCACTGACACAGAGCAGCATCCAGACTAAATGAGGCACTTCATTTTGATTTTTGCTCTGGGGCTTCTCCCTAACATGTGGGAAAAGGTAGACATCTGTGATGAGGCCTGAATGAATTGCTGAATTTTTCTCCAACGACCACAGATAATTCCTGGAGCAGTCACAGTCCTAACCAAGGAAGTGTCGTCTTGGTTAAAGGTGAGGAACCCAGGACTAGTGTTCTTGTGCTGTGACTGCTAAATAAGAGGGTCAAGTCCTCCTTGTTGGCCTCAAGACTCCTGCAAACTGTTCTGACATCATATGATTGTTTAGTACCAGACTTGGTAGAGTTAGGTAATGGTTGGACTTGATGGTCTTAAAGGTCTTTTCCAACCAGAATGATTCTGTGATTGACACTGTGATTCATCAGTGTCTTGGCCTTCCCAGGTGCTGCTGGAAACAAAAGAGGAAAATATCTCCCCCTAGAAACCTACATTTTAATGTGGTCTGAGAGAGTTTTATAGATGTCCCTGGGGCTGCCATTGAAATCCGGCCTTGTCCTCCAGAAATGATCACAACTTGAGGTCAGCTTCTTCTGCGGTGAAACTCTGGTCCTTCACCCAACAAGGGAACCACTCCACAGGCGAAAAGGCATTTCCAGTGCCTGGGAACTGGATGAGTTTTGGTGTACACTCACCTTTCACCAACTTCTATGATGGCAGAAACCAGCACTGGACACCCCCCCTTCATGAACTGAATGACCAACCACTACTTTTAGCTTGGTCTGCTGCTCTGTTTGACTTGCTGTCTGTTGCCTCACTGTTAATCTATCATTTGATTGCATTGGGGATAATCTCTTACTCCATTTGCTGAGGTAGTTTGCTGATTTCACGAGGAAGATATTGCTCTTCCTGTGTTTTAATGATGATCTACCACTTTTATAAATGATCTGCTGGATTTCCAGACATTGAGCAGGCCACCAAAAGCCTAAAAGCTTCCAGAAGACTGCTGGCCATCGGCTGGCCAGATATGCATGTGCTGTGGATCCGATATATCCGGGATGAGTTAAGCTAATGCTCAGTGATGTAAATATTTTTTTCTGTGAAGATCCTGGCCAAGTCAGTATGACGTCTGGGGAAGTTCTGGCTGGCCCATCACAGTGTGGGAGCTGGAGGATGAGAGATTAATTGTTTCCCATGGTCTCGTGGGACCGTGCTCCCTTCTTGACCCACATCCTCCAACATTTGGGTCTCCAAACCTTTGACTCTGTGATGACCAGCAGAGACCCTAGAAGCAGCCAGCCTAGACAGCAGCCTGGCTGACTGAGGATGTGTGGAGGCCAACCATATGCTATGTCAGGGGGTGCAGGTCTGATTAATGTCAGAGTCCAAGTCCTGAAGGATGAGGAAAACACATTCATAGAGCTCTGTGTAAATCATACTTAATTTTTCATCAGTAGACGGGGAGGCTACGGGGAGGGGGACTGGGAAACATAGAGGTTAAGTGACTTACCCTAAGCAGCAGAGCTGCACAGGATGGAGATTTCCAAACTTGCAGACAAGTCACTTGGTCGCTGGGCCTCAATTTAATTAGCCAGTGTGTTTTTATTTAAGAATGACAGCGCATTACATTTCCTTGTAATTCATGGACCCCACCCCACTGTGTGCAGATACAGATCAAAGAGATGGCTCCTGCTCACAGCCTTGCTGTGAGAAACGCTTTCTTTTCATGCCTTAAATTTGAGAACATCAACAGTATCTGAAACATTCAGCAAACGATTTCTTTTCTACTTAAAAGCAGGCTGCCTTCAAATAATTTCCTTTTTCTTTGGAGCAGGCTTCCACACTCTGAAAGCTCCACGCAGAGCCCTCAGAAGTAAATCAGATCCCAAATGTTCAGCCTTGCTGCTCGTTTTGCAGACCCGGGTTCTGCAAGCAGACCATTTTCACAGCCAAACAGAAGCCTGTTTCAAAAGCTGGCAAGAGAAAAGTCATTCTTGAAGTCACTGGTCACCAAATCCTCGTCTAAGCTTGGGGTGATTAAATGTGGGTTATCACAACAACAGGAAAGTGCATGATGACCTGTGCAATGTCTTCATGTCAGATCTGAGGGTAATTTCTGCCCAGGCTGTTTCTGAGCACAATTCCCTCTGTCTTGACCTTGTAACACAGTTAGAATCACAGAATTATTGAGGACCTTTAAGATGAACAAGCCCAAACATCGACCCAGCACTATCATGCCCACTAAACCATGCCCAGAAGTGGCATGGCTACACATTCTTTGAACACCTGCAGGGTTGGTGACTGCACCACTTCCCTGGGCAGGCTGTACCGATGCCTGATCACTCTTTCAGTAAAGACATTTTTCCTAATGTCCAGCCTGATCCTTCCCTAGACAACTTGAAGCCATTTTCTCTTGTTCTATCATTTGTTACTTGAGAGAATAGACCAACCCCCACCTCACTCCAACCTCCTTTCAGGGACTTGTAGAGAGCAATGAGGTCTCCCCTCAGCCTCCTCTTCTCCAGACGAAACAATCCCAATTCCTAGCTGCTCCTCATCAGACCTCTTCTCCAGATTCTTCACCAGCTTTGCTGCCCTTCTCTGGACCTGTTCCAGCACCTCAATGTCTCCTCTTAAACTGCAGCACCCAAAACTGAACACAGAACAGCTGAGTTGTTCTTCCTGACTCAGGGGAGTTTGATCAGATTCAGTGAAAGGATGCTAAGAAGAAAATCAGATTCATGACTAATAGTAATTCTCACTGAGCTCATGTAGCCCCTAGGCAACATTTACACCAGAGAAGAGATCAGATTAGCTGCTGGATGAGCTGTTTACACCTTGAGCACTCAGCCTGATAGTTCTCTTCTAGCACTGATCTCTTCAACTTTCCCTTGTCTGCAGAAAGCAAGAGCAGCCAAGTCACAGTATCACAGTATCGCAGTATAAGCAAGGTTGGAAGAGACCGCAAAGATCATCAAGTCCAACCCATTCCCACAGACCTCGAGACTAGACCATGGCACCAAGTGCTACATCCAAACGTGCCTTGAACACCTCCAGGGACGGTGACTCCACCACCTCCCTGGGCAGCCCATTCCAGAAGCGAATGACTCTCTCCTTTCTCAGAAGACAGTTTAGAAGGGGCTGGTCCATTTTAGAGTCTTATACATCACTGAGTTGACCTTTATAGATGTAACCATAAGGCACAACAGTAAAAGGTCATTTCTTCATTATCAACCAAGTGCTGGGGTGAGATATCTGGTTTGGGTCCCACTGCTTGATGAGAAGAGATGGGAAGAAGATAGCTCTGGGACACCAGGTCCTTATTCTCAAGACCTCAAGCTGCCATTTGATGCTCATTTCATTAGGTGGGAACCAGAGAAGGGCTCAACAAAATCTCCCTTCTCCAAAGTGTCTTTTCTGTGCCATTAGCACAAGTATGATGAGCAAGCCAGACACAAACTCTAAAGGTTTGTGTTAACCCAAATTCATAGTTACCCAAGGACGTGGCTCCCCAGTGAAGCTGGTTGGGGGCCTGCAGAGTGATCATGATGGATTTGATGAGGACATGAACCATTCTGTGAGTGTACACCCTCCTGCACCATGGCAAACATGAGCCAGCTACACTCACTCTTAATTAAGGGGCATGATTTCACCTCCCATTACCTCATGTTTACCATGGGGTAACAGCATGGATGTGGGCAACATGACACATTTCAACTTCACACCCTTGCTTTAGCAACTTGCTCCTGTGCCCAGTCTCTCTCTGTATCCCAAACAGGAGCTGGCTAAACCACTGCTACATCCATACACACAGAATCACAAAATCACAGAACCAGCAAGAGGAAACTGACTCCATCTTCCTGACCCCTACCGTTATGGTATTTGTAAGCACTGATCAGGCTCCCTGTCAGCTTTCTCTTCTCCAGTCAGTACAGTCCCAGGTATCTCAGCCTTTCCTCATGAGAGATGTTCTATTCCCTTAATCATCCTTGTAGCCTTTTGTTGGACTCTTTCCAGCAGTTACCTGCCTCTTGAACTGGACACAGTACTCCAGATGAGGTCTCACTAGGGAAGAAGAGAGGGGCATGAGAACCTCCCTTGACCTGCTGGTCACACTCTTCTTAATGCAACCCAGGATCCCATGAGCCCTCTTGGCCACAATCACATTGCTTGCTCATGGTCAACTCACTGTCCACCAGGACTCCAAGGCCCTTCTCTGTGGAGATGTTTTCCATCAGGTCAACCCAAACACAATATACAATATACACACATAAAAGCTTTATTGGTTTGGCTGCAGTGATCCTGCATGGTGCGTTACACAACTTTTACAAAAGACAAGAATGGAGATTCCCAACCTGACTGAGAAGAGAGCTTATCAATGTTTACAAATATCTGAAGGGTGGGTGTCAAGAAGAAGGGCCCAGGCTCTTCAGTGGTCCCCTGTGATAGGACAAGGGAAAATGGATACAAACTGGAACACAGAAGATCTCCTCAAGATGAGGAGAAACTTCCTTACTGTAAAGGAGACAGAGTCCTGGAGCAGGCTGCCCAGAGAGGTTGTGGAGTCTCCTTCTCTGGAGACTTTCCAAACCCATCTAGATGCATTCCTGTGTGACCTGCCCTAGGTGATCCTCCTTTGGCAGGAGGTCCCTTCCAACCTCTACCATTGCATGACATAACACTATCCTGTCTCACAAAAGAAGGAAAGAACAAATTCTATTTCAAAGGGCAAGTGCTGTGATTGAGGGAGAAGCAAACCAATGCCTCAGACAAGAAGCATGGCATTAGTGTTTTGGGTTTTATTTTCCACTGGTGAGGCGCCTTTATCCTGATATGAATCCCAGATATTACCACAGAGAATTACAAGGGGAGGAGAAAAAAAAAATGCTAATCCTGTGTATCAGCAGTGTCTAACCTGTCAAGCATAAATATTCATGTAATCAGTTTGCAGTTACCTGGTAACCACCACAAAGCACGCTTAGAAAATGTAATTACAGGGGCTCTGTAAACTCATCTTAAATTATCACCTCTAGCCAGGCACATACTGTTAGATATCAGATTCCCCCTTTAGATCAGAATCTCAGGTCTAATTTGAAAGACCTCTCTCCTTATTGGCAAGCGACGAAACCTAAATGGAGTCACGTAAATCCTACTTCACAGCTCAATTAAGGAGCTGTGATTATGGATCTGGAAGCAGATTCAGATAGGGCTGGGGAAGGGATGGTGGCAGGAGCCTACAGGAAGCAGCCAGGGCTTTCCAGGGGTCATTTGTGGGGGAACATGTAGGAACAGAGTTTCTATTGTTATACACTTTCAGAGCCTGTGGGGTGGAGAGGGGGCAAGAGACCGGATTCCCGTTTTTAAGTGCTGTGGAGCTTTTCAGAAGGAGTCAGGTTCCATTGTTGCACTTTAAATGTTCTCCAGGCTCACTGGGAACAGTGCAGGTTTTCACTGCCTTTCCCTCTGTGCCCTTCCCTCTCGTGATGAGGTTCACACTCTTTGGTTGTCTAACAACTGCCGTTGATCTTTATTCCATGTTGGAGCGAATGGGATGAGATGGGGGAAGGGGTGGTTGTGATGCTGTTTTGTGCACTTGTCCCAACCGAAGGCAAGAGGGATGCAGACAGATGTCCTAGGAGCTTTCTAAACACAATAAGCAGGGGTGCAGGTGCTCTTGCAGTCCTCTCAGCTGCCTGCAGCTGGGTCGTTTTAAGCAGGACCATCTGTCAGATGCACCATGAAATGCCCTGGATGAAGAGTCCCTTTTGCTCAGCAGAACACAGTTGAGATGACAAGTGCAGCATCCCAAGGGTGGCTCATTGTCCCTGGTATGGCTGCTGATGTAATGCAGGAACATTAAGAGCTAATGCATGGATGCACCAACCTTTTCCAGAGGGCATTTTGACCCTGGAAACAATCAGATCTTTTCACCATGCTGGATGAGTCTGGCAACAAAGACATCCTTCTTCAAACCCCAAAGAGAAGGTGTTAAAGTCACAGGCAGCAGCTGTGAGGGTGGAGGATGTGATGGGGGGCTCAGAAGGCAGCAGATGCAAGAGTACATCCTGCCACATGCACCCAGGAGCACACGCATGGAGCATGAGTAGGAATAATTATTCCTACAGGGAACACATTATGGCAGAAGCTAGGACAAAATAAGCATGGAAACACAGAGATCTCTTTGCAAGCACTCTTAGCCAAGAGAAAGTGAAACTGGGAACAAACACTGATCCCCAGTTCTTTGTAGTGACCAAGACTTCTAACTATGATGGCTCTGCTCTGTTAAGTGCTCTGGGCTCTGCAGTTCACAAATCACAGAATCATAGAATGCACTGTGTTGGGAGACATCTCTAGAGGTCATCTAGTCCAACCCCCTGCAGTCAGCAAAGACATTCCCAACTAGATCAGGTTGCTCAGAGCCCTGTCAAGCATGACCTTGAATGTCTCCAAGACTGGGGCCTCCACCATCTCCATCTGCAACCTGTTCCATTGTACCACCACTTTTGTAGCAAAGAACTTTTTCCTAGTATCTAATCTAAATCTCCTCTTCTCTAGTTCAAACCATTGCCCCTTATCCTCTTACTGCATGCACTTATAAACAAACCCTCCCCAGCTTTCTTGTAGGCCCCTTTTAGGTCACCATAAGGTCTCCCTGGAGCTTTCTCTTCTTCAGATTGAACCACCCCAGCTTTCTCAACACTTCACAGAAGTGCTCCAGCCCTTGAGTCATTTTTTTTTTTTTTTTTGCTCTCCTATGGAACCTCTCCATCAGGTTCTTGTGCTTCTTGTGTTGAGGTCCCCAGAGCTGGACACAGTACTCCAAGTGAGGTCTCACCATGGCAGAGTAGAATGGCATAAATACTTCTTTCCATCTACTGGCTACACTTTTTTTAATGCAGCCCAGGATGCCATTTGCCTTCTGGGCTGCAAGTGCCCATTGCTGGCTCATTGCCAACCTCTTGTTCACTATCACCTTCAAGCCCTTTTCTGCAGGGTTGCTCTCTATCATATCATCCTCTGCTTGTATTGGTGATGAGGATTGTGCTGACCCAGCTTCAGGACCTATAGGAAGGAGTCAAGTGGAGGCTACAAAGATGCTGAGGGTACAGGAGCATCTCTGTGAGGAGAGGGTGAGATACCTGAGAGCTGTTTAGCCTAGAGAAAAAGACCCTGAGATGGGATCTTCTCAATGCTTATAAATAGCTAAGGGATGGGTGGTCAAGAGGATGACACCAGATTATTTTTGTGATGCCCAGTGACAAGACACAGAGCAATGGGCAGAAACTAGAACACAGGAAGTTCCATCTTGGAAAGTTCTCAGACGTCCCTTTCAACCTCAACCATTCCATGATCTGTGACTGAGAAAGCTGGGATTATTCAGTTTGGAGGGGAGAAGGCTCTTTGGAGACCTTATTGTGGCCTTCCAGTATCTGAAGGGGGCTACAAGAAAGCTGGAGAGGGACTTTTTAGGGTGTCATGTAGTGATAAGATTGGGGGAAAATGGAGCAAAATTAGAAGTGGGGAGATTCAGATTGGATGTCAGGAAGAAGTTCTTCAGCATGAAGGTGGTGAAACACTGGAACAAGTTGCCCAGAGAGATGGTAGAAGCCTCATCCCTGGAAGTTTGTAAGGCCAGGCTGGATGTGGTTTTGAGCAACCTGAGGTGTCCCTGCCTATGGCAGGGGAGTTGGAACTCGATGATCTTGGAGGTCCCTTCCAACCCTGACAATTCTGTGATTCTGTGACTGTTGGCTTTTTCTGCTCTCACTTAACGTTACTCCATCCCAAATTTCTTATCCTAAGGGGAGAAGGCAGACAGAAAATAGGACCTATCTCTAACATATAGAATCATAGAATGATTTA
>WBNM01034467.1:0-42103 GCA_013399055.1 Ramphastos sulfuratus
AAAGAGAAAAAAAAAGAAAAGAATGTGGGGGTGGGGAAGAATAAGTATTACACCATTGGCAATTTCTGAATTCTCATAGCAGGCAGGAATACCCTCTGGACTGATACTTTAAAAGGGATAAACTTTTCAGGAATAAGTGTTCAAATTTCTGTGTCAAGTACTTCAGAGTTTTTCACTTATTCCCACAGTATTTTTTTCTGAAAACATCAGTGTTGTGATTTTGGCATATCAGGACCATTTAAGCTTGAATGTGAATGAATTTATATCTTGCTAACTGCAATTATAGCTAAATTATTTAATAACTGTAATTTAATTAATCTTAATTAAAAATAAGTAATGCAATCAATTGCATAATTAAATATTTTCTCAAAATAGTTGTTTCCTTTTTTATTACCACGAAGAACATTCAAATCATAGAATCATAGAATGGTAAGGTTGGAAGGGACCTCAAAGATCATTTAGTTCCAAACCTCTGCCATAGGCAGGGACACCTCCCACTAGCACAGATCACTCAAGGCCTCATCTGACATGCATCATTGCAAGTTGTCCTCTGTTATCAACTAATTGTTCCAATTCAGTGCAAATATTTCCTTTGATTTCTGACTCACTCTTACCTGCAGCAAAAATTTAATTAACATTTGGTGACATCTTCAGAAGTACCTGAATGATTTAGAATTTTACTGAAATCAACAGGATTTAAGCTGAGTTATGTGAAAGATTCTGAAACTTAACTGCAAATATCTAACAATTAATATCTATGTCTGAAAGTGAATTGTGGAGGCAACACATGAGTTTATCCAACCCAAGTCAAAAGGCAACACTCAACTGAACATCCAATCAATGGATAATATGGCAAAGTTGATCCAATCCTTTCACTAGGATTAAATTCGTATTTGGGTATCCTGATGTCTTGGAAGTATTTAGTATTTATATTTTACTCACTGAAAGCTAAATCACATTTTCAGAATGCTGATAGCAGCCCAAGCCCTAGATTCTCTGATAGAATGAGTACTAAAATGGAAATAGATGCACATTTCTGTAGATACAACTACACCCTTTTGGAGTTTTCCTTATTCCCTGTGGATATTTTTGGAAGAGAATTTTTATGAACATTGGACGACTCCATGCTTCCTTGAAGTACTTGGTGTCCTGCAAGGCCGTGCCACTGCTACCTCATTTTTCCTCCTTCCTTTTCTCATTTTTATTACATATAAGTTGAGGAGTGTCAACCCAGTAAAATGCTGTGCAAAATGGACAGAAAATTCAAATTTTACTGTGTTAAAAATGTATGTGGGAAATATGAAAAGAAAGTATTTCACTAGCAGACGACATCTATGCAACTAGAAGGCTGTGAATAATTATGTAGGCACATATTTCTTCACTAAGGACCAGGAAAGCTAAGATCAAAAAAATGCCTAGTCCAGAAAATTAAATTGGCATGTCATCATGCCTCCTTTCTCCCTTATCTATGATATGCAGATTCTACCATACTCTAAGGACTGACCAAATTGTGGTAGATTGCTGTGCAGAAGTGAAGGGATCTCCTTTTATGACACATGACTATAAAAAACATGTAAACTGACCCAGCCAGTTAAGCAAATAACCTTGCCAAACATCACCATCTTGCTCCTCATCCTGTCTGCTGAGTGACTCATATAAGCAAGATTTACACTGATATTCCCTGGAAGAAGAATGGGCAAAAAAGTGTAGAAGAAGGACCCTGGAAGTTACAGACCTGTCAGCCTCACCTCTGCTGCTGGGAAAATCATGGAACAGATCCTAGAAGCTATGCTAAAGCACATGGAGGACCAGGAGGTGATTCAAGACAGCCAGCATGGCTTCACCAAGGGCAGGTCCTGCCTGACCAACCTAGCAGCTTTTTATGATGGAGTGGACAAGGGAAGACCAACAGATGTCACCAATCTGGACTTCTGTAAAGCCTTTGACACAGTCCCCCACAACATCCTTCTCTCTAAACTGTACAGATATGGATTTCATGGGTGGAGTATTATGTGGATAAGAAATCGGTTGGATGATCGTGCACAAAAATTAGTGGTCAATGGCTTAATGTCCAGATGGAGATGGGGGATAAGTGGAATCCCTAAGAGGTCTGTACAGGGACCAGTGCTGTTCAATATCTTCATCGGTGATATCAACAGCGAGATTGAGGGCACTCTCAGCAAGTTTGCTGATGATACCAAGCTGAACGGTGCAGTTGATATGGTTGAAGGACATGATGCCAAACTCAGAGACATAGACAGGTTGAAGAAGTGGGATCAGGCGAATTTCATGAGGCTCAATAAGGTGAAGTGCAAGGTCCTGCACATGGGTAGGGGGAATCCTCTGTCTCAATACAAGTTGTAGGATGATGAGATTGAGAGCAACCCTGCAAAAAAGGACTTGGGGGTACTGGTGGATGAGAAGCTGGACATTGAGACAGTAATGTGCACTTGCAGGCCAGAAGGCAAACCATATCCTGGGCTGCATTGAAAGGAAGGATATGGGCCTGCTGAAGCAGGTCCAGAGGAAGGGCATGAAGTTGATCAGAGGGCTAGAGCACCTCTGCTATGGAGACAGGATGAGAAAGTCACAGTTCTTCAGCCTGAAGAACAGAAGACTCTGGGGAGACCTAATAGCAGCCTTCCAGTACCTGAACAGGAAAGATGGAGTGGGATTTTTTTTATGAGAACTTGTACTGAGAGGACAAGGGGCAATTGTTTTAAACAAGAGCAGTGTAGATGTACATTAGACATTAGGAAGAAGTTCTTTACAATGACGATGGTGAGATGCTGGAACAGGTTGCCCAGTGAAGTTGTGAACAACTCAGCCCTGGAAGTGTTTAAGAGCAGGATGGATGAGGCTTTGATCAACTTGGACTAGTGGGAGGTGTCCCTGCCCATGGCAGTGCAGGTGAAACTAGGTGACCTTCAAGGTCCCTTTCAAGTCAAACCATTCTATGATACACTGTTCCTACTAAAGTTCTCTTAGATAGCTCATACTAAAGACGAGGTTTTACTTTTTACTGTAGCTTGTCATGTGAAAGCTAAACAAGAATTGCAGTGTGGCTATAGCTGTACTATAGCTCCTACTGGCTATAGTATCATATCAATGGCTACATTGATTTTCATGCTTCTGACCATCAGAACCAGGCTACTGCAATTCTATCTTCTTGAAATCAAGCAAGACATTATAGTAGACTGCAAGCACTAAGCCACTACAGTATTTACTACTAATTAAAATAATGCTCCCATTTTTTTCAGCACAGCAAGCTTACAGTATATGGGTGGTAAGTGGCTCTTCTCAGCATGTGATGATTATAAGATGCATTTTAAAAACAAATTTTAATTAAAATTAGTTTCTCAGCTACTGAAAGGGAAAGGAAGCAATAAGAATGTAAAAGGCTCTAAACCATCTTCTAGCTTAAATGTCATTTAAATTCCAAAATTAACTTTACAGCCATTTATAGACATGAGAATTTGTATATTTTGTATGCATTCAGTTATACAGAATTAAAGATTTCTAAGACAAGTAACTACACCAGAAATGACTATAAACTTTACCCACTCAACGGGAGAAGCCTGCATTATCAGGTATCTATGCATTCTCAGGAAATACTGACCATACTCAGACTTCAGATTCTTCAGATGAAGCTCTAAGAGTCAGCAGCAAGTGCATCTGTGCAGACAAGTTTATTCCATTTGACATATACCTGATTTCTCAAAAACCACCAAAAAAAACCCCAAAAACCCAAACCCTAATCTTTTGTATTTCTTTATTTTGATCTAAAATAAGCACCAGACCACAAATCTGCAAGCAAATGGTCAACCACTATTCCTCAGCTATCACAAAGAAGTCCTTAGCATTTCATATCATTGCAAATTATGATACTGAAAGGGCAACTGTAGAGTGGTGCATTTTTGGAGGGATGTTATATCAGTGCTGCTTTCCTGGAAAACAAAGAGTGACATTTTTTAGCAGACTCCTACCCTGTCGATTACCAATGGGGCAGATTTTGGAACAGGAAAAAATCTAGAGCTTCTTACAACACGAGGCTTTTCTCTTCTGATGAATAAACAAGTACAGCTGCCTCAGACTGTGAACTGCCTATGTCTCCAAGACTAACAACAAAACAAAACAGATCTCATCGATGAAGGCACCAACTGCGCGACCCTTGACAAGTTGCTTGGGGCCAGATTCCAATCCAAGTTACACTGCTCTGGGTCACCAGCCTAATTGTTCCAATGCTCTTCATCTAACATAGTGTAACTGCAGGCAAAGCATTGTTCTTAATCTTCTACTGCTTTTAATATTAACTATATATTACAGAAGTCAGTGGCCTTTCAAAATTTGTGCTTTCTCATGTCACTAGACAAAAGAGAGATAAACACTTCCATTTTACTACTATGAACCACATGCTCATACTTACTTACTTTGTTCCTATTTGGCTGGCAACAACTTTTGCTGTTTATTGCAGACGTTACTAAAAATGTGTTCTCTGCTTCAGATTAAGCCATGTGAATTCAAAACCAGCAAGGAGAATCAGCCTTGTATTCCCATGAGCTTTAATGTGACCTGCCAGCTTGTCTGAAAACTGCAACTGCCTTGATCACACAAGGATTTTCATTTAAAACTTGCTTTTCTTTCAAGCAAAGGGAAGCCCAGAAAGGCAAAACTCATCAATTGAAGAGTAGCAGAGAGAACTCAAGACTGGGGAACACAATTTTACTAAACATTTTTATTGAGAAAAGCACAAGCTGGCTTTTGTAACTCACTGGATACCCTGGCAATCTGCAGCATGAATGAGCATTTCTTTCCTTCAGTGCACTGGTAATTGCTGTGTGCTTTTCACACAGATCTCTTGTTAAGGAGTAGGATTTGGCTGTTATATGCCAGTTTGTGCTTTTAACTCTGATTTGAAATGCACTGCATATTCACAATAGTCCAGGAAGCTCTAGTCTGTGACTTGTACAATTTTTTTTTAAACTTAATTTTTACGCAAGATTTCAGATTTTCCTCTGAGGCTTTGAAAAATAAAGGATGTAACAAGATTGAGAGCCTTCTTTTGGCAAGAGCAGGAGTTCTGTTTTGTTTCATTTTTAACTGGTTTCCTGGGGCAACCAAATGTAGCCAAGGTCTTTGGATGTGGGTCTACCACTGGCTGTCACTAACTTTAGAATCTCTGACAAGGGTAAAGAGCTCAGAGATAACTTAGGTTGCCACCAGTTTCATAGAGGTAGGTATGCATGCAGAAATGGCAGAGGACCCTGTTAAACACTCCCTATCAAGGAGAAGGCTACAATGAGCTTGTCACAGCTGTGTCACTTGTATATTCTACTATCTATGAATACTGTAGTCAAAGGGAATCTATAAGTAGAGCTTTCAGCAGATTAGTATTCACTCACTACTCGGACAAGGTATAACATATAGACTCTGTGGGTTTATTACAAGTCTTGACTCCAGCTCCACACTTTCCTGTCCTGATGGCATTTGTAAGGTACCTCTGATGAAGATTTTCTAATGAAGATTGTCTGATGAAGGGGAAAACAAATGAAGTTTTGATGTAGTTAAGTTAAAAGAAACCAATAGCAATTCTGAACCACCAGATTCATATCCATTGGAATGTCAAGGTCCAGATTTTTTTTTATATTTAAAAAGCACTGCACTGTTAGATACTTTAAATAGTTTACATAACAAAGTCCTCTGTAGTCTTCTTATTCTGGCTGTCACTCATTGGATCCTTACAAGTGATCAGCCATGATTACGGCATAGCAAGATTGAATTATTACCTATAGAAGAATAGCTCCACAATCTGGTATAAATTTACTAAGCCACCAAGGTCCCCTTAGGCATGTTACTTAAAAAGAATTCATATTCATATTTGTTTTTCATCTTTCAGATGGACAGCATTTAAAAGCATCTCAAGTAATGTTTCCCAGCTCGCACTCCATACTATATGAGCTAAATATAACAAGTATACTAAGATAAACTGAAGAATTTAGTTTCACTTCCATCTCAAGCACTACATACTTGCATTAAGGCTGACAGCCTCACCAGGCAGCCTAAGTGGTTTGCTGATGGTTTGCTCAAGGAAGCCACCCAGAAACCATCTGAGTATTACAGAATATACAAAAATAAGAGGAAAATCAGTATTTTATTTTTTCACATACAGAACCTGATTCTGTATTCTCTGCACTTGTATAGTTAGAAGAAAGCAGAGTACTGGACATTTTCCTACTACACAGGTCATGATAGGGCACCTGGCTACCTGATAAGCTAAGAAAATAGAAATTAAGCTCTCATAATCTACAAAGGTTGCTATGCTCAGACCCCTGTAAATCAAGAAAGATTTAAGAACTCCATGACACCTAAACAAACTGATACTGAACTGTGTGCAGTTCTGGAGCCCCCAGCACAGGAAGGACATGGAAGTGTTGGAGTGGGTCCAGAGGAGGGCCACGAAGATGATCAGAGGACTGGAGCAGCTCTCCTATGAGGACAGACTGAAAGAGTTGAGGCTCTTCAGCCTGGAGAAGAGAAGGCTTTGAGGAGACCTTATAGTAGCCTTCCAGTATCTGAAGGGGGCCTACAGGAAGGCTGGGGAGGGACTATTTACAAGGTCTTGCAATGACAGGACTAGGGGCAATGGGTTTAAACTGGAAGAGGGGAGATTTAGACTGGATGTTAGGAGGAAGTTCTTTCCAGCAAGGGTGGTGAGACACTGGCACAGGTTGCCCAGGGAGGGTGTGGCTGTTCCCTCCCTGGAGGTCTTCAATGCCAGGTTGGACGAGGCCTTGAGTGACCTGTGCTAGTGGGAGGTGTCCCTGCCTATGGCAGGGGGTTGAAACTAGATGATCCTTGAGGTCCCTTCCAACCTTACCATTCTATGATTCTGTGATACAGTGAACTACAGAAGCAACATATTCAGTGGGTCAAAGTTCCAAAGCACTGTACAAAGCAGCTCACAGAGGAAACAAAGGAATGTACCTGGAGTTTCAGTTGCTTTCATCTAGGGGTGGAAAGAAAGTAATCTCTTCCCACGAGCAGAGGCAAGACAATCCCAATAAGCTGCATATGAAGTCTTACTGCTCAAATATGTCTTTTCATGAAGGGTAAAGCGATAGTAGCTATGCCATCAAAGCACAGGTAAGACTGGCTAAAATTCCCGTATGTTCCACACAAGAGGGCCAGAACTTCTCTGTGATGTAGTGGATTAAATGAATAGATAGGCTTGGGGATTTTGAATTTCTGTGATTAGAGATAGGCTTTGAAATTACACTGGAAGAGTAAAGGCTAGAAATTTGCCAGAAACGTTAGTGCTCTGAAAGCCATATGTTTACTATTGAAGAGTTATATTAAATTACCAGCATAAATGCCACCATAAAAGTGTAAGTACATATTTACTTCATGTCATCAGGTGCACCTTAGCAATATTAAAATACAATCTGCTGCACACTCTGTTCTTAATTCTATCCTTTAGTATAAATTCATGTATAATTTCCCTTTACATAAGTTGGATTAAAAAGAGCAATGACACAGCATGAATCACTTCACTGATACTTCTAGGCCAGCTCTAAGTACTAGCATATATTGAAAGGGTCTTTTAACATCTTTTTATCCTGCTGATTTTGAAGTCCATATGTCTTCAACTATGAGTACACACAGAAGTGAACTGCAAAAAAATACACCCTAGAATCAACTTCTAAAAATGTTAATTATAGTCCCAAACTAAAGCTTGATGAAATCCAGACAAACTGCAACTTAAAGAGAGACATTCCAAATCAGATGCCTGTCTGTAGGAAGTAAAATAGAATACATATAACAAAAGTTAGGAAAACACAGAAGTTGTAAGATCTTGATCATGATCTTTTTTTTCACACCAAGTCTTAGTGAAGCCAGTGGAACAGCTCAGGGAATACATTTATCATGGAATAGCTCAGATTGGAAGGGACCTCAGAGATAATCTACTCCAACTTCCCTGCCATGGGCAGGGATGCCTCTCAAGTAGACTCGGCTGCTCAAGGCTTCATCCAGCCTGATCTTGAACACTGCCAGGGAGGAGGCATCCATAATCTCCCTGGGTAACCTATTTAGGACTCCCAGGACCCTAATACTGACTAGCTTCTTCCTAAGATCCAGTGTAAATCTACTCTCCCTCAGCTTGACACCATTGCTCCTTGTCCTATTGCTAGACACCCTTATGAAATGTCCCTCTCCAGGCTTCTTATAGGATCCCTTCAGTTATTGGAAGGCAATTCTAAGGTCCAACCAGAGTCTTCTCTTTATGGGGTGCTTCTGAAAACTACAGACTGCAGAATTCTTCTAACACAGGTGCATTCATATATACAGTTTAACATGATAATTTCTCAAACTATGCTTCTCCTAAGGTGCCAGCTGTGTCTGACTTAACGGTATTGGAGAAATAAATTACAGATGCCAGGCCATACAAGGAACTATGAAAGAGTGCAACTGATAACACTTTGACAGAGTAATATCAAACTACTTTTAAGGTTTTCCCTTTTGGGTAGCAGCTACAACTGTCGAGGCCTAGAGAAGCTGTTGTTAGGTAACAAAAACAATACAGATTATCATTGCTTTTGAAGCACCCATGAAAAAAACAGCCTGTTCATTCAAGCATAAATAAAACAAGAACACACTGTAAAAACAACAAAATAAAATTAATGATTCAGCTACAGTCAGGACTATGAAAATTGATCCAGTCACAAACCCTACAATAAATTCTAACCAAACCTGTGCTGAGGGAAACATTTCCAAGGTCAAATAAAGGATCCTCTGCTGTGTAACACAACCTAGTGTGGAAAATACAAGAAGTGATCCTGGAGTAGAGCTTTCTTTAGTTCCAGTATCACAAACATTGTACAGTTTCCCATAGCAGTGACATGTTTTACAAGTGTATCGGGTATTGGTGACATTAGTAATACTTTTAAAGACATATTTATTAATTTTGGAAGAAAATAGTCTGCAAGTGAAATATTTAGAGCTTCTATCAAAAGAGGAAAGAAAACATAGTGGAGGATTCTGATCCATGTTCAGCCAGAATTAAATAGAGTCTTCCAGGTCACATAAAGCACAAAAGGCCATGCACGCTGGTAGCATGGCAGTTGTACCTACTGCACCAAGTGGGTTAAGAAAAATACAAGTCTGAACTGTGTGGACTTTTAAAGGTTATCTCCTCATTTCTTGTTAAAGATGGTGGCACTACTTCTACAGCACAAATGGAACTGAAAACTACCTTATTCAGAAATCCAGGGCCTCTGGACCTGTTATATAGAGGTCATAAATAATACAAGGTAAAAGAAATTACAAAAAAATGGGTAAAGTTAGAGGTCTTTCTGGATTTGAGGAAAAAAAAAACCCAAACTGAAAATAAATGATGCAGAGAAATCTCAGAAAGAAAACCCAAGGTCAGGAAGGTAAATCTCAGCAAGCTTTTGGAGACAATTAAACGCAACAATGCCTGACTGGAATTCATTCAAAAGTGAATGTTGAAATACTAGAGAATTCTAAATATGAATGTGATATAGTGTCTTCTCCCCACACCTTACATGACAAAAGTGATACTCTGCTTGCTGTAGAAGATGTGGCTCCGGGACCAGGGACCTCACTGGAAAGCTGCTGTAAAAACTGAAGTGGCCTGTAAGGCAGACTTGGATCTGGATTATACAGGCATCACTGCAGGATAAATAATGAGTGAGCTCAGAACACATCTTACCAGTGGTGGATTTGTGTCCTATCAAAGTATCAGTTACAAGCACCTGTTTATTACACTGGGTGTGAAAATTTGAATTATCTCTGTGCTCGGAACTCTCACAGTTAAAAACAACCTTAACGACTATGCAAGACCAAGCATTCATGACACTAAGAATTACTGCAAACTTTGCATCTCTCAGTTGTCCTTCATGTGAGAGTCTACCTAGAAACTTTCTTTCCTCTCTTTTCCAAGAGAGAATAACATTTCAGATCACAGGATCAGAGGATATTAAGGGTTGGAAGGGACCTCCATAGATCATTGATTCCAAACCCTCCACCAGAGCAGGACCATAGAATCTAGCACAGGTCACACAGGAACACATCCAGATAGGTCTTGAAGGTCTCCAGAGAAGAAGACTCCACAACATCTCTGGGGAGCCATTGCCCCTTGTCCTATCACAGGGCACAACTGAGAAGAGTCTGTCCCCTCCCCCTTGACCTCCAGCACTCAGATATTTATAAACATTGATTAGATCCCTCCTAAGTTGTCTCTTCAAGACCAAAAAGCCCAGGCCCCTCATCCTCTCCTCATAGGGCATCTGCTCCAGCCCTCTTCACAGCCCTCTGCTGGACTCTTTCGAGTAGATCCCTATCCCTCTTGAACTGGGGAGCCCAAAACTGAACACAATATTCCAGGTGAGGTCTCACCAGGGTAGAGTATAGGGGAAGGAGAACCTCCCTCAATCTGCTGGCCACACTCCTCTTAATGCACCCAGGGATCCCACTGGGCTTCTTGGCCACAAGGGTACATTGCTGTCCCATGGATAGCTTGCTCACCAGGACTCCCAGGTCCTTCTCCACAGGGTTGCTTTCCAGCAGATCACCTCCCAGCCTGTACTGTTGCAGTTTATTGTTCCTTCCCAGGTGCAGGACTCTACATTTATTCTTGTTGAACCTCATTAGGTTCCTCCTTGCCTAGCTCTCCAGTCTGTCCAAGTCAGGCTGAATGGCCACACAGATACGGCAGTAATACTGCTCTATGCCAAAAAGAAAACCCAAAAAAGGGGGTTTCAAAGAGTGCATCCCAAGACTGGACGATGCCACTTTTTATCTCTTCTGTTTGAAAGTTAAGTGTGCACGTGATACGGTCACAACAACTCTAAATTAGAAAGTCTAATTATTTTTTGAATGCTCCAATAAATACAGCTTAATAATAAACTTCTGCAATAAATAAAAAACCATGAGACATACTCAAGGGGGCCTGTAAGCACACCTTCAGTAACTTTGCACATGACACAAAGTTAGACAGGAGCGTTGATATGCTTGATGGTAGGAAGGCTTGGTAGGAAGGCCTACAAGCGAGATCTGGACAAGCTGGTTAGACGGGTCAAGGCAAATGATATGAGGCTAAACAAGGCCAAGTGCTGGGTCCTACAAGCGAGTCATAACAACCTCATGCAATGCTACAGGCTTGGGGATGAATGTCTGGAAAGATGCCTGGTGGAAAAGGAGCTGGAGGTGTTGGTCAACAGCCAGTTGAATATGAGCCAGCAGTGTACCCAGGTGGCCAAGAAGGCCAACAGCATTGTGGCTTATATCAGAAATAACACAGCAAGCGGGACTGAGAAAGTGCTTGTCCTCCTGTACTCAGCACTGCTTCAGTTTGGCGCCCCTTACTACAAAGAAGATCATTGAGGTGCTGGAGCATGCCCAAAGAAGGGCCATGTAGCTGGTAGCGGCTTCTAGAGACCAACTCTTATAATAAACAGCTGAGGGAACTGAGATTGTTTATCCTGGAGAAAAGGAAGCTCAGAGAAGACCTTATTAGTCTCTACAGATACCTGAAAGGAGGTTGTAGAGAGGTGGAGGTTGGTCTCTTCTCCCAAGTAATGTGTGAGAGGACAAGAGGAAACATCCTCAAGTGGTGCCAGGGAAGGTTTAGATTGGATATTAAGAGAAAATTCTTCACTGAAAGGGTTATCAAGCATTGGGACAGGCTGCCCAGCAAAGTGGAGAAGTCTCCATCCCTGGAGGCATTTCAGAGACATATAGAAGTGATACTGAGGGACGTAATTTTGTGGTGACCTGGCAGTGCTGAGTTAATAATTGGACTTTATGATCTCAAAGGTCTCTGCCAGTCAAAGCAGTTCCAAGATTCTAAAAAAGATGAGGACAATCTTTTTTAGCAGGACCTGTTGCTTTAGGACAAGGGTTGACAGTTTTAAACTAAAAGAGGGCAGATTTAGACAAGGTATAAGGAAGAAATTTTGTTATGATGAGGGTGGTGAAACACTGGCACAGGTTGCACAGAGAGGTGGTAGATGCCCCATCCCTGAAAATATTCCACACCAGGTTGGACAGGGCTCTCAGCAACCTGCTGCAGTTAAGGATGTCCCTGGTCACTGCCTTTAAATTCCCTCCCAACCCAAAGCATTCATTCTACAATTTTGATTCTATGACATCTTAGTTTGTATGATGCACTGCCTTCATACAAGCTTATTAGGTCACAGGAAAAAAAAAAAAACAAAAAAAAAACCAACTTGAGAAGCATTTGAGATTGTATAGTTCAAGCCATCAACAGTCAGAAAATACCAGAATGAAACATACTTGAATAACCTCAGATTGCTCCCTTTGTTTGTTCAGATTATGGTATAGTCTTTAACTGCGTGATTACACACTATTTTCTCCACAGAAATTCTGACTCATTCAGGATACATAATGAATAGTGCATACATAATGAACTATTTTTCTTATAACAGCTATTCACTATTGTTCAGTCTGTAGTCCCAGGACTTATTTGCTACACATTATTCCTATTCTGCTCTGAAGACAAAATTGTGAATTTCACTATGGGGTTTTCCATGCACCTCATGGGTTTTCCAGGCTACTACAGTGCCTGGCTGCTCCACAAACGTTTATTAGTTTATTTTGAAAACATCCCCGTGAGGGGAAGCAATAATCCTGCTTCCATATCACACATGGGTAACTAAGGCAAAGAGAAGTTATGAGACAGTTACTAAGTTTCGGTACCTATTTAAGGTGGTTAGCACCTCTTTTACCAAAGCATTTAGCACCATGCTTTGTATTTTCGAAGTCCTACTCTTACTGAACTCAGCTGCAGTTGCTGACTCTCAGTTTCCCTGAAGCCCTAATACTATTCTCCTTGTTTATTTGCTAGCAAAGAACAGTACCATGTACTGTTCTTTGCTAACAAATAAACAAGGAGAATTTGATAACCCAGAGTTGTAAGTGGCTTTGGAAGATGGCCTTTCTCTGGCTGTCACACCAAACATGGCCACTTCTGCCCTTGTTCCTGTCCTACCTCTTCATCTGCTCCCCAGTCAAAAGTCCTGTTCTTAATTTCTAAGACTGTATTTTCAGTCCTGGTCAGGAAGTCCTAGTTTCATTCCTTTACTCCTAGCCTCTGTGGTCCAAATCACATAGTTCCTATTAACATTCTCGTACTTTCTGTTTCTTTGCAGACAGGTCTCCAGATTTATTCTTTAGAGGTTCCAAATTCTCATTCATCCAATTCTTCTAACCTTGGTGAACCTGCCCCTCATCTTTTTTTCTTCTCTGTTTCACTTTCCTGGGCACCCTGCCTGAATCTGGATTACCTCAGTTGCTCCTTCATCTTATTTTCCTGTTCTCATTCAGGATCATTTTGTCTGCTTCTTCCTTCCCATTTAATCTAATCCTCGCAAGCATTCCCAGCTTTCAAGTCTTTCCTGTTCTTCCACCCTCCACCAGCCACTGCCGTAGCCTCTACGAGCACCTCCAGGCCAGTTTTCTTCCCTCTTCCCTCTTTCCCCAGTCCACGTCTCTCAAGTTCCTACATCCTTGTGGAAGGTTTGTTGTTTTGCTTTTCTCTTGTGTTTTGATAGGTGTCTTCTGCTTTCCGGCTGTCGATGCCGACTGTTAAGAGCACGGAAAGCAAAGGACAGCGTCACTGCTCTCACTGGGAAGAGTCCAGCAGCCAAAGTGCAGTATCTGTAGGGGGAGCGCTGCACAGCCACAACCTGGAGGTTCAGGAAATTGACAGCTAAAATCCAAGGCTGTTCTACCCAGCCTGTGAAAAGCAAGAGTTTTTTCAAAGGCTTCTGATTTTCTGAATTTAGACATATTTTCATATAACTGTCCTGTTCGTGGCACAAAGGCCATTCATCTACTAAAGGTTTAATCCCTAGGTAATGCTAATACAAATTTTATAAAAAGGTCACTGGAATTTTTAGTACAGATTAAACATTCTCTCCTGGCCTATGTTTACAGAAATATGGCTGTTCAAATACAGCAAAATAACAAATGGTACCATTTTCCTACACATAAAGCAATATCAGCATAGTTTGAAGGAACAACATGTTAAGCTGTGCTAGTAGACTCAACTAGAAGAATAAGGAAAAATAATGCAAGATACATTTGAAAATAACAAAGAATGCTGAAAATAAAAGCTGATGATTTGCTTTATGATGTCACACTCATTTTAAATCTAATCTTACTAGATATTTTTGTTTTTGAAAAAATAACCCCCGAAACACATGCATTCATTTTGTTTAGATTTGCATTTTCTAAATGGTCTTGATTAATTCAGAAAGGTGACAATGCTTGAAAAAAAACACTGAAAAAAAAAATTAGAAAAAAATCTAAAAATATATGAATTGTTGTGATATTATTAATGCTTAGTCCTTTTCCTGAATTTCTGCATATACCTCCACAGGAGATACAACCCATTTTTTTCTGAATGTTTCAGTATTAATTAATCTCAGGGAAAAAAAATTGTTATTTGCATTAAAATGCCATTATTGCTTATGTTCACAATGTAGCATTGCCTCAATTCCAAACTAAGTGTGCTACAGGATTGATCAGTTGGCTATGCACTGTTACCATTGCATGGCTTGCCCTTACAGTTACTACAGTTTAGAGATCAAGCACTAGAATATTAAATTCTGCCGTATTTTTAATTTGATACAGTTAATTTATATTTACCATAAAACTGATTAACCTCAGTGGTGTCAACATATTCACCTTAAGGACTATATTATTTACAACATAGATACCATAAAAAAAAAAAACCAAAAAACTAAGTATTTATAACATAAAATGCACTAACTAAACTCATGTACACAACCAGGGACCTGAATGTGTTGTGCACACATTTGCACACTTAACTAGAAAGATTAATGCTTTAACCTTTGGTTGCTTGTTTTTATGTTCCACTTAAACCAAGCTTTTGATACATAAGTGCCACCTGTAGGAAGTACTGAAATATGCTCAAGTGCAGACTTGTTCCAATCAGGGACCAAGCTATGTATTTTACATGCCCAATATTGCTGCCTAGTTGAGAAATGCAACTAGTATTGTTTTAGTTAATGCAGATTAGCTTTTAAAGCCAAATCAACAGGAAAGTTTTGTTTCCCAGTGAAGCCTGTTCTAAAGGGAACTAAAACTAAGCCAGGTATATTTTTCAATTTGCTTGTTTGTACAACACTATTCCATAGAAATCAAGCAATCCTTAACTACAGTATGTTGAGCCAGAGTACAGCATTGATTAACATGGAATACTTCACTACAATTACTTGGAGTAGCCAAATACAAAGGACTGCATAATTTATCAGTTTTCATTTATTGCTAGTATTAATAAAATTAAATCTATGCAAAAAAAGCATTTTAACAAAAGAACAGTCTAGCCTCCACTGCTATAAACATTGTTCAGGTTCTCTAGGCAGTGAGTTAGGTGTGAGTGGACGGAAATGCATATTATACTGCGATTCAAAAATTCAAAAGAATTTCTAATACAGCTATAGAAATAACCACTGAAAAGTCTTTCCAATGCCTTGTCAATCTCCTGAATATTTCGAGAATAATAATGAGCTCACACAAAAAAAAACCACCAAACCAGCATTTAAAATATTTGTATCCCTAGGTCAAAAAAAAAGTGAAGCATTTAATCACAAATAATTTGTAGAAAAATAATTGACAAAGCTGGCTCTTTGACTGGCTCTTTTTATAACCATTTTTGTAACAGTTGTGCTCCAAAAATACCCTCACAATAAAGAAATAGTTTTGTTATTCAACTGTACCATTCAGTGACACAGTATCTCCATTCCTCAGCATATTTACCAGGTAACATAATGTTCCACACCCAAAGCACATTTTGCATTGAAAAACCCAGAGAGTTATATTTGATAATTCAATGCTATTTTTGATAATTCAATGTCAAATGAGAAGAGAATATGCTGGTCTATGAACACAAATTACACACCACTCCACAAGTAAGCATTTGTCCATTATTCAACCACCAGTTTCTCCTGTTCAGTTTTGTTTCTCGTGGCTGCATACAAATGATGTGATGTTCTTCCACCACAGTCAGCTTGCAGTTTCAAGCACGTAAATTTGTTTTGGCTGTCACCCATCACCATCTCGCATTGATCAGGTTGCTTCGACCCAGATAATCTTTAACATCTGCACCTGCTACTCTACCACTAAACTTCACCTGTTCGTAGGGCTGGCTGTGCACGCTGGGGGAAGGACCTGCCGCTGCCTCCAGGGCACTGCGGTGTCTCCAGGCGCTGCGGCCACCCGGCCCGGCCCGACCCAGCTCTGCCCGGCTCCGTTCGCTTCGACACGACCCAACACACCGGGGTCGCTGCCAGCGCGGTGCTGTCCGCGGTGCTGAACGGCGGCGTCTCCGTCGCCGCGCCTTCCGCTTCGTCTCCCCCCGAGCCTCATCGTGCGAGCCCCGATGCCAGTCCACTCCTCGCCTTATGACTCGCACGAGCAACTGGCAACAAGTTTTGCGGCGAGCCCACGCTAGCCAGCAGATTCCCCTGCGTGTTGTAGCCACAGGGGCTGCCCCACAATACAAAGCAGTTCGGAGACCGCGGGTAACAAAAACCCACCAGGGCCACTACCCCGTCTCTAGACCCGGACTCTGCAGCGCCTGCTCTAGTTCTCCTCGTTGCCTCTCCCAGAACAAACCCCAGCGTCCATTCCTGGAAGGGGCAGGGCAGTGCAGCAGGCTCGCCCGAAGGTAAACGCACTGCAACGCGAGGGATGGCTCAGGGAGCGGCGGGTTTCCCTCCCTTCCCTCCAGCAAGGTGCAACCTTCTCTTTTTTCTTTTGTTCTCAATGGCAGGAGGGTGGCGGCGGCAGTGGCGGGAGGGCTGGAGAACACTTGCACCTACAAATACATGGGGGATAACAAAGGACCATACGCCGCGGGGATTAATTTGCATGAGTATCCGTGAGGGCAGCAGCAGTATCTTGCGTCTGCAGGGATTAGCCTTGAGCGGCTCGGACTTACCGTCCCTATCGCAGAGCTGAATCGCCTCCAGGCTCAGGTTCTTGATCACCTCCTCACAGGGGCTAGTGGGGCTGCTCATGGTGTGCGCCAAGCGCGGAGCCTCCATCGCGCCCCTCGCCGCTCCCTGCTGTCGCGCCGCCGGGGGCTGGGGGGCTCCGCGGCTGGCGGGCAGGCGGTGCAGAGCCGCGCGGCAGCGCTTCCTGGCGCCGCCCGGCTCGGTTGAGGCTCGACGAAGGCGGGCGGGAGCGGATTTGTCACTGCGGTGAGGCGGGGAGGGGGCAGCAGAGAGGCACGCTCAAGGCACCCCAGCCGCGTTTAAAGGGGCCGCCGCCGCCGCCGCGTCAAAACGCTCCCTTCCCCCACCCTTCCTTATGTAACGGCGGCAGCACCGCGCGGCCCTGCGCGCCCGCCGCCGCCAGCCGCCTGGCCTGTCCCCCCGCTGCCGCCCCTCAGGGCCCCTGGTCGCGCGGGGGCCGTTAGCGGCTGGTGGCATCTCCAGTGCGCGCGGCGGCCGGCCCCACAACGCCTCCCTCCCGGGCGCGCCGGGCACCCGCTCTGGGCTTCCCCCGGCCTGCGGCGGGCACGGCTGTCCACGCATGTCGCACTCGGCGCTTGGCGCCGCGGCACGCTCCGTTCCTAGGCCGCTCCATCACCCGGGGAGAGCGGCACCAGCGCGAGAGTACCACAGACTCACGGCGTTGCCTTTCCCTTTCTGAGCACACATCACGCCCGACTTTAGGCCAGGGCTGCCTGCCTTCATTCTATCCTTCGGTTATGCCAGCGTGTGAAGGAGGAACCGCTAGCCCTTGGTAACACATGAAAAGCTGGCAGAAGGTTACAGATGGCAGGCCAGGGTACTGGGAGGCTGTCCTGCACACTTCCTTCTGGCTCTTTTTGTGGGTTGGAAGTAGCCTGCAGTGTACCGCTGATGTTTCTAACGAGCTCTAACGATGTTTTGAGAGCGTAAGATTTTTGTTTGCCTAATCTGGGAGAAAGAATTCTGTCTCAGGAGTTTCAGGAACAAGCACGGTGCCAGAAAAGGAGAAAAACCAGATAAAGGTTAATAGCATAAAGCGAAACTTGTGCAGCACTGCCCCCTCAGTGGGTGTGACAGCTCAGCTCCCTCCTCACCAGGGGGCCTGCAGGGTGGACAACGGAGCAGCTTCTGGACCTCGGGAGCTATGTGAGGGCAGTAAATTCTACAGGTTACACTGATGTTGGAATCAGGAGCTTATCATCTCCAAATAAAGTGAGTTTAAACCATTTCCTACCACACTTTACAAGAAGCATTCCCGACACCTCTTTGCAGTTTCACTGAACCAAAATTGGCACCATTTAGCCATCGTTTTTGAGACACTGGCCACTTTGAGAAACACCAGTTCCTTGCACACAGGCCTCCAACAAGCTTGAGGCTGTGTTTCTTGGTCAGCATTGCATGGTATCAAATCCATAGAATCCTTGAAGTTCCTATTTCCCTTTTTGGAGTCCCAAAGTCACCCAATCTGTTCTGGTCACCACTGATCCAACTTGACAACAAGCTCTATACACAGCCAGATGCTTGTCACTCAGGGATGGCTTTCCACTGAGCTTTGAGATTATTCTATTTTTTTTTATGATGGCTTCCAGGACACTAATCTGAGGCAATGAGCTCTGGAGTTACCTTTCACAAATCCACCACCAAGTGATGCTGCCTGGAAGAAAGGAACAGGTTTTAGGAGTCCTAAATCCTATGACACCTTCAAAAATCTGTAGTGCGGCACAGGAAGTAAGTGCAAGACTGAACACCCTTCCCACAGCTTCTCCTCTTCACCTTCTCCCCTTCCTTGTCTTTTCTATTTTTTTCTTACTCTTTGTCTCTGCTGTTTTTTTCACCGTGAAAAGAATGTATTCAGAGGGGTCAGGCAGAGGAGAAATGGAATGAGTGGGAAGAAACCTCAAAGAAAGAGAAAATTAAAAGGAAGCAATAACAGACAGGGATGGAGAGCATGAGTCAATGGGGAGGTGGGAAGGGAGAAGAATATATGAATGAATGCGCAGAGAGAATGAATGTTGAATCTGAGAGAGAAGAAATTAACGTGGGTGAGACTGCATTCATCAGGTTTTAATTTTGGCTCTGACAAGCATTCATTCCTTGCACAGAAGCAAAACCTTCCTTCTTGGTATTGCAACTGTTTTTAGCACACAGTCATCTCATATGTAAGGCTGGAAAATTTCTTTCACTGAAGACAGTGTATTTAGTCTCTCATCCTTATGTTCCACTATCATTCCTTTCCACAATGTGACAGACGCTTCAGCAGCTCATGCAATCTTGCTACTTCTTTGTTACAATATTGTATGCAGTCCATTTGAAACAGATCCTGTTCTTAAATATTGAGAGAATTCCCATATTATTATTTATCCCTCTATTTCATACACCTTTCTCTCCCCTGCTTTTTATTCTCTGCTGCTGAAATATTTTTTTTAAGAACGGATGGATTTTGCATAGCTCTTTGAAAGCAGACAGCTTTCAGGGTGTTCCCATTCCTCCAGTGCTTCTCATTTCTCAGCTGCCTTACAGCAATAACCCCTGTCTGAGTTCTATCTATTTATCTCTCCGCACCATTGATTTTTTTTTTTTTTAATTAAGAAAAAGGCTGGTTAAATCTACAAATACCAGCAGACTCTAGTGGAAGAGTAGAGAAGAAAAACCTTTTCTACAGCTCTGCTTATTCCGAAGCATGAAACAAGCTGAACCTGCCTGAGACAGCATTTTGCAGTCACACTTCAGACTTCATGTTTTCTTCAGCCAATTGCTATTCCCATCACCTGGGCTAGAGCTCAACAGTTTTTCAAGCTCGAATTACACTCAGATGCAATCACTTGGTGATGAATTTAGTCTTAGTTATTTCAGTCTCAAAGCACACAATACTCTCTCAGTATTTTTCATACCTGAAAGAACTGCATTCTGCATGTCTTAACAAGGAGTAGCACTGTCTGAGGCACAGGTTATGTTTATGCTAAAGAATGATAGAGTCTCAGCATATAATCAGAAACTTTATTCTGTGAAAGATTATCCCTGAAAATGTTTAGCAAAAAATGTCACGTATCACGAATATGGGTCAACATTATGTAATGGGAAGTCTGCCAATGGCTGCACATTAGAGGCGACAGTGTCACGTGTTTAGAACTGCAAAAGCTTGCAAAGAATTTTCCACAACAGTGACCTTTGGCACTTTCAGCATTTAGATAAATAGAATATTACCAATTTCTGTAGTTCAACAAGATTTTGCCTGTTATTCCTGCACCCTCACACGAGGATAGACAAGTAGAAATTTTTAGTATGATACATGGACCAAGAAACACAGGCTGTGACACACAGCTCTTGCCTGGCTAGGCTCAACAATCTCAGCATTTGTGCTTAGCTTGGCTTTCACAGTCCCCCAGGTAGGTCACCAGGATCTTATTGCAGGGCTGCTGCTCTTCAACAGACAGGGAGAAAGCCTGCCAGCTCGATGGAGAGGTGTGTGTCGTCTTCTCTAAAAAGCACAACCTCATCAAAGCCATAAAAGCCATAAGTAAAAGTGAGAGGAAATGGTCCTATGTGCTCCCTCCCACAAACCCACAGACTATTACAAAGTTCTGTCCTGCTTGTGCTGCTCTCCGTTTTGGGAAAACCGCTTTGCAGCAGCAGCACAGTACAGCACAGAGCTGTAAGGCAACCCCATCCATCCTGTTTGAAAACACTTTTGTCTTTCACAGTAGCAGGTTTTTATTTGCAAGTTACAAAAGAAATCTCCTTTCTCAGACTTCAGCAAGACTCTGGGTTACAGCTTTTCCTTCCCACTTGGGAGTTAAAAAAAAAACCCAAAACCTGTTATTGCTCAGTGGACTGTGCAAGCAGAAGGCAGAAAGGCTGCAGACATAGTTTTCAGAAAAGAAAAATGGAAGAGGTAATAGAGACAGCTTTCTTTCTTTCTTTCTTTCTGTCTTTCTTGAGAAGAAAAGCAAAATATGAGAAGTGTTAAAACCAGTATCCAGAATTTGGAGTCAGCCCTAAAAGGATCATTGACTTGGTTTAGCAACTACTAAAGTTTCATTGAAAAAAAATTATTTACAATTTCGCAATCGTTCTTTGTCTTGAGTGGACACATCATACACTTCCAAGTGTATGAAGGCAAATAATTACAAAGGATGGTGTGTAAGATATTCTTAAAAAAACCACAGGACTGAAATAAAGTCCACACCCTCGTAACAGAAAGAGGGAAAAAAGTATTTAAGATGCTAGGTGAAAGCTCTATGAAAAGTTAATGTGCAGTGTGCCACAGCTTCCTTTTCTATGCAGACATCAATTATGGCAGTTTAGAGCACTAGGTATGGTACCTCACTGGGTACCTCTTCATTTTTTTTCTCAGATAGCAAAACAGAGCCTGCTAGAGGAAAAATGGGGATGTGATATCATTGTCCTTGTCTGAGCATTTGAGGAGGCAAAACACCAGTGCTAGTCTTAGTTCTGGGGTAAGTCTTTCTCCTTCTTTCTTCCACTCTGCAAAGATGATAGCCACAGCCAGGCACCCTGGCACTAAATCAAGCAGTGAAGCTGCAGCTGTCTTAGAAAAAGGTCTGTTTGCTGGTGCTGTTTTTGTTGCTGCTTGCGATGCTGGGAAGGCCTCACTATTTCTGGGAACAGTGAGATGTATGCAGTAATATATATTTTTCGGAGTTCCTCCTTCCCTGTTCAAAAGACTTAATTTCATCAATTGCATTCAGTTCATGCATTCAGGCTGTATTGCAAGGCCAGAAAGCACACTGGATCATCAATGATACAGTTCTGAGGTAATCTTGTAACTTCTGGTGCCAGGTGACAATAGTGAAATTGTAGGCTTTTTGTATAGTGCGATATGAAAATGGCTTCTATATGGGAAAACTTCTCTACAACTCAGATAAAAAGACCATTAGTCTGTGAAAAAGGCAACCAGGAGGATGTATAATAAAGATGTACTAAAGCACATCTAGCATAACAGGGTAGCCAAAATCTGACTGCCAGGTCACCCAGTACAGGAATTAAAGGGTGTCAAGCTACAATTAATAGCAACCAGTTTCAAAACAAACAGAAGGAGCTGGTACTTCATATCATTTATGTTAGAATTGTAAGGACAAAGGACAGTGTAGATGTGTTACAGTTCAAGAAGAAACTGGAAAATTCACAGAAATCCTTTGGAGATACTAAACCCACAAGTGATTTAGAGTCTTTAGAATGAAATATTAGAGTCTGACGGAGACTTATTGAAGACTGATATATGTCCTGCTCTTCACCTTCTATAAACGTCTATTTTCAGCCACTGCTAAAGAGACTATACTGGGCTAGGAAGGTCTTTGGTCTGACCCAGTACAATCAATTTAATATTTTGTCTGAGCCTTCATTCCTTACCACCTGTCATCACCATGCTGTCCTCATTCATAATGAACACTTCAAAGTATGGAGCCCTTCAACTGCGTCACCTGGGAGTGAAATTCCCAACCCCCTGAGCAATGTAAACAAAAGGAAACATTCCTCACAGATAAACAGAAAGTTATAAAGCAAATGATAATTTTATTAATGCTATATATGCTGCTACTCTCTGAATTCCGGTTTTCTGATCAGCTTTATAAAACCTGAACAAGCACTTAAGAAAAACAAATTCTTTCATGGTCAAAAATAATGTATCTGTAGCTTCATAACATTTGTTTGTTGCTTATTGGGCACAAAGTACTGTTAATGCTTAGCATCATTTATTAATCTGCTTTTCTTTCAAGTTTAGCCTCACTTTATTAGATCTACAGTATCCCTAGAGAACAAACTAGAACCTTCTATATTTCTCTCATCTGTGCTGTTAATCATTCTTCCTACTTTAGTAATCATTTTCACTTTTAATTAGTGATTTATCCTTCACATATTGGACCATATCTTGACCTTTAAAGGATACTGTGGAGCACTTATCCTTGACAATGCTGACTGCTATTCACATTTAATTTCTTTCTGCAGTACAGTGGCCAGCCTATGATACCTTGAGGTGAATTTTAGCCCAAGCTGATTTGTGTTCCCTTAAGAAATCATGTGGCAGAGCAGCAGATGCCTTTGTAAAGTCTTGATGCTATTCTGTACTCTACCAATCTTCTGATTTTATCTTAAGAAGTAGTGCAGGGAGAAAAAAATTAATTTGACTAGTTTACTGTAATACACCTGTGTCATGTCATCTGGGTTTCATTCTGCTATTCACCTCCATATGAATAAACTTTTCCTTTCTGCTTTAATATTTATAGTATTTGTTTCAATTTGGAGCCATGCCCATAAGACAATTATTTCCATAGTTACTGTTAATTCAGTTTTTAAAGACTTGTGACTTACTGAGACTTCATTAGTCTCCTGATAATTCATCAATTCTCTGTGGGGTTTTTTAGCAACTAGTTGTTCCATCAGTTCTAAAAATACCCAAAGAAACACCTCAGATGCATTTGCTCAAGTGATGATATTTCATTATGTATTTCTTAGTTACCCTTTTCCAGAAGTTCACAATTACATAAAAGATTTCTTAACCAAGCCATTATTCAAAGTTTAATCCCCTTCCGAATAAACTTCATGGCAAAAGTCCAATTAGTTTTAGTGGGAATAACAATTGGTTCAAAATGTATCTCTTTATTACAAATTAATTCCAATTAGTATTTTCTTGGTCAAGTTATTTTGTGTTATTGTGCCTTCAGGACTTACAATACAGCCTCTTCATATTATCTTTAATCTCCTGGCAAATATTCCAGTGTACCCTCACTCTATCCTTGTTTTTCTCATGTGCATTAAAATTGAAATAAAAAAAACTCATGTTTTGGTGCCCCTCCAGTTTTCTGTTTTCATTGTGGTCGTATTTTACTTTTACTTAGCTAAGTAGCCCATGGTGGCCCACTTTCTCTTCAGCATTTCCCATTTTCATTGGAACAAGACACATTTCTGCTGGATTTCCATTCCAGTATCTTCTTGAGTCTTTCCTACTCCCCTTTCCCTTTCCACAAAGACTTTTCTTAAACTCTCTCAATTGATCCTGTGAATTAGAGTTCTCTGATAATACTGCATCCTTTCACTGAATGACATCAAAACTCTTCAAAGACAGCCAACAAATTCAGCAATATATAAAGCTAATAAAGTCTAAGTGACTAGTTTCTCAATGTCATCTACTGATCTAGTATTTTATGACTACAGCACTTCAAGCTTTTTGTATAAGCACAGAAAATGATAACTCTAGATTAATATCGATGCCTGCCAGCTTTGGTACCATCAAGATCTGCTATGACTGAGCTGACATGGCAAGGCAGGAAAGACACCATTGTCTTATCTCCCACTGCTACCATGAACACAGCTAATCAACTGCTAAGGAAACAGAAGGAAAATTAAGTTAAATGAGTGAGAGAAGGAACACCCAGACATTCCCTCTTTTTGGCTCAGATCTTGCATGTGTAGTGAGACCAGTCTTAAATTTTGCTTAGCTGACTCATAGTCACACACTGCAAACTCTCACACTGTCTCTCAGATCCTTGATTATTTAACTGTGTGATCCACAAGTAGAATTTCTGAAGGAGATACATTAGAAGCACCAAGTAAGAGCTATGTTTTACATGATTTTGCTCTGGCAGGAATGTATCTTCACTAAGCACTTATGTACAGGCAGATTAGACAGAATACACAAACAGCCCATAAAGTGACCCTAAGTTTATAGCACAGTTTAGTTAACATCCACAAGCACATTAATTAAACCACATTCTGCTCTGAATAATGTCACAACATCTATTACTTAAGTTCTGAATATATGGCAGCTCTACAGTATGTTTTTAATTGATGCTGCGGCAATCCTTACAGATTGCCAATTGCTGTACATACACAGTGCCCCAGAGCTCTTAAAGGCAGTGGAGAAACTGTGGTGTTCTGACTCTAAAACCCATTAGTGACTAATTCACTGCTCCTGGTTCTTAAACCAGGCCACACGGGAGGATTGTTGCAAAGGCCACTTTTAGCCAAAGGAGCTTATTTGCCCTGGGATCTTTCCATAGCCAGTAGGGAGTGGTAAAATCCTCGGCAGAGTGTCTGAATAGGACCTCATTGTAGATGCTCTGAGTTGCTCCAGAGGAACAGAAATTCTACAGAAATCTTGGGAAGAAAAGTAACTTGAGGCTAAGTCTATGTGAATGACCCCTAAATTATGTGTTTGCAACAGCCGTCTCTGATAATCTGCAATATATTCTGGAATGAGAAATGGAAACAGCAAACAGGTATGGCAAAATCTCTCCCCTAGACAAACACTGGTCCCTCACCTTCCTGTCTAAAGTTCAAGTGGTTTAATCTACCCATGCTCACAGGGACAGTGCAAAGCAGAACAAGTAATCATTTATCCAGGCACAGCTGTTGCCTCATGACAGAGGTCTGACAGTGGCTCTTGTGTGATGGAACATGAGTTTGTTTTCAGATTTGTCTGATCACTGCTTACCTGTGACCTGCAGAACTCACACCAAGAGTCCATCACCTGTACATTCTTTTTCCATCATTTCCTCTTTTTCTTCCATGCCAACTGCTAACTTGACATCTTACAAGAGCTTTTCTTACTAAACTTACTGGAACTATTTATCTACATTTTTTTTCCTTTTAGTACTAGTATTTTTCTTCTTTTTATTAATTCTGTCTGTTCTTACTGTTCTTCAATTTCAGTCTAACCTCCTCTACTCCCATCTATCTGAACTCACAGCTTCTGATTAATATATCTCCACGTAAATTCAATTTAGCCAGTGATAGTACTTTTTTAGATTTGACCACATGACATCCTCCTGGTCATTTCTAGGACAGGGAAGGAAAATGAGGTAGAGAATAGCAAAAAAGGAAAAAAAGAAAAATCAGTTTCTGTTGAAGGCAGTTGGTTTTATTGAGCGAAATTAAATTTTGTGGTGTCTTGTCCTTATCGTAACTATTTACAGTAGCTGCCACAGGACAAGAAAACTGTATTTATGGATTGTATCAATCTCATAATATGAATTTGTGCATGTAAGTGACAGAAAAAATTTACAATAGTGGATCCATCAGAGCGAAAAAAAAGTAATGGTGTAAGGTGGAGCTTATCCAGAGTTTTGCACTTGAAATGCTAGCCATCTTGGTTGGTCCTGCCATCTCGCCATGGGCAGCAGCTACACTGCTATAGCTCATTTCCTTCAATCCTTAAAATGGTCACTACATTTTAAAACATGTTTCATAACTGTAGCTCCATCGAATTAATTCAGAGGTTGCACCATCTTAATTATGCCCACTTTTAGAATAATACAGACAATATCATACAAAAACTGAGCACAAAACTGCCTTAGTTTCTGTCTACCACTAAACAGCTCCTCCCAGGAATGAATTAGGTATGGTATTAAGACACTTGCATTTATGGAGCAGAGCCAAATGTTTTATAATAACTCTAGAAGTGTTTTACTACATGTGTGTTTACATTCATATAATTTATTCAAGTACGGTTAATCAGGAGAGGCAGATATGGCACAGAGTGAGCCTAAGGAGAGATGGAATGCTGAAATTCTTTAGCATTGACCAAGGACTATTCACATTTACAAAATAGTGCAACTAAAATTAATACCATTGGCACTAAATTATATCCAAATCCTCCATTCTCTGCAGAGAGTTTAAAGCTTGAGCAAAAATGCTGTGCCAACTTTTTTATTATCTACCCTGTGGTCTTGTTCTTTCCTGAAGCTGATTAATATGTCACTAAAAACTAGGGAGAGCAAGTGAAGTATAAATCAAGCTAAATCTGAGGGTTAACGAGATTAGCAACTATCAGACCCATAGGCTATCTATAGCCTGGCCACTAAGGCTTATGCCCTCAGGAGTTAATAACAGGCCTATCACAAACATCAAAAGCGCATTGGACTGGCCTCTACCTAAATTGCAAGCAAGCCTTCCTGCTTCCAGCACAGGAGTAGTTATGTCTGATAAAAACGTGACAGCAAATAAGTCAGGGAGAAAACACAGAGAGGCACTCCAAGATGTTTTCAAAGCTTCTTCCCATGCTTAGGAGGGATAAGCGATGCTTACTGACAAATGAGACACATACTGCAAAGCCCAGCTGTGAAAGCAGAGGTTTCACTCCTTTCACCAGCTAGTTCAAAACTACCTTCTTAATTAAAATTTGTAAAAAATTATCTTAAAGTAAGTATGCATTGAACACAATGGCTAATGTGGGGAAAACCAAACTGCCTGGGCCTTGCTTTTATCTTGATACAGAATGCTTCAGCATTTGAACCCGTGCCATCTAGAACTTAGGAGAGCAGTTCCTATCAGCAAGCATTATTAAACAGCAGACAGTCTGGGCGAAGATGTGCTGCTGTTTGATTGCAGAAGACAAATGCCTGGGAGGTGCCAAGAGTGTCAATACAGAAATGGGAGCAAGTGCTGGGATTAGATTACAATTGGTCTGGGATTTTCAGCACTCATTAAAATGAGTGCCTGACAGCACTGCCTAAATGGAAATATTATACAAGCTTTATGCAAACTGTGAATTCTTGGAGTAAAACCTCCTTTCTGTATGTTGCTGGGGAAAACACTTTGTCAACAAATATATTCAGACTGAAAGAGGTCATACAAGTAGTTTTAGAGAGAATGTATGGTCTTATTCCTATTTTCTCATTTTGGATTTCTCCACCCTCTCTAGGGATGGTGGTCTGGAATCCTACACTGTCAAACTCTCACTGACCTCAACAGAAAAGTGCTCATCTCAAAATACTGCTGAGCAGGGTAGCCAGCTGCCTCTCCTTCAGCCAGTTGTCCCCAAACCGAGGTTGCAATCCTGCATGTGCAGCTGCAAGGTAGTTCTCCAGCTATTATGTGGTGGCTCCACAGGCTGTGGGAACAAAAGCTTTGCTACAGCAATGATAGTGGGTATCTTCTTTCATTGCTTTTAAATTGTTTCTTCTTTTCCTCCCCCTCAACTAGCCATGAAGTCTTATTACTGCCTGATCCATCTGAACCCTAAGGCAAAGTTTTCAGCACTGGACATTCTCCTGCAGAGAGAGTTTTGTTTGAATTATAAAGGCAGGGCATTCAAATAGTACATCAATTCCTTTCCCACAGGCTCTCTTCATGAATGCTTATTCATCTTGAAATGATGGTATGCTAAGAAGTCACTTAAGCTCTTAAGCTTCTCTGATCTCATGTCACAACTTCAAGAACAACCAAAAGGGAGAAGGAGAATGCTCAGAGAAGCAAATAAAAAGCCAACCAAAACCTGCCACCAGAAACATTTCTGTTGCTGCAACTGCTGTTAAATAAAGAGATCACACTTTGCACAGATAAAGCATAACAATGTGTTCTGCTCCATAGCTCGTAACAAACTTTGATTAAGTCTAACATTTTTGTTACCAAAGGATTGTTGCTGTGGTGTCCTCCTTGTTTTAGAGGAGACAGAAAGCTCCTCTATGTGCACCCTTCTAGAGACTAAAGGAGAAGCAGCAAATAACAGAGAGATACCCATCTCTCTCCCATCATGGGAGGATTGCTGGCTATTTCTGACAAACAGAATGTCATTTTGGTAGAGACATATCTGAAAAATTATTTTTTCCTGTCATGACATTTAGCAGCATTGGTAGCCTTTACACAGCACTCTTGTATTTCAAAGAAAAAATTACCACGTGAACCCTAGCTGTGCACTTCCAAAAAGGCTAAGCAACGCATTTCTTAAAGCCTTAAATTATGTCTTCCAGGCCTGCTGGAGATCTGAGGGGTTTGCACAGGGGAGCAACTAAGTGCAAGTCACTTGTAATGTTCTACCTGCTAACTAAAGAGCAGACAAACACTGGCAGGCTAGGCTGGAGCTGCAGGCATACAATGCTTGCTATGCCTCATTTTAGAGCTACAGCATTGCTTTCCTTCCTCTCATGCCCTCTGCCACACACCAGCAAGCAGATAGGAGCATGGGAGCAGCTGACCGCTTCTGATGCCAAGGCACTGTATGTGGTAGACTGTAGCAGCCTGTGCTCGCCAGCACTTCTCAAAGGAAAGGAGAAGGCAGTGCTGCTCTCAAGCCTTATGTGAGGGTGGGGGAAGGAAGACAAAAGGATGCCACTGTCTGTACTCTCTATCTTCTTTTGGTAGCTAAGCAGAGGAAGCCGGGTTTGGGGAAATGTATGAATATGAGACCATGGCAGGTGGCCCCTTCCACACAATATAGCAGTTGCAGGAGTGCTGTCAGAGCCACAATGCCAGCACTTGATGCTGAGCTCACACTGTTTGGGAAAGTGGGCAGGACAGAGGCATAAGAGCCCCTTTAATGCTGTTTCTACCCTTCCCAGGGCATAGTACAGTGGCTGGGACAGCCAAAGAAGCACACACATCACAGAGCTGCTCTCAAAACCTCATTGCCCTTCTCCCCAAAGTGCTTTCTTGTGCTCGCCCTCTTTGCTTACCAGTGATTTCTGGGGGAAACCAGAAAACAGAACAAGATGCGAATATAAGCTGACATTTCCAGAGATGACACAGCACTGCTGCAGGGATCAGCAGGCATGTGCTGGGCATGCTCCTCTCCAGAACAGATAAGTGACACGCAGAGAAACTGTAACTCTTAGGGGTGAGGAGTCTTCCACTTGATGTGTACATCCCAACTGAATACCTGGCATCTACACCTCCACTGAGTACTCCCTTCCTATGCTGCCCTAACTGTGGTCTGCAGGACAACCTTATGGCATCTCTGCAATGACACAAAGGGAAACTGGAGCCAGGAGGGAGTCGGTCTCTTCTTGGTGTCAAGCGACAGGTCTAGAGGAAATGGTTACAAGCTGCACCAGAGGAGATTTAAACTGGATATTAGGAAATATTTCTTCACTGAAAGGGTTGTCAAACACTGGAATGGTCTGCCCAGGGTAGTGGTGGAGTCACCATCCCTGAAAGTATTCAAGTGGCCTGTGGACCTGGCTCTAGAGACATGGTTTCATGTTGACCCATCAGTGCTGGGTTGAAGGTTGGATTGAACGATCTTGGAAGTCTCTTCCAACCAGATATATTTTGTGATTCTGTGATCCCTGAGTGACAGAGGCCTCCTGGAGAGAATAGACTCCACATATTTCCATTATTCAGAGGCAGTTTATAATTTGTTTGAGGGCCTGTGCTGGTCAAATTTGATTCTTTTTTCAGAGCTGCATAATGACTGTTGATGACATCTACCCACGACAAGCAGCAAGCATTGATGAGCACTGTAAACATCCCCTTTCCAAATATACAGCCACGTGTCTCCTTTCTGCTCCAGGCGACTGATAGACATCCATTGATGGGAGCTGCTGTTTAATATGGTAAATGGTTTTGGAGATTACAACCTTCTCTTATGTAATCTCCTTATGTAAGGACTGAGAAAGAAAACACGTGCAGAACAGAATTTGAACTGCAAATCAGCAGAGGATCTGGAGCTCGACACAGGTATAGCCATATTGAAGAGTCTTTTCAGAAGATCCAAAGCTAATACAAAGACAACAGAAATAAAATTCACTTTCTTTTATATATACACAAGAAAAATAGGAGTTGCACCTCACCTCAGACTCCTATGTAATAAGCCACTACCTGGTACTTAGATAACCAGAAGTTCAGTGAAATTAAATGGTAGGCAACTAAGCAAGTAAGTTTTAATCCTCAGTAAAATGAAAAGTCAGCAAAACCTTCTAATGTCTGGAGCATAGAGATTGCAAATGGATTGTTCCTGGGGTAGGTTCAGGTGGAAGAAAACATGTTGTTGTTCTTAACCAGCCACCACATGGTGATACACACTGCCTGACATTTTGTGCATGCTGATTTGTGAAACCGTGCTGTGCTACTCCCTTCAGTCTCCTGCTGGAAGTGTATTGCTTGTTGCTCCTAGGGAAGAGTGCAATCATTCATTACTGCTCATTCCTCATAAGCCATGCTTATAGTAAAGAAAGACAGAGGGAATGCTTCAGATGTTCAAAATCTTGATGGCAGAAAGAGGAGAATTTAAAAGGAAGGATACAAAGGAAAAGAAGAAAAAGTAGCAGAATGGATGGAAAATGAGAAGAAGCTCTTTCATCCTTTTCATTCATATTGATTACTATCTGCTCTGCTCCTTTCTTTATCTTCCTTTTTGGTCATAGTGCAGGCTTGGTGTGATCAGATAAAATAGCAAAAAGCCAACACGTGCAAGACCTGAACATACCAGAGAGATTAACAGTGTTCATGGGTGGAGGCTGTTTGTAGTGATGTGAGAACATCTCAGCAAGTTTCATACCTATAGAAAAAAGGTCAAAATCAGTAAAGAGTCTGTCCTGTCTTCTGATCATGAGGTACAGAGTGCTCATAGATTTACAGAATCCAGTAAGTGATGGAGTTTTTTCACTGCTTTTAGATACATTTCTATCAGTTCTTAAGAGAGATGAGAAAATGCTGGGATAAAAATCCACTGTCATTTGCTCACACATTTTTTATGGATTCACTCCAGCTGTGTTCAGTTCCTTATATGTTTGTCCTTCATATACATTCTAATTGAAGAATTTGCTGGTGATGAGACTCACAGAAGCTGAAATCATTATGCAAATCATTCAGTGAAGGATCTGGAATAAAGCATTTTTAAAGACTGGATTTTTAAAGATAGAAAAAAACTAAGGATATTTCACCTTTGACCTGTCACTACATTAGTTATAAACAAAAGGGCTCTCATCTGAGTGGGATTTTTTCTAATGAAAAAGATGTAATTTAGAATCAGTTAACATTAAAGTGTTTTTGATGATGGACTTTATAAGCCTCTCAAAAGGAAATCACAACCTAAACATGCATATGTTATGAAAAACTTGTCACATTTTTTTTTTTCCTGTTTGCATTTTTTCCTTAAAATGGTATTTGGTGATGTGCATTTCCTTGGCAGTAAGATCAAAGCCAAAACTGAGGGAAAAAAGGGTTAAAGCTTCTAACACGGGCTCCATTTACAACAAAGTATCACAGGCAGGACAAATCCAAACACAGTATTGCACCTGTCTTCTGTCAAACCCTGAAGAATAGCTCTGAAATATAAAGCATAGAGAGTATCCAAAAAGAGGGAAAGGAGAACAACCCAACAAACTATGGCATGATACACTACATGTCCTTGTTTCGCAGGAAAAAAGTAGTGCTGGCATTGATCATCTGGCTAGATTCAGTCAGTTAATTCAGAAATAAACACAGGAAAGTCTTCTTTTCTTATTAAATGTGAGTAAATGTGTTATCACAGTGGCTAATGACACTGCCCCTACTGAGCTCTCTGGCAGTGCTCCTCCTTTGATGTCCTGTGCTCAGCAAGGGAACATGTTTGTGTATCTTGCTGATGCCATTTATGCAACTGAGTTCAGCATACTTTAGATAGACTCCTTGAGACAGCTCTGGAGAGCTGGCAACCCACAGTGTGCAGAAATTCCTAGAAGTATCCTTTGTGCAGCAGACACTGACAGCAAAAAACCCAAACCCATAAATCTGTGTTTTTAAAGCATTTTGCCATTGTCACACTGAGAAACACAGAGGCACAGAGAATTTCAAGAAATGAAATTTCTGCTCAAAGATACCTTTTCTATTAATTTCTTTATCTCTGCAATTTTTATGGTGTTCTTACAGTGCTGCTCCTCCTTCAACTTGCTGTGTTTTCCATCATAAGCAGTAAGTTAGCTGCCTGGATCTCTTCATTTGCTGTGACATTAGGTACTTAAGCCTAAGGCGCCAATGACTTTTGAAAGGTTGCACGGAGTGGCAATGCTTTGGTTCTGAAGATGAAATACATCCCGGCACTGAATTCTGAGTTTCAATTATTTCTTGACCTATGCTGACATTTTGCACTCTGTTTCCCCCCCACTCCTTGTAGGAGAGACACATTCAGTTATCCAAACATTTCTTTTGGACACCAATATAGCTTAGTTGCAAAAATAACTAAATGTATAAGAAGGACAGACCTTATTTATAACTGGTCTGTTCCATATGTGATTAATTGCCTCCAGTAAGGATACTTAAATGTAGCTGAGCTATTTATGTTGGACAGTATCATTTGGCAGTCATCAGATAGCTGAGCTTTCTTAGTGCTTCTCTGCACATGCCCCAGCAGACATCATTATTTCCAAAGTCATTAATATTGCTTGTTAGAGTTTTGAAATAACATTTTAAACTCTGCTTCTGCAAACTTTCTGCTTTTTCTTCTGCACTGAAGTCACGGTTTTTCGTCATCCTCTCTCAGCCCCATTTTGCTGAGTTGTTTTTTTGCTAGCATAATGTATGCAGTGTAGTTCTTATTTTTATTTTATACATAATAACTCTATGTTTGCCAGGTAAGGAGTAGTGGGTAAGGAAAAGCATAAGGTTAAAACATCTCCTACAAAGTTCCCTAACACAAAGACAGTGTTTTTTCTTCTCAGAGTGATAGCAAGGAGGTTCACTGACTCCAATACATGAGCTGAAACAGAAGGATCTGACCCAGTTAGCCTCCCAGAAGGCTTTTCACAGGAAGACATTCTACAATGACAGCTGGCACTTGACAGCGTGGTATTTCCATGTTGATCAGAATAATTAATTTATAGCTGTTATGACACTATTTCAAGTAATTTAAACATAAAGTGCCCCGAAATTATAAATAAGTAATATGGCAATGATCTGGAGGAATGCTTTATGTGCAGCAGCCCTTGAACAAGATAAACAAATGAAGTTATCAGAGAGTCTGAGCACCAGAAGGCCTGTTGCTCTGGGAGGTGTACTTCTAGATGTCTACTTCTAAACTATCAAACACGTCCCTACAACAACATTACACCAAAACATAGATGAGGTCAGATGGAAGATAGTGGTGAACATCATTGCAATGTAAACACAGTTCAGGTTTCTACATGAGAGTAAATAGCTCCATGCAGCTGCAAATGCACAACTAGATCTGCTGAAAGGATTAATTATGGCCTACTCATGTTTCATCTCTCCAATAAATGGAGAGCAATGGATTATAACATCAGGAGTTTTGAAAGCATTCAAACAGTGACACTCCACAAGAGCCACTCTTGACTTAGTATACAAACTCCAGAAAAGAACTGTACTGTTGGGATGTCATTTAGAGGGAGCTGAGGTGATAAGCTGAGGGAGCTGGGGTTGTTCAGCCAAGAGAAGAGAAGGCTCTTGAGGGGACCTTGGAGCTGCCTTCCAATACCTGAAGGGATCCTACAGGAAGGCTGCAGAGGGACATTTCATAAGAGTGTCTAACTATAGGACAAGGAGGGGAATAGTTTAAAGCTGAGGGAGAGTAGGTCTAGACTGGATCTTAGAAGGAAGTTTTTCAGTATGAGGGTGGTGAGAATCTGGAATAGGGAGGTTGTGGATATCTCCTCCCTGGGGTGTTCAAGGCCAGGTTGGATGAGGCCTTGAGCAGCTTGCTGTAGTTGAGAGGTGTTCCTGCCCATGGCAGGGAGATTGCAGTAGATGATCTCTAAGATTTTTTTCCAACCTAAGCCATTCTATGATTCTGTGCTGATTTTCTGTATTTCTGTTTTGCTACACTGAAGTGGCCATTGATTTCTGAAAGGATGTACAGCAAAAGCTGCAGGTTTTTATCCCTCACATTTTGATGATCAACACCACCACAGCATGATCATCGCATGCTTCCTGTTCATCACCAGTCTACAGAGTATAAAATCCCTCCCGATAATTAAAATAAAGATTCATGGACAGACAAAAATGATTGCACAATTATGGAAATGGCTTGCACCAAATGAAGTTGATTTTGTTCTTTTTCAAACATGAGAAATGTAACTTTTCTTTCAGAAAATTGTGTAGACAGAAGTAAAAAGGACACAAATTCTAGTCTTGAAAATGCCCTTGTGTATTTTGAAGGTCAGAGATTACCTTATATCTGAGATAAATACTGTTAGAGATGAAAAGTTATCAGAAATATTTGTCATCCCAAATTCTGTGTACTTAAGAGAGAAATGCATCTCCTATGTTTTGGCTTGATAGTAAACAGATTATGAGCAGGAGGGTAAAAACCAGGCATGCAGTTTAGATAGAAATGCTGGCTATGGAAGTCACCCGATCTTCTTACAGAGAAGCACTGTTTTGTGGGGAGTCTTCTGTAGACTGACCTAAACAATGTGTCCACCAGCAGCCACTGCAGAAATCCATTCCTTGGGTAGAATAAGAGATAGGACTTGTGTAACTGCAGTGAGATTTCTGCTCTGTTACAGCTATAAGAATAGTTATCTGCCACATGTACTGTATACAAGTGCTCATTTTAATTAAGGTTTAATCTCTTTAATCTCTACACTAATCCTTGGTTCTCTTTCATTTTATTTCCACAGATCACTCCAGGGTATTTTCTGGCACTGGAAAGTTTTTAACTTTGCTGGGTTTGGTCTGGTTTGACAGGTTCCTGTGTATCCATCTTCATCTTATATTTTCTGATAGCAGTCTGCTAAATGCAAGAGGCAGAAAAAAACTCACCAATGTTTGAGCATTAATTGGTTGAGAATGGTAATTTGTGGATTTGAAGAACAGCAAAGGTGCCACTAGAGTGAGTAAGTGGGCAGCTGGCACAGTAGCTTTTGCCAACATTTGCGTCATCGTGGGAGTACAGCAATATGGTAGCTGTTAACATTGTACTTAATAAATATCTCATCACATGTGAAGATCTGACTAGCCTTTTGGAGGAAGAAGCTGAGCGCTCTCTGCATCCATGGCAGGATTTTATATGGAATCTCAGCAAATGTCAGCAGGCCTTCAAGGGTGCTTAAAGACTGTATAATTAAAATTGCTTTCTTGAAATCTAAGGTATAGGAAACAGTGAAATAATGCACGTGTTGAATTAGCCAGAGAAAAAGTGTAATGCTCAACATGGCAGTTTTTCTCATCTCACTCAAACCTTAGGGTAAAAACCACACATGCTTGGTGTTGTCAAATGCATATGATAATTTTTGCTACCGTGAGACCTGGTTTCTACGTAGCCTGTAGATCGCAATGGTTTGGGTTGTAAGGGACATTAAAGATCATAGAATCACAAAATCATAGGATGACGTGGGTTGGAAAGGACCTTAGAGATCATCTACTTTAATCCTCTGCCATGGGCAGGGACACATCTTGTATAGACTTGGTTGCCCAAGGCTGCATTTAATCAGGCCTTAAACACTGCTAAGGAGTAGACATCTGCAACCTCCCTGGGCAATCTATTCCAGAGTCTCACCACCCTCATACCAAATAGCTTCTTCCTAAGATCCAGTCTAGATCTACTCTCCCTCAGCTTCAAACCATTCCCCCTTGTCCTATAGTGAGGCATGCTTATGAAAAGTCTCTCTCCAGCCTTCCTGTAGGATCCCTTCAGGTATTGGAGAGCAGCTCTAAGTTCCCCCCCGGAGCCTTCTCTTCTCTCAGCTGAACAACCCCAGCTCTCTCATCCTATCCTCATAGTAGAGGTGTTCCAGCCTTTGGATTGTCTTTGTGGCCCTACTTTGGACTTGCTCCAGCAGTTCTTTTGATGAACCACACGAAGCAGGTTTTTCGAACACTGAGAAACTCTAAACCAAGTACAGCAAAGTGTTATATGAAGCCATGACTAAAACTAGCTGGTTAAAGAATAATTTCCATTCAGTGGCAACAGTGCTTATCTGTTCTCCACTCCAGCTTCCAAAATGAAGATTCTACCTACAGAACATCACCTATGGTTTCATTTTTACATTTACAAAATCCTGCACCATCTTTTATGGCAGAATTCCATAACGTGAGGTGGTAGAAGGTAAAAAAATTAATAGTACTAAATGACGGCATTGTTTCAAACTAAAATAGCTTAGGAAAGTGCTTCAGCTACTGTGATGGGCAAAAGTACTCATATATGCACAGGAAATTAAGTTTTATTGTTTCACATGCTATGTAAGAGGGGTCATTTACACTTCTTACTAAAAATTTAATTACTTGCACATTGCCTAATAAAATATTTTAAATAAGCCTCATTAACATGGCCGTTTACATTCAGAATTGGTATAAGAGCGTAAAAAAGGAAGGCACTTTCTCCACCCTATCCTTTATGCCTAAAAGGCATTTATATTTGTAGAGAAATATCAAACTGCAACAGCCCCTCCCAGGAAAAATCCAAACAAAAATTCTGCCTTCTGAATGAAAGTGAAGAACCTGAAATGTTGCTCTGGAAAGTGAGACATCAGCAGACTCATTTTATCAGCAGGCAGCCAAGGAAGACTATAGCAGAGATGGGTATAATATTTTACTGTCAGCATGGGGGCCAGCCCACTGCCTGAGAAGAGTGAAGTGCTCATGGTAACTGGCCAGTCCCAGGAAGGACAGAGGAGTGGGGAGCTCAACCATGCCACAAAGTCACCACTTGTCTTCCAGCTAGAGATCAAAGTTGTTTTGTAAGCTGCCTCATTTTTATTAACCAAGGAGGTGAAAGAAAGAGCCTCATGCAGCCATTTCCAATCTGTCTGGACAGCAAAGATGATGAGGATGAATCTGCTACTTGTTCTCTTCCAGGGAGTTTCCATTGTCCCAAGAACCTGAATGCATAGAGTCACACATTGCTCAGAGAAGGCTGAGATGCACTACTGTATTGGCTGTTCCCAGATCTCTTTTCTCTTTTTGAGCAGGTACTACCTGGTGAGTTAAGCCTGGCTTGCAGCCAGCCTGTGGCTAGAGATCCCACTTTGTATGATGTATGTTTGTGCATTTGAATACAACAGAAGAAGCCTTAAGCTGTGGCTGTACTGACCAGCTGTCTGCAGTGTGCTTGCCAAGTTCCAAACAAGTATTAGGAGAAACTGTCAATAAGGAAACACTTTAAAATAGCATTTTGTATAGAAAGTACTCTGCCATGACACATGCAGTGTTATTTTGGACAAGTTTTCTTAATCAAGCAGTAAACCATCTTGTACCAAAATAAGGACAGCTGAAGCTTAATGCCCTCCCCATAACTGGGTTTCTATTAGGAATTAAAAAAAAAAAAAAAAGGCACAATGGCAGAAAAAGCAAACAGTAAGTCCAAACATGCTGACACATGTGAGATTCATGAAAATGGAAGGCTATACTCATCAATTGGATACAGTTGGAAAACGTTGACACATTTATAAAGCCAAGTACTATTCACTCTTCATTTTGCAGTCAACCACCACTCTGCTGGGTTTTACAGTCCTAAGAGGCTTGAGGCAAAAACACATCATCTGCATAGTAAAAGCAACTATTGTTTAAACTAGGTGAAAGAAGAAAGTCTGACATCCCACCCAGTAGAACAGATAATTCTGCAAGTATATAAATAAATAAAGCTCCACTTGGGAAAAAAAGCAAGAAGCAAACAAGAAAAGCTTTCAGCTTGAGCATCTGGGATCCAAAGGCTTTCAACTCCAAGAGAACAAACCAAATCTGAGCTCTGTCATATGTTTAAGGAGCAGGTCTAACCATCCCTTCAGCAGAGGATGCCATGTCTTACACCCTATTCCCAAATCACATAGATGTACTCCACTCCTCTATAAACAAATATATTAATTTCATGGAATCAGCCATAACCTTTTGAACAGATGGGAAAACTGATGGGCTGAGAAGCAGTGAATCCCTTACTTGCTGAATTCAGGAAGAGAAACTTTTGATTTTGAAAGGTTTTCTAGACAGTTTTCCAACTTCGTGGCTTAGGAGAAGATCAGCAGTGTAGAACACAATTTTATGCTGTTAAACTCTGAAGTCATGTGGGAAAAAGACAAAAATACTTGATTTAAGCAGAGTAAAACTTTAAAGGAAAATGCACATCAGATTTGCCTGCCTAACGTGAACATTTACACTCAAATCTCTCAGTCTTTGCACACTCAGGGTTGCATCAAGCCATTAACTCTACAGTAATTCTCTTTCTGCTCCCCACAGCAGCACTACTTCCTACTTTCTGCGTGTCTGAGCTTCTCATCGAATGTCATTTTCCATGCAGGCAGGGGGTCAAGGTGTTCCAAGCCTTTCCATCCTGGTTTCTCTGCTCTCTTCATCTTCTTCCTCTCCTTGTTGCTTAGCTTGTTTCTAGTTCCCTTTCTTCCCTCTTTCCAGTCTCCCTCTGCCCCCGGACTGCCATACCTCATGCACAGGGTGATCAGCTGTGATTCTTGCTTGAGGAGTCGCTCTCGCTCACACTGGAGATGGCAACTTCTCCGTGGGCCCTTCCACTTGCAGAGGGCTCTGCACTGCCCTCCTAGTGCTCCTCCCCTAGCTCCCGCCAGTCCCCTCAACTGGGCACAGAGAAGAGGGGTTTTGTTTAAAGTTCTGTTGGGGCCTCATACAGGGAACTGTCCTGCCTACTCTGGCCACTAGCCAAACAACAAAGACACCTGAAGTGAAGGGTCAGTTAAGGACCTGGGATGATACTAGTCTCATCCCAAAGTCAGGCAGGTGTGAACTTTGAGCTCTAAAGGCAGCCTGCCTCCCCAGATCCCTTTGCAGTTAGTGCTTATGGTGACCTTCCTTTCAGTACCTATACTCTTCCAATACCAGAATTGGAAAGGGTGAGCAGGGCAAAGGAGGAGGTAGCTGTGCAACCAGGCTTCCCCTGCTGCCGCTGTCATCGTATTTGCATTGCAGGGAGATGATCTGGCTGCCTTTGTGGGCTTTTTGGCAGGAGCCCAGCAGCCTTTCTGTGCCACTGCTCACATTGTACTGCAGGAATATAAACACGGGCTTGTCCATAGCTCTTTCAACAGCTCTGGAGGAAATCCATGGGAGCCCAGTGTCAAAGCTGGGCTACTTTCTGTACACCAGCTACTGCCCGTACCCTAATTCTCTGTCTCTTGCAGGAATGTGGAAGTTAGCCAGTATCAGCAAAATAGGACAAGGGAGTATGATGGGACTGCAATGAATATTCGCACTCAAAGTTTAATGCTACAAAATTGTCTTTAATGCCTCACTGTTTCTAAAGACACAGATTGGACAGTGTTTAACTTTTCTCAGGACGATGCCAAGATGCCACAGAGAGAAATAAATGAGGCAGAAAATACACAATGTTTGAGGAAAAAAAAAAGAGTTACTACTGTGAGAAGAAAAAATATTTATAACCAGAAAAGACCATCTCAAACAATCCTTTCCCTACTCTACCAATATTCAAAAGCATAAAATAAGACTCAACTCTCTCCTGTCTAGTCTCTCCTTGACAGAAGGCGTACTCCTGGAAAACACAAAGACAAGATCTTTTATCTACCCAGAAACCTTAATATCTTACTGCTGCCATTATATATGAGCTACCGTAGTGTGACACTGGCTTTGCACAGTTTGAGTGGCTGCTCAAATCTCAAGGCCTGAGAATATAAGAACAAGCAAAGTTGGACTTCTCCAAGTTTTGAGACATCAAGAATGGAAAAAAAATGTCCCCTGTGCTTCCCAAACTTCATGCACAGACTTGAAGTCCTCTGGCCTTCCTTGCTGAGCATTCTGCTTTCTACAACTGTAACACAGGTACTGATCTAGTCTTCTAAAATACTAGATGTCAACTTCCCTTCAGCCCCACCATGTACAGACCAAGAGATAATGTTGCTCCTATAATATACTCTGGAGAAATTCCAGTAGCTTTAACAGAAACTGGTGTATGTATTATAGCCCCAGATTGGAGTTGGTTGTTTTTTTTTTTTTCCACTATCATCACTTCAGCAGAGTTACTTTGGCTGCAAGAAAAGTCCTTCTTGAAAGTAAAACCTGAAATCTGGGAAAGCGTAGGTGTGCAAGCAGAACCTCTGTCTGCTCTCCTCTGCCCATTCCACAATGGAGTGGGCAGAGGGGTGAAGTACACACAGTAACATACTGTAAAGACAGTGCTTTAGTCGTCTGTAAAACATGACATTCCGTGAATAACCCCTTTTCCTCAAAGACAAAAGGCAGGATTGTCCTGCCGACTTCCCCATTGCCACAGTGATCAGGGAATTGAACTCTTTAGAAAGGAGATGTATATGATCTTTATTCAGCTGTCTAAAATGAAGCTAGACAAATTTATATCCATTGAGAAGCTCATCCTTACATATTACTCCAGAAGTGTCCCACTCTACAAAGACATACAATTACAAAATTGCAATGCAAATAGGAATATGAGAAGAAAAAGAATCTTTCCTAAAAGCTGTTACCCAAACAGATTTCTACAGGACCACAAAAACACAGGCTACAGATTTTCTCTACCTTTCCTCTGAAATTAACATTGTTTAAAGAAATCCAAACTGTAGGGTTTTTTCTATCCCAAATCAGTTACTATTTCCTGTTCGGCATTTAATTTTTAATAAGAAATTAAATATGTACTCTGATTAAAAAAAAAAAAAAAAAAAAAATCAGTTTCCTTTAGAATTACCCCACATGTTGAAACCACACTTCTGTGGCAAAGAGATGGCATTCTGAAGAACAGAGCCATCTACAGAAATCTTTTTGATAATGGTGTCCTTCTTTCAAATCCAAACATTTCATTGATGTAGAATACAAATTGAGCTCTAGTGTATAAGTCAGCTAGGATTTCAAAGTTAGCCTTTATACTTTGCCATTAATTAATTCTGTCCAAGAAATTCAAACAAAGATACAAACAAAAAAGTTCTCTAAATACGTTACATAAGGCATTCAGAATATTCTGATTCATTCCCCTCCAGGAACACAGCAGAGTCAAAGAATAGTGTACACAGCATGTTTAGACTGTATAAAAAGCACTAGAAACTCTAAGAATAATTTAAAATACATTTATTTAAAGCTTTCCATTATAAGAGCTATTGTAGAGTATTTGCTAATCAATCTACACTTCTGAGTTTTAAACAATTGCGGGCTTAATGAAGTGTACTTTTCTTCACTTTCAGATGCAAGCACAAAGGCTATCCTATTAAAAGGGAGGAAATGAAAGCAGAAGGCAGAGACCTCATCCAAAAAATTTGAGTCTTTGAACAATTTAAATATTGAATAGGAAGTCAGAAACTCTTATTTGGGATCTCATTTTTAGGGGAAAAAGATCTGAGAAAGAGTCTTTCTTTCCCAGGACACCACATGCATATCTTTAAGTCATGTAGGATAGGTATTCTCTGTGATACAATGAGAAAAGCCTCCCAAAATCTAGCAGGGAAAACTCATACACTTTTTTTTTTTTT
>WBNM01034467.1:42122-56034 GCA_013399055.1 Ramphastos sulfuratus
TTTTTTTAAATCTCATTTTGTTGCAACTATCAGAACATAACTAAATCAGAAGTCAAGAATTGGGGTCAGCAGTCAGTCAGTACAGAGAGATCTTTCAAGCCAAGTAATCAAAAATGGGTTTGGCTGGGGAGTGACACAGCATGAAGCATGAACACAGCAGTTGTGTCTGTTCAGTCTGAAAGTAAATTAAGAGTTTTCTTTTTCTCAAGATTGACTTAGTCTAACTTGTGGATAACACAAGGATAACTTATCCCTTAACACCTCTGACATAAAACTAAGTAGTATTCCCTCATCTGAAAAAAACCCAGATCTGGTAGACAGAGGAAGAGGCAGAGTAAGAAATGCAGTGTTAGACTGAAAACCAAAGCGAAAAGTAGACTTTGTTGTGTTCCCCACTACCTCAGAATGAACAGAAGCCATCTCCTTCCCTGTCCCTCCTGTGGCATTGTGACAATCTTTTTCAAGGGACCACACAAAAAAAAAAAAAAAAAAGATATCAGACAGTGCTACAAGCACCATTAGCTTCCATGACATTTTCCAAGCCTCCTACTCCTAGTTCTTTATTCTTTGAAGCTCAACTCACAGAGAAGTATGTTCTGGCCACTCTTTATCTGTGATAGAAACTACTATCATATAAGTTTTCATGTAGCCCATTCCATAATTTTCTTGTAATTTTTTTTTCTCTGTACAATCAGACATAGAAACTGTATAATTTAAATTACTTAATTTCTAAGACTTGATTGCAAATGTGCAGTTCAAAAAAAATGAACTATTTGGCATTCTCTTGACTTTTTATTTAGAGGCAAACCTTACAATAATGGATAATCTTAGTAAGGTTTTAGGTTAGAATGACTTGTAGCATTTCCTGTTACTGTTTCAGAATTCTGATAAAGGGAAACAGAGATTAACTCCAATGCCTATATGGGTGTAGAGGTGCATATATTGTTCTATTTTCTTTCTATTATATTTATGATAACTAATCACTATATTTCCATCATGCAAATTTTGAGGGTTTTGGGGCTTGTTTATAATATATGTTCAGGTTAGCACAATCTGCTTAAATATTCACCAATACCCTTTAGGCACTGAACCACCTTCACTGAAAGGCCTAGAAAATATTTCACTTACATATTGTAGGAAGCAGCTGCTGGCAAAAATCTAAACCCACACAAAGGAAAGAAAAAAAACAAAATCAAGAATTTCCCTCTTTTCTCCCTGTAAAAAAAATCCAAATGCCCTTATTCAGCCTTCTTAATTCAGCCTTTCTATTCCATCTAAAAAATGAAGATGCAACTCAAACCATACTCTGACTCATGCTTGAATGTATTTATCCCCTTCCCTTAAATATACCACGTCCAAAGAAAGCTGATACCTGCCTTCTCACAACATATTTATCTGCAGAGCTTTCTAGTCTCTCATTCAGGAATTTTGGTTTTCTCTGAGGTTTGTGGCTTGAAGAAGAATATGACACAATATAAACCTTTTGTTACGTAATTGAAAATCTTCATCTCATCTTTCATATAAATACAAAAAAAATCGTTGCTTCTTCTGCCTCTCACACTTAGTCTAAATATCACTGTCATGTTATAACTTTAAAATAGGTTAATTTGCCTATACATTGTACTTCATAAGGACAAGAAATTACTGCTTGACTTACTGTGTTGAAATTTGGTATGGTGTCTCTATGGTCTGGAAAAAGACTGTAGAATGGCTTAGATTGGAAGGGACCTTAGAGATCATCTACTCCAACTTCCCCACCATGGGTAGGGAGGATGTCTTTCAACTAGGCTCATCTACTCAAGTCTTCATCCAACCTAGCCTTAAACACCCCCAGGGAGGAGACATCCACAGCCTCTGTGGGCAACCTATTTCAGAGTCTCACCCCCCTGTATACTGAAGAACTTTGTCCTAATACAGGTTGGGTGGTGAATGGCTGGAGAGCAGCCCTAAAGAAAAGGACCTGGAGGTCTGGGTTGACGAAAAGCTCAACATGAGCCTGCAGTGTGCACATGAAGCCCAGACAGCAACCGTGTCCTGAGCTACATCAACAGCAGTGTGGCCAGCAGGGCAAGGGAGGGGATTCTGCCCCTTTACTCTGCTCTCCTCAGACCCCACCTGGAGTACTGTGTGCAGTGCTGGAGCCCTCAACACAAGAAGGACATGGAATTGTTAGAATGAGTCCAGAGGAGGGCCATGAAGATGATCAGAGGGCTGAAGCAGCTCTCCTATGAGGACAGGCTACAAGAGTTGGGGTTCTTCAGCTTGGAGAAGAGAAGGCTTCAAGGAGACCTTGTAGTGTCATTCCAGTATCTGAGGGGGGCCTACAGAAGGGCTGGGGAGGGACTATTTACAAGGTCTTGTAATGACAGGACGAGGAGTAATGGGTTTAAACTGGAAGAGGAGAGATTTAAACTGGATGTTAGGAAGTTTTTTACAGTGAGGGTGGTAAGACACTGGCACAGGTTGCCCAGGGAGGTCGTGGCTGCTCCCTCCCTGAAGGTGTCCAAGCTCGGTTGGATGAGGCCTTGAGCAACCTGTTCTAGTGGGAGATGTTCCTGCCTATGGCAGGGAGTTTGGAACTGGATGATCTTTGAGGTCCCTTCCAACCTAAACCATTCTATGATTCTATAAGATCCAGTCTAAACCTACTTTCCTTCAGCTTCAAACCATTCCTCCTTGTCCTTTTGCTAGACACCCTTATGAAAAAATCCCTCTCCAGCCTTCCTGTAGGGCCCCTTCAGGTATCAGAAGGCAGGTCTAAGGTCCCACTGAAGTCTTCTCTTCTTCAGGCTGAACAACCCCACCTCCTGGAGCAGTATTCAAAGTGGGGTTTCACAAGAGCAGAGTAAAGGGGTGGAATCACCTCTCTTGCCATGCTGGCCATGCTCCTGCTGCAGCCTAGGTCACATATTGCCTTCTGGGGTGCATGAGTGCACTGCTGGCTTATGCTGAGCTTCTCATTAGTCAGCACCCTCAAGTCTCTTTCTTCAGAGCTACTGTCAACCCACTCTGCAGCCAGCCTGTATCTGTGTCTGAAATTGTCCTGGCACAGATGCAGGGCTTTACACTTTGACTTGTTGAACCTCATGCAGTTGGCACTGGCCCATTTCTCAAGCCTGTCAAGATAAGTGGCCTTAGGAAATGTAACTAATAAGCACAAGGATTTTGTGAAGGGTAAACAAAACTACTGTGAGTAGCAACCAAATGTTGATTGTGATGTGACACATTCAAGGAGAAACTGCATGTCAAGACAGATGTAATCCAAAAAGGTGTTCATGAAGCCATAGTATTTTTCGATATTAACATGGGTTTCAGAGGAAAGAGACTATTCCAGTTCTCTTAAGGAAACAAAGTCCATCTGATCCCACACAGGTTTAGACAGAAAGTCAGGCTGCACTGTTTGTCCATGAAAAGCAGTATCACGCAACAAAAATATGTATTTTTATTGTGACTACACTTTATAGTCTTACATAGTGGCAGATTAATACTTCCATGGCACAGTGTGGGATGGTTGCCAATTACCCTAGAGGTTCTCTAAGGAAGGTTTCCATGACAGCATTCTGTGTATCATTGATATTTTGGAAATAACATTCAGTTTTGATCTCTGACTTCTGCAGATTCTACTGTTCCCACAAAAGATTATGTCTGAGAGGAAAAAAGTCAGCATGTGTATTTTACATGCAGCTAAGAATGCCTGAGAGTGATATTCCTGTGATAAACTGTAGAGCTATGTGATAAACCACAGAGCTATTTGATAATGCACTTATTAAATACTTTCAATCACTCTTTCTATTCTCTGGCCAGTAACTGTTCTGTCTCAGGACTTATTCTGAAGTTTTATGGTGTTGAACATGTTCAGACAGTTGGCATTTCCAGCCTGCTATCTGCATTAAAATAGAGACATTTTCTTGAAAACTAACTGTGCCTCAAAGCCCAAGAGAAGTTAGTTTCAATCCTGAGCAAAAAATAAAAAAAAAAAAAAAAGAGGCAATTTTCTATACATTAAAATTTGATGGCTTTTAAAGCATAGCATCGACATCCACAGAGGTGAGGACGTGTTTAGCACTGAATGAGATGGGAGAATTGAGACAGGAAGTGCCTTAAAAATATTTCACATTCAGATGTTCATAAAAGTTTTTCCAAGTAAGTTTTTTTAATTTGTCTTGCAGCTGTCTCATTCCTCCACATTTGGACAGTGATTTTCCAAGAGGTCACAAACAACTAGCTGCCCAGTTCCTATTGAATTTCAGTAACATTGCATTTCGTAGCTCCAATGTGATGCTCTGAAGGCTGTTAGACATGAAACACAGTCTCCAAGCATGGATTCAAACTGAGTATCTGTGATTTTTCAGGAACAAGGCCAAAATACAGCCCTTACTTGCAGTGGAGAGAGATTCTGTGTAACTTAGTGCTAGTTTGGAACTGGGACTTTTCTAAATCTACTTATGACTGATAAAGCAAACTACGCTATCACATTATGCATATCTGTCTGTAAGCATGCATGTCGAACTTACATACAATAAAATATCTCACTAGTTGCAATCCCTTTAATGAGCTTTTCTCTTAATCCATTTGAATTTCAAAGTGTAGCTAAAATTGCAGGAGGATTTTAATTGTATACAAGATTTGAGCTTGGATAAGTAATCCATATGGATTCTTAATCTTTTGTTGGGCAGTCAGTATTTCTTAATCGCTGTGAAAAATGGTTCAATAATAAATACAAAGAGTGCTTGACATTCAAAAAGCATCAATTTTCTAGTATATTTGGAGGTATGGCACAAAAAATTCCCTCTGATAAGGGAAATAAGATGCACTGCTTCTGAAATGCAACCTTTACTAATTGGTTTGCCCACATTTCTTGGAGGACTACGAGAAAAATCTGAAGATGTAATATCTGAAGCAATTCTCAGGTACTCTGAGGGACAGAGAAGAGACCTTCCCACACACTCTTTTCCTGAAGTAAATCTCAAAGTGTTTTTCCACATAAAAGTCATTCAGGAGCATTAGCCACTGCTGTCCCACTTTCATGCATGCTCATCCATTTCAAGTCTCAAATAATCCAATAAAATATGCCAATGTATGCTTCCACCCTTACAAATCATAGAGAATCACTAAGGCTGGAAAAGACCTTTAAGGTCCCCAAATCCAACTGTAACCCATCTGCCATAGCTACTAAAACATATCCTGAAATGCCACACCTACAGCTTCTTGAATATGTCCAGGGATGGCAACTCCACCACCTCCCTTGGCAGCCTGTTCCAAGCCTTATCACTCTCTCAATAAAGAAGTTTTTCTTCACGTCCAATCTAAATCTTCCCTGGGACAATTGAAACCATTTTCCTCTCATCCTGTAACTAGTTACCTGGGAGACCAACACCAGCCTCACTCCATGCTCCTTTCAGGTAGCTGTAGAGAGCAATAAGATTTCCCCTTAGCCTTCTCTTCTCCAGACTAAACCACCTCAGCTCCCTCAGCTGCTCCTCATATGCCATGTCCTCCAAACCCCTCAGCAGCATCATTGCTCCTCTCTGGTAGTATTGCATTCTGTCAGGAAAGCAGGTGCACTGGAGCAGGGAATGGAAATGAACTCTTTGTTCTTTTTGAGGAATGTACAGATTTTACTTGTGAAAAACTTGTCTGTGAAGGATGACTTGATATCCTCTGATAACATGCAACATAAATTAGAGTTTCTGCTGGAATCAGCAAGTGCAAGGTATGCTGATGGCACCGCAGATAACTCAGTGTGGGGCTTTCTTTGTGCTGAGCTCTGGGACTGCCTAATGATTAAAACAGTAAGAATTTATCTGACAGACCAGGGCTAGGAGAGAGCTGAAGGCCCTTGGCACAGCCCTAGCAGTGAGGGTGCTACATGTGATGGTAATTTGTTCATCTCTCTAAATTTACAGTGAGAGGGTGAGATAAAATCCTGAGGAAAAATGCACAGATGAAGTGGAGAGAGGCTAAGTTAGTGTAGCAACATACCTTACACAAAGCTAGAGAAAAGCAGCACTTAATCTTCTTCAGGGTCAGGTAGTGTGCTCAAGATTGGTGCTTGGTTCTGGCATCTTTTCTCTTCCAAAGGAAAGGGTGCAGGCTTGTGGTTTGGGTTTTTGTGTGTGTGCGTTGGATTTGTGTGTTTGTTTGTTTGTTTAATTTGTAGCCAGATCTGCATTGCTATTCACCTGTTTTCTAACCACAACTATCACCTTACAGACCTGTTTCGTGGTCTTCACATAGTCTTAAAAGAAAGTGAAGAAGTTTGGTCTGGTGAAAGAGGCATGGTCTTATATTTTTGAGGAATGCTGGTAACCACAAGAACAGGCAGTAGTAAAATAGTTGACAGGATGACCCTGGGATCTTTGGTGTGGTCCTGCATGTAGTGCTGTACCTTACAACCTCAGCATATTCATGAACTACAAAGCAGCACTCACTTCTATACCTAAGATTCCCTACCTTACAGGAAAGAACAATTGAAGAGGAAGAAAAAATGCTGCTCAATCGCTGTCTTCCTAATTTTGTTAACCAAGCTTTTGTTTATTCTTTGAAAGCGGTCTTTATTCTTGTTTTAGATACGAGATGGCCATTTCAAGAAGATGCATGTAGGCATTGCTTTATCCCAAAGAGTCTGCAAAAGTGCAGAATGTTCCTAGTAAGCATGCACTCTGAGTCCACAGAGAAAGCTTCCACCTCCCTCCAAATCCCCAGTTCTAGAGGCCCTTCTCATGCGGAGTGGTATGTTACAGGTCCTACAAGCCTGACAACTGGATTCTCTCTGTTGCACAGTCCTCTGAAACACCCCTCTGGAAAACACAAAACCTGGGAAGACAACCAAAGAGAAACCTACAGTCAAGGGGAAAGTAACACTGGGCCAACAGCAGGTTTTGATGATAAAGAGTTTCCAATCTGGATATATATCATATTCCAGTCAAAGTCACAAGCTGTGAAGGAAGCCAAAGAAGATTTTGGGCTTTCTGCCTTTCTAGATATCCTGGCACTTGACAAGCTTTTGAGCTGGAGGAGGCTGCCTTATGTACACTGTCTCTTCTGCAGAGGGTAGGCTGAAGGACAGCTGCAGAGGGCAGCTGCAGCTAGCATCCAAGGGCAAAGTGATCGGCACATTTCAGCAAATTAGAGCATGTAAGTGTGCAAAGCATTTCAACACCTTAATTTAAAAATTAAGTGTCACAGGAAAGATAAGATTGATGTTATCTTGGGAAGAGTTTTACTTCTCAAAACATGTTGGCAGCACAGTCCTTGTTAGTGTGCACTTAGCAAGTTTCCCTAAAATCAAAACCTTAAACAAACTGAAAAGCATGCCAATAGTTCTTTAGCTCAGAGATGCGATAACCTTCTACAACTTCTTTTCTTTCCGGTGAAAAGTCAAATGAACACTTGAGCTGTAGAAAATGCATTGCAAAATGCCAGCTTCCACACAGACATCATTTTATTGAAGCCAGTAAAGTCCTATGGCCCTCTGCTTGCCTTGATGCCTCTGACTGACTGCAATAGGATCCAGCTATGTAATATCTGATTCCTGTAATTCACTCAGCAGCAGCTATCCTGCCTTTTTATTTTTTTTAAGAGTACCATGCAACCCTAATCAGAGCTGATGTAGATCAATATGATTCTTTACTTTTGTTATATTTAAAGGGACGTGATTTATTGATCTGTGTATCAAATTTTAGCCCACGTGGTTTCTATTCTGTCTGTAGTCAAGCTGCTGTAATGTGCAGTGGATCTCTAGATCCAAACAGATCCAAACAGTACAAAGCTAGAATAACACCAGGAAGATGATTGAGCAACTATTTTGGCACAGGACATTTACTTTTTGTTGTCTCCAAGTTTGTAGCATGTAAAGATCTCTACTTGAATACAAGGAAGTAAATTAGTGCCTTGCCCAAATTATTAAATCCAAATGTCCTTACTTCCAAGGATTTTGTAACACTTTTGCTTAAACATGGTGTGATTTTTCTACATATATTTTAAATAATTTAAAAGTTAATTTATCTTGTGGTGATAATTAGTTGAAGTGTACACAGATCTGCTTAAAAAAAAACCAAAGACCACATAATATGCTGCCATATATCCTTTGGTTAACATATCTTTTCTTGTTCTTTTTAAACACTGTGGTCTGGTTATATATCCAACATGAACTGATCACCAGGGTCTGGAGCTAGGCAGGATCACCTCACTGGCACATACAGATGAAAGATTTAGCCTAACAACTATGTAGGCTCCCTCTACAGTCAGTGCAGTAGGACAGACACTTTGCTCTACCCCATCCTTATTTTGGAATCCTCATCAACCACCATCTCTGCCTTGTCTGCATACTTGAAATTTATAAAGCCAAATACAGAAGGTATGAAGCCTAGTTGAAGTGAAAACTGTGGATTTTACTTAAAATCAACTTTTCTTAATTTCACAGGTTTGACCCAGCCCCAGTGCCTTGCTTCGGTTATTTTCCATGAGGTTAGTGCATTCTTGTAGTCAGGCAAATGCCAAAGGGACTTCCTGAATCATGCTCTCAGCCAAAAATATAGACCAATGTTCACTTGTTAAAGCTTGTGTAAATCATATGCCCTCTTTAACAGGATTAATTAACACAAGATTAAGGACAGAGAGAAGATCTACACCTGTGGTGCCTCTAATGTGTGAGAGGGGCTTTTAGCAACTCTGACCTATCCTACTCCCAGTCAAAATGCAAAAATATCACTTAGATATATTCCCAACTGGAAACAAGGAAAAGAAACTTAAAAACAAAACAAACAAAAAAACCCACCCCAAAAACAACAACAAAAAAGTTAATAGTTAAGAACACAGTGTGACTGTTCACTATGGAAGCGTCATCACCTGCTAATAACTTTTTCCAGGGCAAGAAGCACATCCATTATATGTGTTCTGCATATTAGCAATGCTGGAGATGGGGACAGAGAACACGGGTTTTAATTTTGCTGTGAATAAAAACATGATCCTGTGTGAATGACTCACTGCTGTTGTGTAAGCTTGTAATCATCTTTGTGTGAAAGATGAAGGCATTTCAGATGAGCCTGCTTGAATCTGTGCTGTACTTTCAAGCTTCAGGACATTGCTCTGAAGCAGACAGACTTGAAATGCAACAAGATTTGACCTAATGTGTTGCTGCAAAAGAAATCCACCAAAGATCAGCTAAGAAGTGTTCTTTGCTCCAATGCACAATTCAGCTTTTTGAACTTTGACTCCAGTTACACAGCATTCCTGAGAGCAGGTGCAGTCATTCTAAACTCATTTTAGAGAAGTGGTAGCTCTGAAACATACACCAAAGGGCAGTGGGTTTCGTAGCAATATTTTTAAGGAACTGTTTCAACAATTAAAGATCAATGAATTTCCTCAACTATTATGTTCAGGCTTAAAGAGAAATCTTTTTTTCTGCCTCCATTTTGTACTGAACTCGACCTGTTAGGATTAAAGCATGCTTATGTAAAACTCCCCTCACCAGCTGTGCCCAGCTTTGCTATTGAACTTGTGTTGATGGCTGGGTGTATTGCCATTACTGCTGTCCTACTCTGCTGCCTGGACTGACAGGGAAGGAGAGGAGCCCATGGAAGCCTTGCCTGCCAGGCCTTTTGCTCAGAGATCCCCCTGTCCTCTATGTGGCTACTGGCCATGCCCCAACATGTGCCCTGATGCATCTAGAGGAGCTGCCTGACTTGCAGAGCAGCACCTGTGCTTTGCTTGGGGGAGGTGGTGTGCAGATCATGGGAAGCAGAAAGGTCTAAAGGAGTCCCATTTGCAGGAAATGGTACATTCCTTTGTCACAAGAGTGAAACTCTATATGGCCTTCATGAGTTTATGGGTATTGTTTCTGGCACTGGTTCTGGCACTCTTTCACCAATCCTGGAAACCATATTAGCAGGTACTGTGCAGATTTCAGCAATCACAGACAAACAGGAAAAAATTATCATCTTACATATGCAGCCTTGCCTAAGAGATGACACAAGAAAGATACCACAAACTTGACAGACTGAACTTGTTTAACAGGCCCTTATTCTTTAGTCATCTGAAACAATGTGTTTTTCTGTTGGCTTTGCTTCCCTGGGCAACTGCACTGAAGCTGGAACACTTCCTTCATGCAGCCCAAATACTGGTTTCCATTTTGTAGAGCTACATGATTCGATTTGCTTCGGTGGTTCAAAAGTTCAATGGGGAAGAGCTCCCGTGGAGAGGAGAGCGTGAGCGGCTCACGCTAACAAATGGGTGCTTGCCTTGGAAAACACCACATGTCTGTTCACATGCATCCAAACTGCAGGCTGCTAAAGCATCCCACAGAGTCGAGCCTGGCAGGGAAAGTGACTTTACAGACCTTTGAGTCTCCAGGAGTAACACAAACAAGAGCCACAAAAAAACATTTTGCTGTTTGAAAGATAATTGTTACATAGCGCTTGACAAAGTTTATTGTGCCAATTCCTGGAATCAGGAGGGAAAACAGTACCCAGTTGTTTGAAGAAAGCATTCAGATGTAAAATCAGACCTCAGCTCTGCGTTGTTGTTGTGACAGGACAGAGACAAAAGGATAAACAAAACCTATAGCTAAGAAAGGGGAAAGAAAAGCTTGTAGCTGAAAGAATCCCAGATGCTGTGCAAGGACAGTCGCAGTGTGTGAGCTCAGAGGGAATCACCTCTGTCCAAGCCCACATCCAGGGCAAAAAATAATACAAAGGCAGCAGTACTTGGGAAATTTCCATTATTGCGCCTTGCTAAAATTAAGCAAAAGGATTTTCAAAGCAAACAAACAAAGGTAAAATATACTGTTCTTTTTCACACAAAAAAAGCAGGTCAAAGCAGTGTTATCCCTCAAACACTATATATCACAAACAATCATCTTAAAAAATAAAGAATCCTGCACCACTCCTACTGGAGTCAGAGACCTCTCTAAGGGAGAAGAATTAGATCGGTAAGCAGAGATGTTCCACATCAGTCTACTGCATTTATCTGGCATCTCTTACTGTGGAGGGTTTGAAAGATACTCAACATGCTCTGCAGTGTTCATAGGACCATTCAGCTACTGGTATATACAAGCTTCTCATACTGCATCGATATTCAATCCTTCTGCCTGGAAATGGCTCTCTGTGGTGGGACAGGAGAGTTCACAGCATGCAGGCACACCACTCCAGTGGCTGAAGAGCCTCACAGTAAGACCTCCCAACATTCACTCCCAGCTCTGCCCCCAGCATAACCATTGTAGTAATCATCCCATCTTAAATTTTATTACCAGGACATTTTACATATAAACCATCACCACTTCCCCCTGTACACACCACACCGTTGAAGGGAAAAGTCACGTCAGACCTGCTGCTCTGCAGCTCCTAGAGTCACTCAGGAAGGGACAAGGATGACAGCAAACAAATCCACAGGGCCTGGCAGACACTGGCGTCATTGGTGCTATACAATCCATCTGCCCACTCAAAGGTACACTGAAACACAGCTAACCATAAGACTTTTCTGAAGCACCTCTCCCTGCACAAGGTCTACAGAATTTCATAGAACATACCTCCCGGGGCATGACATTGTGCGTAAGCCACCAGAGAAGCTGCGTAACTTGTTGATCTTGAGCAGGCCAAAATAAATTATTTGGAGCTGGTTAACTGTAAGGCACTACCATTCTTTTGAGCCCTGTGCTTAAAATGTCTGGCTATGACCTCCTTCCCCTGCCCCCAACATAATATGAGATAATTCAAATGATGAAGCCAGATGCTGGCAGAGCATTGTGAGGTCAAAACATTTTATACATCGTGGTCAAAAAAATACCAAACCAACAATTACTAAAGTCTGTGGTTTACATAAAGTGTGTGTAGCACTTTTTTTCAAAGGCACACCAATCCTGGAAATATTCAAGTTGGGTGGTCTGTATTTTTTGTTTCGGTCTCAAGCAACTGGTGTAAAACAGAATCAGATAAATCATGAAAGCTTAAGCCTACCTTTGATTGCTTTTCTGGCAAGAAATTACCGCTCAGCCTGGAAATGCTGCCATAGTCTACGTGAAGAAAACAATGGATGAAAAGGTATCTCAGATATGCATCAATTTTAATGTATAAGGCCTTCATTGTGAAGCCAAACTATGACAAAATCCAAAACCACTGAGGGCATTGTGACAAAACTCCTGAGTGTTGCTATTTGTGGTTTATTTTTTGGTGTCTGTGCATCAGGAACATATGAAGTTTGATTTGTTATTGTTCAGACACAGGACAGGAAGCCTGAGCCAAGGATGTGTTTTATTTCTGCTCAGAAACTGTCTTTTTTGTGGGCCTGCAATGGTTGAAGAATGGCCCTCAAATCCTGGAATGATAACTATGTTCTCACATCAAACGAGCTGCAAAGGAAAATAATGCCAAAAGCTACCTTTACTGATTTTACATACTTTCAACCTTTTCCCTCACCACTTCAGAAATAAAACAAAAACCCCAGACATTTCTTCACAGTAAGGATAGCAAAGCCGCTGAGAAATTACCCAGGAAAGGAATGGTGCAGTGTTTAAAGAGCAGATTAGCAAACAGCTATCAGAAACATGTTTAAAGCTGTGAGAGCACAGCCAGAGCTGTTACTTTGCAGCTGAGGAGACAGGGGACATCTGTAAGGGCTGTCAGGGTGACACTTGAAGGTGAAAGGGCCCAACATCTCCTGCTGTGCTTGCTCCAAGGCAGAAGCTTTGCCTTATGTGTTGGGGGAAGTCCCAGAACTGACAGCCCTGGAGCAGTCTAGCCTGAAAATTTAGTTCTACCATGATGTAGTTTGCTCATTATAACAATAAAAAATAAGGGAGATTAAAAGGAGAAGTATCACAGATCAGCATAAGTCATGGGGTCTTCAAAAAGCTTTGTAGGTTAAACCAGGTTCAAGTCAATGTTTACCTACTTTGCTGATAAAATTGGCTTTCCTGCTATCTTGTTTTAAGGCTTTGTACTTCAGTTGCACCTCAGTGTGCCGTTGACACAGCATGCTATCTACCTTCATTTCAAGTAAAAGGAAGACTTATGCATGGAAAGAGCTAAAGAACTCTACCTAGCCTTCAGAAACTTTCATCTAAAGACTCAATTGCAGGCAGGACATGCCTAATGTACACAGGCAGTCATTTTCTGCACTCAAACATAGCTATAGCTGCTCCATTTCTAGAGTTCAGCTGTGACAAATTCATCATAAATACTTCTGAGCTCCCTCCTCTGCCTGCAAAGGGGCAGTTCTGTGTCCTCATTTTGACTATTAGGATGTTTTTGAAGACTACCCCACTATTTAATACTTTGAAACCGCTCTGTCTCTTCAGGCCTGAAATGTTGGCATCGATATACCCTGTGTGGTTTTAGATGGTAAACTGCTCAGATTATTTTGTTTAAAACTATTATTGCAAATACAGTCGGAGATTTCTATCTCTTGGACTGTATTCATTTTGGCCTCATCACAGCTAAAATTCTGACTTGAAGCCCATATAAATATTTGCCCTTCTAGCATTTATTTTGATCCTAATACTCATCCAGTTTGTTTGATTGATTTTAAAGGAAAAAAAGTACTCACAATTCAAATTAAATAGATCACTTTGTTGCACAGTTCTGCCATGAATCTCTGTTCTGCAGAGCAAGACATTATTGCCAGATTTTCCCTGCAAGCTCTGTAAACATTTACTTTACTACCCTTTTACTTGCTTTAACATAAGCTACCTATTCTCCATTAATTTTGTTAGTGGGAAGATTCAGCATAATGTTCAAACTCCATAAAGTTTCATCCTCATTCATTTGAGCACCCAAATCAGTCTTAGCAAATTCAACACTATGCTTGTAAACTAGGCTAACCTCATAGAATCATAGAACCGTTGAATGGCTTAGGTTGGAAGGGACCTTAGAGATCATCACTCCAACCCCCCCCCCCCCCCCCCCCCCCCCCACTC
>WBNM01034467.1:56134-118532 GCA_013399055.1 Ramphastos sulfuratus
ATCCATAACATCCCTGGGCAGCCTATTACAGAGTCTCACCATACTCATACTGAAGAACTTTGTCCTGAGATCCAGTCTAAACTTACTCTCTTTCAGCTTCAAACCGTTCCCTCTTGTTCTATTGTTAGATATCCTTATGAAAAGTCCTGTTCCAGCCCTCCTGTAGGATCCCTTCAGGTATCAGAAGGCAGCTCTATGGTTCTCTTCTCTAAGATGAACAACTGCAGCTCCCTCAGCCTTTCCTCATAGCAGAGGTATTCCAGCCCTTGGATCATCATTGTGGCCCTTCTCTGGACTTGGTCCAGCAGCTCTGTGTTGTTCTTATAATGGGGACACCAGAACTGGACACAATATTCAAGATGAGGTCTCACAAGAGCAGAATAAAGGTACAAAAAAAATCACCTCTCTTGACCTGCTCGCCACACTCCACTTGATGCAGCCTAGGTCACAATTTGCCTTCTTGGCTGCATGAGCACAGTACCGGCTCATGCTGAGCTTCTCATCAGTCAATATATTCAATTCTCTTTCTTCACAGCTACTCTCAACCCACTCTTCACCCAGCCTGTCTCTGTACCTGGAACTGTCCTGACCCACATGCAGGGCCTTGCATCTGGACTTGTTGAAACTCATGCAGTTGGCACTGGCCCACCACTCAAGCGTGTTATGATCCTTCTGAATGGCATGTCTGCCCTCAAATGAGTCCACCACACCACACAGCTTGGTGTCATCTGGTGTTAAAAAAACAGAGTTCATGTTTTTCCAAAGCTCATTTTTGGATCACTCGTAGCTTGTGAGCTGACTCTCTGCGTGTGTGCTTTGGCAAATGCATTTTGTAATGAACTAACTTAGAATGATAATATGGAGCCTTTAAACTCAGCATTGCTGGTTCCAATGAGTGATTTTTTCAGTGTTAACAGTGGCAGACATTCTTTTTTCACGGTGTATGTAGCAAAACTTAGCATTTACTGTGATGTGAAGCCTTGGTGCTGCAGTGCTGTAACGTTTCTGAGGTAGGCAAAGGCAAGGGAGGGCAAGCACCAGTAGAGTGCTGCTAGCCTGCAGAGCAAGGTACAGCTCCCAATCTTCATACACCATGTGTAGTTTATGGAAGAGGTAGCACATTGTTTGAGACCATTTATTTTAAAATATTGGCAGATAAATTTACCACAATACTGGAAAACTTACAGTATTGCTAATTCAGTGCAGCTACTCTGCAAAAAGCAGATGAGACTTTGGCAACCTGGCTTTGGGGTCAAAACCACAGGACCTTTTAGAAGACACAAACCTAAAACCTGAAATGTGAGAACTGATACACCAGGCCTGTCTTCTTCTGTGTGCATGTACTATCTCAGATCGTCCAGTGCATCACTCAAACCATTCTACGATTCTAATGTATACTTAAATTTTTAAAATTAAAAAAACCCAAAAAAACATTTAGAGGATTTCAGGTTAGAAGGGACCTTAGAGATCATCTACTCCAACCTCTTACCATGGACAGGAATACCTCTCCACTACACTGAGCTGCTCAAGGTCTCATTCAACCTGGCTTCAAACACCCTAGGGAGGAGGAATCCAAACCCACCCTGTGCAATCTATCCCAGAATAGGTAAGAAGACATGCCATTTTTACCAGGTGGTAAAAGAGAAGGTGAAGGAATTAAATCATATTTAAAGGAAGCTTCAGAAAGTTTTCTGAATGTACTTTTGTTGTTGCTGGGGCTTTGGGTTTTGTTTGTTTGTTTTGGTTTTGTTTTTCTAGAAAACAGAATCATGTTTTGTTACTATACAGTAACAAAATCTGTTGGAGTTCGTTATTATACCCAGATAGTGAAGTTTCTAGTGCTCTTTACTCAATATACAATTGTATCTACTCTAGAAAGATATAAATAGAGAGCCAGAAGAAAAAAAAAAAAAAAAAAACCACAGATTTTGTAGCCAGACCTGCTTATCAGAGACTCCAGAACTGAATGCAGTGTCTTTCTGTCAGACTAAGGAATGTTATGCTGAAAGGCAGATAGCAAGGGACTAGATACTTTAGCAGAATAAATCATTTGCTTGTTCTTCCAATCGTAAATCACTGTTACTTTAAAACATTCCTGTGCTACTCACTATTTGCACTTATCTGTCTGCAGCATCCAGCTGATGATGCTCCTCATACTGTTCTTCATTCAATTCAAGAACCTGTTAGAACCCATTTAATCTGTTGCCCCTCAAGCCTCTTTCTGATAAACTAAACCAGTCAGGTTCCTTAAACTTCCCAATGGAAGACATTATCTCTAGTTCTCAAACTGGTTTGGGAATTCTTAACCACACTGCCATTTCCTAGCTGCTGGATTGGGTTTTTTTATATTCTGCCTTTTTTAAAAAAAAACAAACAAACAAAAAAATATGATCTGATCATCTTCCCCAATACCAATTTACTAAAGGTATACAAAACAGTATCACCCGTTGGAGTGAGTCCAGAGGAGGGCCAGAAGGACAAGGGCTGGAACACCTCTGCTATGATGATAGGCTAAGGGAGCTGGGGTTGTTCAGCCTAAAGAAGACTCCAGGGGAATCATAGAGCTGCCTTCCAATACCTGCAGGGAGCCTACAGGAAGGATGGAGAGGGACTTTTCATAAGGGTGTCTACAATAGGACAAGGAGGAATGGTTTGAAGCTGAAGGGGAGTAGGTTTAGACTGGATCTCAGGAGAAAGTTCTTCAGTGTGAGGGTGTTGAGACTCTAGAATAGGTTGCCCAGGGAGGTTATGGATGCCTCTTACCTGGGAGTAAGGCCAGGCTGGATGAGGCCTTGAGCAGTCAAGCCTAGTTGAAAGGTTTCCCTGCCAATGGCAGGGGAGTTGGAGTAGGTGATCTCTGAGTTCCCTTCCAATCTAAGCCATTATACGAATTTTTCCTGTTTATTACTGTGAAACTAAGTACTATTATCTGTGAAACTAAGTACTAAATGCTTACTGGGAGTTGTACATGGAATATTGCCTTAGTTGCCTGCTATATTCAGCACAAGGCACAACACCCCTTTCTATACGTGTAGCTGGCAATCCTTGTTCCTGAAGATACAGTCTTCCAATGAATCAGTTAATCGTTTCAGTAAGTGGCTCAGATATCTCTGATAGCCTGCTCAGCCTGTTATTTAATATTCTACCAGTCACTGTGTTTTCCCATTTTAAATGCTTATTCTTGGGTTATTGAGAAACTGTGCCTACCATTTAGCTCGTTCATCACTCACTGAAGTGCACTTCACAGGCTCGATGTTGCAACGCTAAGTGAGAGCAATGTGCATCTCAGTCAGAAAGCACATTTACCTCAGAGGCTGAAATCAGGTTTGTCTGACCACAGTATTTACAGTCATGCTTCAGTTCTATTTAGGAAAAAAAATTTCTGATAAGATTCTTCCTGCCTTTCTCTACACAAAGATAACTAGTCCATTGTTTTGACTTGTCACTAACCAGATTCCCTGTTTTCACAGACTGGTAGTGCTATTCTTGATCTTTTTTATGCTCCTATTTTGGATTTCAACATTTTTAGTAGATGCTGTTTGATTTCTCCTTGCTTTTTACTTTCTATATTTCTAAAATATTATTTTGTTTTCTCCTAAAGCAGGATATGGTTTGAGCCAAAATAATATTTTTAAACTGTTAAAGGAATATTGGCTTCTTTGCCATCTTGAAAAATTTTAGAGGTCTTTGAGAGTTTTTTGACATTTGTCAAATACGTTGTATTGGTCATAGAGTCATAGAATCAACCAGGTTGGAAGAGACCTCCAAGATCATCCAGTCCAACCTAACACCCAGCCCTATCCAGTCAACTAGACCATGGCATTAAGTGCCTCATCCAGTCTTTTCTTGAACACCTCCAGGGACAGTGACTCCACCACCTCCCTGGGCAGCCCATTCCAATGGCAAATCACTCTCTGTGAAGAGCTTCCTCCTAATATCCAGCCTATGCCTCCCCCAGCACAACTTGAGATTGTGTCTCCGTGTTCCTTATTTCCCTTCTAGCTCTGATAAGACAGACCTTGACAACAACTTTTGGGACTGGTCTTTTTCTTCTCCATTACTGATGTAATCAGGCCACAATCACCAGTTTCTCTGTAAACACTGATTTCTGATCCACCAACTAACTCCTTTCCTCCTTAGAAATCAGGGTCAAAATGCAGCTACTGTGAATAAAGAGAAAGAAATTTTTAAATAGAAAATTTGATTTTACAATTAAGAAGTTTAATAATGCTCCACTCTGGGTGCCTGAAAGCTTTAACATAAGAGTTTAAGGCTAAAATGGACCTTCTGCCATACGCCCTGATTTGTTCCACCACATTTTGGAAAAGGACATAGAAAATTGCGTGTCATGTTCTCTCATTTATTTATTACCCACAAGAGACTCCCTAGCAATGTCTTCTGACAAGTTTTGCAGCAGGAATGCACTTGAATTAAAACTTATTTCTTCTCTTTCACCAGTTTAATTAATATAAGCAAAGCTCTCTATAATATTCCACCTAACAGGCACCACACATCATCAGAAAACTAATTCAAATCTTTCTAGGCTCCTAATTTTCTCTAAATATTATCTGAATTCTGTACAGACCAAAGGGTTTTGGTAAACTTGACAAATTAAATGGTTCCAGTTACATTAGTCCAGATTGCTCCATTCTGTATGGCTTAAAAATCCTATCTGTAAAATCCCTATGACTTAGAAGCACTGTCACACAAGAAAAAGAATAAGCTGCCTACAGTAGTTTGAAAGTCATATTATATTACAGCAGAACTATATTACAGTAGAACTACATATCTGGAGGAAATCCATGTGTGTGTCACTTGTGGCAGCTAAAATTGGATCTCCTGCTGGTTATTTTACGTAGTTGTGTTGAAGACAAAATTCACTGCACAAGTGGTGCTAGAAAGGCAGTCACTGCATGCCGCAACACAGCCTTCCCTGGTAGGGCAGCAGGCCACTGTGCTTCTGCTGATATCCCACCCAGCTGTGCTCACTGCATTTTTGCACGAGGGAAGTGCAACTGGAAAACTGCTAAACCAGAACTCTCCACAGTCCAGGAAATTTTTCTCTTGCTATGCCATCCCTAGGTGCAAAGCTGCCTAGTTTGTTTTGTGAATAACTAATACACTGTGTGACTATTGCTATTTTTATTTCTTGTTTCAACTGACAGATTAGATAAATGTGTTGCTACAGCTTTATGTACAACACCAGAAAGCTGAGTTTTCAAAAAGGCTAATCTGAAGGTTTAACAAAGAAAACAGTGACAGCAGGGAAGAGCTAACAGGAAAAAGAGAAGGAAGCTCACATCAGTGCATAAAGGAAAGATCAGGCAATAACGATTTACTATCAATTAGCTCTTATTTTTCGCTTGTAATTGTCTTTCCTTCTCAGTCCCAAGCAACAATAAGTGCATGAAAAGACTTAATAAACACAAGATTGAAGAGGGAATGGAATACAAGATTTGTCTGACCAAGCACCAAGGCCCTAAGAAACAAAATGGTCCTACTACAAAAAAAAAAAAAAAAAGAAAAATATCATAGAATGGTAAGGTTGGAAGGGACCTCAAGGATCATCTAGTTCCAACCCCCTGCCATAGGCAGGGCCACCTCCCACTAGTACAGGTTACTCAAGGCCTTGTCCAACCTGGCCTTGAACNCTCCAGCCATTCACCACCCAGCCTGTATTTGTGCTTGGGATTGTGCCTACCCGGGTAGCCATGGCAATTGCATCTGGTTGCTAAGACTGGCAGTTTTCTGAGAATTTTCCTGATACTGTGCTGCCAATTGCTGGGCCCTCACCGCTGAGGTGGGAGTAGTATTGTGGTCATCACCTAATGGTGCAGCAATGCACACCTCTGTAACTTTGTTCAGAGCACCAGCGTCTCCCCTGCTTCAGTAAAAGAACAGCCGGCATGGGAGAATGGAAAACCACCTCAGCCTGGAGAAAGCTCCTTTGCCTTTAAGAGGTGTTGTACTAGAAGCTTCTCTACACTGTCAATTACCAGCCGAAAAGGATTAATTAATTATTACCGAAAACCAGTTTTCCTGAAAACACACCCTATCCCAGAGCTCAGGAATGTGCTGAACACAGGAAAAGAAGGTCGTTTAGCAAAAAATTAGTGTGTGCTTTGATAAACTACTACGTGGTGAGTACAGTGAAGCATTATGGGTGCATTTGAGTTTGAAAGCAGCTTTGTGCTTAGGAGAAAAACCCGGAAATTACCTCCTTTTCAGGTGAAACAGTTAGTAGGGGCACACACAAACCATGGTGTACATTGCTTGTTTTACCCTGAGGCTGTATCAACAGGGAAATTATTTCAGAGCGTCAGATGTAATCAGAAAGCTCTGACAAAGGTGGAAGGTATCAAACCAAGACATGGGATCATCACCAGTGATTAAACTGACAGTATAAAATGGAAAAAGAAAATATGAAGAAAGACTGAAACCCCATAATAAAAGTATTATGGTAGACAGATAATAAACAAATTTTACTGTAACTAACAATGAACATGAACCAGCATCTGCAATGAAGCAGAAAAAGCAGTGAGCTAACACAACAAGACGAGTGACTGTGACTGCAGACTTGCTGAACTCATTAGAAGCCATGACAAGAAAGGTATAGGCACCTTATGCAAGATTTATGATGTTGCCTGCAGGAGGAGGTTTGAAGCAAGCACTGCCAAAAGAAGCAAGCAAGAAATAAAATTATATTGCTTAAAACGTGTGTAAACAAAATGCACCAGTGAATAAAGAAGCCATGGGAATACCTTAGGAAGTATCCTAGACATTTGGTCAGAAAACACTGTATCAGCACTTTGCCCTACACCAGGGATCATGAGGAAAGAATGCCAACAAAACAGCGGCATGCCTGGTCAAGTAATCGCTTTCTACTCATGTATGTCACAGAAAGCTGCAGCAAAGAGGTTCTCCTGTATTTTTCACCCTGCTGCCCTCTTTACATTTTATCTGTGAAACCACAATTTAGAACAGAAAGGTAGAATGACAAATGTGAAGCACTTGTGCCAAAGTAATAGATCAGAAGGTCTGAGAAATAGTTCAGCAAAATAGGGGTACTGGAGCAGACAGACATTTGATCCAATTTTAAACCACCTAGCTTTCCCAAACCTTATTTATGCGTTGGCCAGAGAAAATACATAAGATAAAATACATGTGTTATTTTTCTTTCTTTTAGTACACGCTCTGATCTAAACCTGGGATGAAATTTCTATGCTGTAATTGGCACTACTCAAAGCGTATTTCCTTTATGAAGTCAACGACTACGTTGAAATACCGCTCTTCCCTATGGCCTACAGTCACTCTCTGAAACAATAACCTACTCAGGTTATTTTCAAGGCTCACTGTCACTTTTGACTCTTGCAGAAAATTTTTCACCCGTGGTTTTTCAAATTGAACAGGACACTTTTGACTTACATGACAAAATTTAGGCAGGGTGTCTTGAATCCCCATCTCCTCCAGCCCTCATGCTGTCTGAAGAATTACCATGACCAGAAAAGGCTGGTTTCCTCCCACAAGCTGCAGGCATGACAAGCCAGCACTGATTGCAAGGAACAGGAACAAATTCCTGCTCACAGGCTAGTTGCTAACAGACAGCAGGAAAAGACTTTCTGCAAAGGCCTCCTATTACACTAGATCCAGAAAAACCTGTAACACAAAGAAATTTGTACTGAACCTACATGGGAAAGAAAATGATTTTTTTTGCACATCTCTTGACAACATTTTGGCAAATGTCTTGTCCCCAAACACCATTGCTCTTCTACACTCTTATGTTCCCTTATAGAAGTTCTCCGCAGCATACTGGCGCTACCTCTGTGCCATTTTGTTACCTCTGTCTGTGAATGACAGCTTCTTTTAGTGGGGTGTGACCAGCCGGTCATCTGGCAAGCACTTGTAAAGACTCCAATCCAAAAAGCCAATCTCTTCCTAGCCCCAAATCTGCAAGGCTTTAATGAGGTCTTGTGGAGAAGCAGCAGTTATCAGAGATTCATTAAAGATGAGGACATCCTAGCATAGCTACTAATTGCTCTAACTCGCCAGCTCGTGTTTGCGAAAACTGGAGCCTGCCAAGGGATGCTCTCAATTTAAATTGTTGCAGTGCTTTGTGCCTGCTTTGGAACTTTTCATCTCTGCCCATGAATCAAAGCACAAAACAGATTTATTTTCTTTTTTATCATGACAGAAGAGGCTTATTCTGCTGTGGTCTGTGAATATCCTTCTCTAGATAAATATTCAATTACTGAAAGCCATGCTACTGTGAACTTCCTGAGGAATAATGGTATCATCAATAGTACATTTCAGTGTAGTGTTTAACTGCTGGACTGCACCCTTCCTAAACTCTGACATGGCAAATATTTTGCTGCTGCAGGTCTGATTAAAATAAGTGAAAACCTAGCCTTTAAAGAAAAGATGTGGCAAATCACTACTTAATGAAAATGTATTTCCTCAGTAAAGTCAGAAGGCCTCTGGAATGTACTGGTTTTGATCTTATTAAAAAAAAGAGATTCATTTTTGATTCATCTGCTCATGCTTTTTATGCATGCAAATAACTTCCAGTTTACCCAAGCGTTCCTTAGTTTTGCACTGCAAACTCATTAAAATATAGTACTTGTCACTCATAATCTGTATCAAATTTCACCTTTAAGGGTGTTTAAATGAAGAACTAAATAGATCAGAGCTGTTAGTGCCACTCAGTTTTGCTGAGAAATACATTAGAATCAAGTCAGTAGGTTTTGTCTCAAGTGCTGGAAAATCATCTCTCAAGTTGCATTTCTACAAGACAGAGCAACCTGCAAAACTGAAGCTTAAGTAATTCCATTAGAAGCCTTTGGGGATAATATTAACAGAGAGTTTTGTAAATTAAACACAGCAAGAGATTTTAGATCTCAGAGGGATGTTTTCGGAGTAAGCAAAAAGCAAGAGATGCCCACCTGCATATGCCACCTAAGCATGGGTGGCACTATAACTGTGAAAATTTACCTCCAGTCCTGCCTTCTCCTCACTTGACCTTCTCACTCAGGCAGCAGATAGGACATGCATCTGACAGGCACAGGAGTCATTGGGTTTGCTTGTTTTCTTGGGTTGTGTCTATTTTTTTTTTCCATGGAAATACCTGCCAGTTGACACCCCAACCAGCTTTTTCTAATTACAGTCTTATTGCAGGATCAGCCTTGAAAGAGTGGCATATTCCCAGCAAAGAAGATCTGAAGGAGAAGAAGGGCTCTCCTCTGGAAAGTGCATTTTTATTGAAGTGTCCCACAGTGCCATCTGTGATTTCTGCTCTGAAGCTGAAGGTGCTTTTGAAATAGCAACTCTGCAGATACCCTGCTCTGATGCTTAGAGTCTGGGTAGGCTTTCTAGAGCAATAGCTTAGAGCTCATCCTAGCCAAAGTCTAATTGTCAACCTTGGTTATGGTTGACAGCTTTGCCCTACAGAAGGGTCATGCTAAAAACCAAGAGGATAAAATTTAACTAGTTGCAAAACAGGATGTAGTTATGGGTTCATGGCTCTAAAACTGTCCTCTTGTACACTTCGGATGGCATGAGAAACCTCATGCCTTACTTCCAAAACCGTGAGACAAACACTTCTGTGGCTATAAAAAGCAGGAAAGCAAAACAAAAATTCTGAATACAGTTATAAAGTTCCAAAGTACAGTTCATAAAGGTCAGATTGCCCAGGCATTGAACAGAAAGCCCAGGAGACTTGCACATGCTGCTGTGGTGGCACTGGCTGAGTCATTCATGTTGGTCACTCATCAAACCACTGTGAAGTGCTGGGATGCTGCATCCCCAGGCTTCAGGGTCCCAGATGAAACTCAGACTCCCATTATGCTTTAACACACTCTTCCCACTGGAGGATGTTTTTGGTATTGAACTAAATCTGCAGAAAATTTCTAATAGCTGTGAACTAAAATACTTTTCACGGCATTTTGAACATGCCATATCTTTTACCAGAGGAGTAAACTGACAGGTCATTAGAGAAACAATACTCTGAAAAAAAGCAATGGTTATCACCAATTCTGCTTTCCTTTCCTAAGCCTTGAGGGTCTGACAGTCTTAAGGAAAGCAGGATTTCCTTTGCCTCTCTGCATTTCTCACTGAGCCACTAGAAATAACCTGAGAGAGCAAAAGCCACAGTAGCTTTTGCAAAAACCTGTTGCTGCTCTGCAAGAGCTCCCCGATGAGCTCTCATCAGCTATCCACAGCAGGTACCTGCAAGCAGCGTTGCCAGGGTGACCTCCTCTCCAGCAGCCTGTCGTCAACCAAAAGAGCCAGAGTTTAGCTCTCACTGCTTACACTACTTAGATTTTGACAGTATAGCACTTAGCCAACAGCTCCATACTGCAAGTCTTTAGCGAGCTCCCTTAGAAATGGGAAAGCAAGAAGCAGCCTCACAGTCAAAATAGAGTTTGCAGTTTGGGAAGGTAGACAGAGCTCCCAAGTGAAGAGGCATGCATGGATGAAACCTGGGGTGGCATCCCACAGCTGAGATGCAGGAGCACCTAAAAATGAATGAGCAGAGTATAGCTCCTCAGAAATCTACTGGGAAAACCTACCTTCATTCAAAAACTAAACGATAAATGCATTTTCAAAATCTATATAGAACTTCCAAAGCAAGAAAAGGGATGCAGTTTTCCCAGGTGTACTGCATGGTGTGGAGTCTTGCCTTTGCACTTCTTGCTAAATGAGTTCAACATTGTTTTACACAATCTTCTGTTCTGCCTGAAATGCCATCATCACTTCTGAAGAGCAAAACACAGGTCAGCTGCATCCCAGGGACGACTGCACAGTCCCTCTTGACACAGGGCTGGGCTCAGGCCTTCAGCATAGGGCTTTAACAAAGGACCAATTTTGTTGTACAAAAGTAGGTGACCAGCAAGCAAATAGATTTCCTATAGAAATTATCAGGTGCAATAAGGCAGAACCAAAACCTACTGTGTTTGCAAGAGGGGTTGTAAAGTGAAAACAAAACACAAACTCCCCATGCTCTAAGAGCTAAACAGTACACAAGCAAGAGTACACACAGGGCTGTTCTGGAAAATATTTTAACACACCAGTCATGATGCAAAATGCATTCTATCTAGTGCTGAGAGGATCAAAACAGAACTAGGCAGAAGAGAAATGTGGTGGGGTGAGTTAAGGGAATTAACGTAGCTAATAAGAAGTATGCAGAATAAATCAGTTATGATGGGTAATTTATCTTCAATAAGCACATTTATATATAGACTTACATGAATGAAAGAGATGAGTAGATTTTAACTCTAAGGTAACTGTTCTCCAGTTTGCCTTCTCACTGCTTCTTGTGCTGCTGTATCTATGTTAAATTATAAGATGATGGGAAGTCCTTTCTTCAGCAGCACTGCAGAAGGAAAGGAAGTTTATCCAGTTACCAGAGATAGTCACAAGCTGCACTGCTCAGGGCAAGTCATTCAGCTTCACTGTGCCACCACTGCATCTGTGCATGAGGGACAGCAGATCTCAGGCACCACAGAAAACGAGTACCACTACAGACTGGAGGCAGGAGGTGCAGAAGTCCTTAAGGCACAGACAGGTGAAGAGCTCTGAGGACAGGCATGAGGAAGTGGAAAGTGAATTTTCCCATTTCTTTCCTTACAAATTTTGTGACCACTGATATTTCAAATGTTTCCCCTATTAAGAGACAAAAGCACAGGCTTAGTGGCTGCAGCAAGGAGAATTCCCTCCTTGAACCGTGATCCAGGTGCTCTAGACCATCACTCAGGAAGGACAATAATCACCACAGACACCTTCTGTATAAAACAAAGGACAATCTTTTTTTAATGAAAATAAACCTTTCCATTGCTCCACAGAATTTGGTGTTCAGAATTAATATTCTGCCATTATACTGAATGAGCACTCAAGTCCACGTACTTCAGTATTCAATATGCCATTTGCTACCTTTCCTGGTACTTCGCTCTCCCTTTTTAAAGAGGCATTCTGGTTAACAACATGTCATGTTATATCAGTGTCTATGGCAGACTATATTGTGTACACAATGTGCTGTACATGACCTGCAGGGTATAATTCCACCTCAAAACAACCCTTGAGAGTACCATGTCCTGCAGCCATCACTCAGCAGCACATCTATCACCTTGCAGACACAGGATTAAATTTCTGCCCATCAGAGGCAAGGTCTGTCCCCAGACGACAACAAATTAAAAAGGCAGAGGAATATCTAGAGACACGACAATGACTTGGATAACTCCTGTAAATTTATAGAGACAAAAATAACTTGTTTATTGCACAGATGTGCAGATTTCAAAGGGCTAACCTGTGTCTGCTGCACTCTGTTTCACAGCTGAAAAGCATATATGGGCTGCCAGTGATGCCCAGCTTAGCACAGAAGCCAGGCTAAATACATGATTCATGAACATATATCATCATGTTCATCCAAATTCACTGTAGCTACATGGTTTATCTGCTGTACCATTTAGTATCATCCTCCCTGCACAATAAATAATTTACTGTCCTCTTTTCAAAGAGGACTTCCTATAACATGGAACACATGGAAGATCATCACGACTGACAAAAATCTATCTTGTGAAAGAGCTGTTGCACTTCTTGACTATGAATAAGTTATGTCCTGTTCACAGGAACGTGGTGTTAACTACAATATTTAACTGCCAAAGTATTCAGCGTCATCTTGCCTACATTGTAAATAATTTATCTGTTTATTTCTGCAGGGGACATCATATAAGCAAACTTGAATGGTAGTTGATTACATGCATAGTATGTACAGTCCCGGAAAGGATTCACCGCATCCATGATATAGGAGTCCTTTTTACTGTTGCCACTGCAGAACAACTGAGAAGTGAGCACACAGTCTATTGATAAGCTTTTGTTAGGAGGGCATCCACAAATAGACAAGCACTGTGAGAGCATGCCAACTAGCTTCTGGGGTTTACCAGCTCGCTGGCTCTTCTTACTGTTTCAGGCAAGCCTGTTAGACAGGAACTAACAGGTCCTCACTAAGGGTAATCTTTGGTCATACTACATTCATCTTTCAAAGTCACCTTAAGGCACCTCACAGGAGCATTTAAAAGTCATTCAGAAGTCTCTATGGCATTGGATTTTTAAATTTTATTAGTAAAATATTAGTTAAATAAACTTCCCCCCCCCCTCAATAATTTTCATTCTAAACAGTTCTGTGTGGTATTACTATCTTGACAAGGCTCCTCAAATTAGGGACCTGAACTGCAAGGCAAATTTACTCATTATCACCAAGAATCAAAGACTTCGGATGACTCATTGCTATTTCACCCAGAATATCCCAAAGTCTTTAAGGTTCCTGGGGATTCCAGCTCCTAGTTTCCACTTTCCCACTAAGAGTATAATCCTAAATAAGCAGCAACTATCCCTGACATGATTACATATCCTGAATCCTCAAGGAGGCTATGAGTCTGAACAAATATTTTTGAAGGACTCTGAATGAAAGATCATAGCTACAGCTTACAGACTTGCCTGCTACTTTTCCATTTGACCAACAGCACATTTTAACTTGGCCCGTGAACTCAGCAAGATTTACTTTCTTCTCTCAGCAACTATTTAACTTAAGCAAATTCAATTAAGCTATAACTGTATATGCCAGTGTAATTAGGAGGAGAATCTTGCCTGATAAGACACAACATGACTTTAAGATGTTGTGCTTAGGCTGCACTGTAAAACACAGTCACATTCTGAGGTACAGGTAGCATTGCTTTCCTAGTCTGCCAGTCTTAACAACTGAACACATAGCCAAGAAGGAAAATATGATTGTTCAGAGACTTTAGAATTCCTTACTGACCTCCATAATCAGCAAAACTGGATTTTACAGTGGAATGGAAATTAATGGTTCTGTCAAGCTTCTTTTATTGACATTCTACATTTTTACACAATATGCAAGTCCCCACTGGCTAGGAAAATTCTAGAGGCTTTTTATTGAAAGTAGGCTCAGTTTATATGGAACCTACAAAGACATGCCACTGCATGCACTTGGGAAGACATTTTGTTGAATATATTATTAGTTTCAGAACCGTATCATGGAAGTTTTGCCCTACAACAAGATGAATTACACTCAGGATAGCTAAAGCGGTGCAGTTTGCAAACAGCATGGGTTTCTCTTGTTCCTTGTGCAATAAATTACTGCTGGAACCTAGGTACAAGTTTGCCCAGAAGTGCTAATCAAAATGGATACTGTGCAAGTCATGTCAGAATGCCATAGGAAGAAAATTTTACTTCTAGAAGCTAACAGCAGATAACAAGTAGAGTGAAATCTTTTCTTTCTGTTTTGATGTTTGCTTTGAAATGTTTTGTTCCACCTGAAATTGAACATTAGGCTTTCATTCCTTAAAAAGTAGTTCCTTACCTTTTATATACATATATATATATATATTTTTTTTTTTTCCCCTCAGAGAATCCACCCATCACATTCAAACTGAATGTAGATACGGCTTTATTTATGCACAAATGTTTTCTTCCAACCTGGATTTTAAAGTCTCTGTATAGGGAATAAAAACCTTTCACCTGCAATGAGTCCTTAATGTACTTGTTCAGATTATAATGACAATCAGGTAGTAGTTGTTGCACCAGTTTATCTCATAATAGTCAAGCAAGCAGAGATAAGCACTTATTGGGCAGAACTATTACTTTATTAAAACCCAAACAGGCAAAAAATGGAGTCTCCATCACAGAAATCTAAACACAAAGGACATAAAGAAAAAGGATTATTTTATATGGAGATGGAGAGATGATCTCAGTGAACTTGCACATGGCAGAGGGCAAGATCCACAGTGCAGCCAGAAAATCCCCCAAGATCCAACTTTATTCTCTTTGCCAAGTTTCTCTCTTTGGTATGGTTTGCAGAGAAACTTTGTATTTGAGTTTAGATAATACAATTTATAGTTTTTGCTGGCAGTAAATAATTTTCTCATTAATTCACCTCTGAAAGAAATATTAAATAACTTATACTTAGAATTTTTGCTTTCCAATACAGAAAAACCAATTATTGACATTGATACCAAAGTTTAGCCCAGTTTCCTTAATGTTTTGGAAAACTTTTCCTGTGAGACTCAATTCCCTTTGCCTGCTCCCTAGAAAAATTCTTCAAATAACTTGGAGCAGGGAAAAAAACCCAAGCAATCAAACACAAAAACCCCCACAACCAATCAACTACAACAACAACAAAAAAAAAAAAACAAACCAAAAAAAACCCCAAATCAACCCCCCAACTAGAAATACACAAATTAAAAAAAGAAAGAATCACAAAAAAATAAAACAAGAAAAGCAATACAAATAAACAACTGCAAAATGTTGTTTCACACATTTACTGTTTGTTGTAACTGTGTAGCTCTGAAAAAACTCTCCAATGCCTGCTTATAGTTATCTCAGAGTGCAGAACTGAGAAAGAAAGAAGCTCTAGTCCAACACATTTCTCATTTAAAGCATTTCACAAGTATTTTCTAAGCAACCCTTGTAATATGTGCACAAGACAAGCAATAAAGGGTCTTTACAGATAGAGGTAGAAGACAGGATCTACCTGACTAGGGAAAAAAGCTGCAAAAGCCAACATAAACACCGATTTTCACAATTCCATTCACAGAATTGTTGCCTCTTGTCCTGTCTTTGGACATCACTGAGAAAAGCCTGGCTCTGTCCTCCCAGCACTCACCCTTCACATCTTTATAAACAAGAATGAGCCCATCGGTTATTTATTTAGACTTGCAAAAAAGACTAATATCTCTTGTGTGAGTTGACAATCAATAGAGACCATCTCTCACTCATCCTTTCACTGCAAAGTTCTCAATAGGACAGCCTCACTGGCCCACACAAGGTGCTTGTAGTTCCACTCAGCCTGTAAAAGTCAGCCAGCCCAGCCTGGGCAGATGCATGCAAACCAGGATGAGCTGCCACTTGATAGCTTAGAGCTGTTTTATGATATACTCTGGCTGTAGCATCAGCACACTGCAGAGAGACATGAGAATCCACCCACTTTGGAGTACTGTGGTGTGTGTTTATTTTAGCCCTAAATTACACAAAGCTTGCATCACAGCCCGGGTACCTTTGAGCGTCAGCAGTCGGGTTAAGAGGCTGAACTTGCAGGCAAATAGTGCTGGTCTTTTGTGAAGCAATTATCCTGCATTGACAGACACAAATGTTAAATTACGGGGCTTGAAATCAGTGCACAACCGCTCTCATGATTATGGCAGTTTCACACTGTCTCATCGAGAAATTTAAATTTATAGAGAAGACAGAAATAAAAGGTGACAAAGACTGCACATTATCCCTTGAAAATAAATAATTCAGTAATACTACAAACACACGAGCAGCAGTCAGAGTTCCCACAATTCTGTGGATTCTAGTCTTTGGTAGTTGAATGCGACGACAAGAGAATTCTACTACTACTAACAATAATCATAAAACCTCTCTAACATTCTGATTTTGTGTGCATGTGTGAGATGGTTGTTGCTTTAGTTAAAAAAATGTAGCAAATGAAATAGTCAAGCAAATGTGAAAAGCTAACAGCTAAAATAGCAGGCATCAGCACAGAACACTGAGGACTGAAAAAATAAAATAAACGTTTTCATCTAACAACAGTGTGTCTCGGGAACACTAATAAGAGTTACCTCTTTTCTCTCTGAAAATTGCTTCTACCCTCTATCACACATAACCTGATGCAGAACTCGTCTAACTGCAATATCTGGGTGCAAAGCAAGTGAGGAAAGGAGCCTTTGTCTGCTGTTTTGTAATCAGGAATTGACTGGAGAATAGCCATTTAAAATGCTCAGTGTGGCAATGGCAGACAAGTGACTGTCTCCCTGACAACAACAATAATGCACATATGAATAAAGCCCTGTGTTTACATCAAAGTCTGGAAGTTCAGGTCCCAGAAATGTCAAAAGCAGCTGAGCCTGGCATATCATATAGTGTTGTTATCGATTTCTTAATTATCTGGCAAGAAACATGTTGATATTCAGTTTATTCTATTTAGAGCTGAGATTTCTCTTTTCCTGTTGCTGTCTTGAAGAAATATAAGATTTCCAGAGCTGTGAGTCTAATTGCACCATATTTTCCAGTGCAAGCTGTTGAAGTCCAATACATTTATTGCTTTACAGTTTCTTAACCGATTCATTACATTAAGGAAGAATATAATTTGGCTTTCCCTATTGCCACAAGGAATATCTATATCAATTAACTGCATTAGACACTCACACAATTTCCCCTCTTTTTGGGAAAAAACATACAAAGTTAATGCTCTGTAACTTTGAGGAAATGATGCCATTAGGCCTTGTTGAAGAACTCTGATGGGAAAGGTGCTTCATTTCTACAGAAATTAGGGTTTAGGCTTCAGAGCCAACTGCTGCTTTCAAACTTTAGATCCAACAGCCTGTGTCTGTAGCTTCTTTATGGCAAAGAACGTATGTGCTTGTGAGCCGAAATCAATGGGTAAGCACGAGTTGCACAAACTGAAATATATCTATTTCAGATAAACCACAATCCAGAGGCTTCCCAGGCTGCATGACCTCAATCTCTCACATCTGCTGTGCTTGCTCTGAGGACCAGGAGATTATCTAGTATGTTGGGGTGAGTGCAGGGGATGCCCTGCTGCGGTTATTCAGCAGAGACAGTGTGTGCGGCTGGGCAGCTGCAGCCAGGGTCCTGCTAAGCCTGGGATGTCAAAATGCCTTGCTAAGCTAAAATGGCCAGCAGCAGCTGAAGTAAGAGCTCTTGCCTCACCCGAGACTAGTTCAACCACTGAGGAGACTCAGTCTCTCTTTGTAGCTCGGCTTTTATCTCCCAGGAACATACCAATGCACAAAACACTTTTCCCCCTAGGTGTCCCCAAATACTGTGCTCACTATTGCAAGATGCAAATCAAACGCTGTGCTAAGACTCCACCAAGACCAAGCACGGACAGAGGGACTATCTCTTAATCTCACCACTTTGACAGTTCCTGCTCTCATCCTTATTTCTGCCAGCTTAACTGCAGTGGTAAGAAGCAGGATATCCAACTCGCATAGTGAAATGAGCAGAAGATCTTACTGTACTGTACAGTCACAACTGTGTTTTCACCAGTCTAGCTTTAGGAGCATGCCCATGGGAGGATAAGCAGCCTAACTAGCTAGGCTGGTTGTAGCTGCACTTGCACCAAGAAGAGTGCTACTGGCACTGCTGCGAGGCTTCTCCCAGTGCCATGGAGATCCCAGTGATTTCTGAGAGCTCAGCACAGTGGTGTGAGACAGTGCAGCCCTCAGAGGACTTTGTTGAGCACTAAATGACATCAGGATGTTTCTGGCTTTTACAAGTCACACATCAGCAAACTGTACCTAGAGGGCAGTATCTTCCTCATGAAATGTCATACTATTTTCTTCTATCCACAACAGTGTTTGTTCTATATACGCACCCATGGAAGCCAAGGCAGAAGCAAGCTGACCAAAGACAACACCCGCAAGTACTTGCTATGCTCATGCCACAAAATCGTCCAAGAAAAGAAAGGGAAAAAAAAAAAAAATCACCTAAGGGGGCGATTTGACCCTTGCCGGCTTCAAGGGTTCACTGCACAGTGCTGTTAGGGGCTGCAAGGCAACCACTACTGCAGACCAGACCTGTTCTCTGAGCCTTGCATCCAGACAAAGTCACTGAAGCTGCCTTTACAACATTCCTGTATCTCCAGTCCTGCAGTGACTTGAGACAAATGAAAAGGAAATTATCCACATGGTGCGGACTGTCATTTTAATAAGCTACTTACCACACCATTGCTACTTGTGTCTGGTCCAGTAGCACTCAGGTGCATAGCTGTTCTGAGCAGTGTACTAACACAGGGAAAGGTGATTCATCATACACTAATTGTCTTTCACAAATTATGTGTATTTTCCTTTAGTTACAGAGTGGGGCAAAGCTCCCATCTGTAAATGCACTGCTCAATTGTCAGATACAGTTTTGACAACAAAACAGAAAAGTAATTAGTAGCATGGCCCCTGGCAACCTGACTGCAATAATTTGAGAGGTTTACTCTGAATACTTACTTCCAGAATGTCTATTCAGGATATACTACTTTAATTCCTAAACAATGACTTGAAGATAAAAAGCCAAGTAGGTTTTTTTTTTCCATAATTATGGAAAGACACTCCAATTACAGAAGGACTTGAAGTAGGAATAATAAGATCATTCTTAAAGTACGTGCAATTCAGTTTTGAAATATTTGCTAGAAACAAGTAATATATCTATATTAATTGAATAAAGTGAAGTAGAAGTGTAAAAGGTAGTATTAAAAGACAACTCTAGCACACAGTTGTGTAGCTGATTTTTTCAGCTGTTTTCAGCATAACTACTGCTGCTTTTAGTCTGTGCATAACTGGGCTTTGGCAATGCTTCTGTCCAACTTACTATTGCACTCTTAAAAAGCTGGAAATGCAGCCTATGTTGCTTTTGACATTTGGCTTTCCTACTTTGGGGCTATAGATTGCGCCATCATCTCCTAGCTCTCTGACCTTTCTAGCCAGGAAACTGAGAAGGGGCTCATTTCATTGAGGTGAACAGTCAGCATCTGCTTCAGACAGGAATATTTTTATGTTAAAGTATTTCTGAAGTAATTCTGAAGGCTGAATTAATTCTTTATAGCCACCTGTTCACAAATAATTCACAATAAATAGGAGAAGAAAATCCTAATGCATTGTTTGCTATGGACTGTTTGCCAGGTTGTGGGCACAGCCACAGCATATTTGCATTCTCCAAGTGCTTTGTGAAACACAGCCAGAACGCAAAGGTGACAGGGATGGATGCTCTGTTGCCTAATTTACAGCGAAGGGCTACTGGAAGTACAGCCAGGGGAAGCTTTCCCACATATTTCAAAGAGTGGCAGGGTTGTTATTCAGTGTGAACTGTGACACAACCAAAGGCTCTACCATTACAGACCTATTAACATTAAGTAGATTGGTCCCTTGAGCATGAAAGGTTCTTCAATAAACAATGAGGGTTTTTTTGAGCACAGAACTGCCACACCTACTCTTCTTTAAAGGAAAAAAACAGAGGCTGCAAGTCTTCCTAAACAAAGCCTTTATCCCATAGCTAATAAATACTTCATTTCATACTCATTATTTGCCCAACTTGATTATTATTTTTGGGGGGAGGCTTCCCCATGACATTTTTATTTAAACTAAAATAGCTCTCCATGGTGTTTCCCTGCTTTGTCTAATTGAAAGTGATCACAAATTCTCTTGTGCTTTCCTAGGTTGAATAAACGATGACCTTCTGGTCTTCTGTCATATGATACCCTCCACATCTCAGTCATTATCTTGTACTTGATCCAGTTTCACATCCTCTCTTGTGTACATGAGTGATAAGGGCACCATATATTTTTCTAGGATAACTCTCAGGAGTTATTTGTGTAAGGGCATTATTACAGCCACAACTTTCAAAATATCTTAAATAATGTTTTTAATTATTTCCATCTTTGGAGTGGGTATGGATTGGGCTTGCAGGACACCACAAGCTGCCAGTCTCCTAAAGCAAGTCATGTGGCACCTGTGAGGAATGTATCCAACCATGCCAGTCAAGGTTGGGACAGGGTGTTTTAAAAGTATTGCCTTTCAACACTCCTCCTTCAGGCTTTCTTTTCCCAGTATACCTCCTAATTATATATCATTGTTTGCTTAGAAAGTACAAGGATAAAATGATAGAAAAAATAAAAACCAAAACTTGTAGAACTGAGCAAATTATAGTTAGCATTTTCTTTAAGGGTGATGTTGCATAGGCTATTTTGCATTGCACATCTATCACAGCTGTATTTTGTAAACCCAAAATATTTTTGCACCTATATTTTATATTTTACACTGGGTGTCCTGTGTCTATTCCTGCTAAAAGGTAGTGACACCTATCAGGCAAACATCCCTTTTATTTTGGGGCATTCAGCTGGGGTTTTACTATGAGATCAAACATGGTATTTTAAAGATTTTTTTATTTTGGTAGGGAGGGATTTGCTTAGTCTGTTTGTCTAATTGTTTGGTGCAGGTTTTAAGCATTCATAAAAGAACATCCTTTTTTTTTTTAGTAAAAGAACACATTTCAGAGAACTAAACATCTCTGTTAGAGGCTATGAAGGTAGCATAGCCAAAATTTTGGATTGGATCTGCATCTCTCTACATTGCTTTGCATTTTTCATGCAGCATATTTAGATGCTGTCCCTCTCTCTAGGCAACCAGAAGCATGACAGTGAAAGATAAGAAAGTGGAAGAGCAGCCTCTGATCACCACCAACATCCAATTTCCAAACATTCTTGGTCAAAACTGCTCTTCTCAAATCAGGTTTTTGCAGAGTAACAAATAATTGCTTATTTTCTCTGCTCCATTGAAGAACAGGCTTGTGTTAATTTATTTGGAATAAACATGCATACAGCCTACATTGTCCTCTGATAACGATGTTTACAGTTGTTGGCTCTGTCCAGTGTGTTGTAGACAACTGTTACAGATGTATGGAGTGTTAGAAAGGACTGTCTTTGCTAGCAGCATGAAGTAGCTATCACTCTTTGTTCCCCTGCTATTTTCATTAGGTCTTATTCATGTGTCCCTGAGAGTGAGAGAGTCAAAGTCATCTGCCTGCTGGTTATTATGCTGTTGAACAAAGGGGTTCTTCAGCCTAGAACAGGAGACTGAAAACAAGTCTGTTGATAAATTATTATTCCTATTTAGAATCACTGCAGCTGTCTGAAGCTGAAGTTAACACCACACATCTGCACATACTCAGAGTGTTTTTACACCCATAAACAGAACAAAAGCTCCATGCACAGAGATTGTACACCAAGAAATTCAAGCAAGTTCTAAGCTATCTCACATAGCTTCCTTAAGTATAAAAAACTTATTTTAACCACAATTAAAATAGTACTACATGTTAGGCATGATTTCTCTCCCCAGACTGGTTTCACAAAGCAAAATGTACCATTGTGCTCAAGATTTTATATTAATGAAAGGTTATGTCAGAACAGGTACAGAAAACTGTTTTATCTAATTGTAGTCAATGAAAAGACACTGCTAATCGCCATATATCCTTGTCTCATGGACATTTCCTGTATGCCACAATCCCTAAAATTTCTGTACAAAAAAAAGGCACGAAATTTCCCATTATCTGCAGTACAAAAGTATTTACCTTCAGATGTATGCTAGGCACAACGGGAAAATCAGTAGCTTCCTGGTTAACTGAAAATGAGTCTCTACTGCAGTTATCAATATTTGTTAGAAACAAAATACATAACACCTACCAAACAGAAATTAAATCACTGTTGCAGCAGTGATCACAGAGTAACTCTGTGTTAGAAACTAGATCGACTTTCAAAGCCATACGTGCTTCTGATATATATCTTTCCCATCTGACATGATTCAAAGTGGTTCATCATATGCAAATCCCTACACCAAGGAAGCCAAAAATCAAACACACAGTAGAACATCAGTGATTACTAGTCAGGCAGCAATATATAGAAAAGCCATCTTGAACTGCAGTTTGCAAAGCAATGGCAATTAGCAGGAGGCAGATTTCATGGACTGCATTAATAAGGCAGGCAATTATTCCTTTCTGTCCTATGTTGGTAAGGCCTCAGTTAGAATAACGAGTACAGTCCAGGGCCTGCCACTCATTTTTTTCTCCTTTGGAGGTTGAGGGAATCTTTGTCTAAGATTTTAAGAGGTTAAACATGTATTTCTCAGGAGTGAAGTAAATTAAATTGGTCTTAGAGCTGAACTGAAAACTCCACAGAGATTCCCTCCCAGTACTACATGACACTGCTTGCATCTGTGAATATCTAGGTTAGTGCTCCTGGTTAAATATAAACCAAAGAGAATGCCAAATTTAAAATAGAAAGTTACTGCTGGACAAATGGATATTTCTGCATTGACCTAATGCTGCTATTAATGAATGCTGCATTAAGCCTTTGCCTAAAGATTTGTATTTTACAACAATTTATAGATGGCCTAGACATGCATACATGCTTTAGATTTTAAGATCAAAAACCCCATCTCCTCATTACAACCTCTATCTAACGATGCAGATCATTTTCCAGAACTTCATTATGAGATGATGGCCACATTCTTCCTGAAAATAAAGAACTTCCAGAGGAAAAAAGCAAATGTCTTGATCATCCCACTCATGTTTTATCACTGTCCTAAGGGCCCTTCTCTTTGGAGCTAACAGCAAAGAAGTGGTTTTGGCAGAAATAGATGCTGTCTCTACTCTGGGAGAGTGCAATTTCTACAGGAGTTAATGTGCTGGCACAAACAATTCTGCCAGACATGGGGGCTGACAGCTCTGCATCTCAGAGAGTGCATGACCTCATACAAGCAGATCTGCTGCTCACTTTTCTGGATCCTAGAGGAGCCCCTAGCCACCCCCGGGCTTACCCTGCTCTGATAGCACTGCAGTGCTGAGCAAAAACCAGGCTGCAAGCACCTCTGCTGATCAGACACCAACACCAGAGCAGCTGCAAGTGATGAAGATGATTCATCAGATGAAGATAATTCATCACCTGCCTTCAGGTTTCTACAGACACAGCTCCAGCTTTCAGCCAGGGCCACAGAGGCACAAATCAAGCCCTAATACCTAATGCACCCTCTCTGCAAGCACCTCAGCCTGATTGAATTAACAGGTACAGGACACATTGAGTTCAATTCCTTCCTGCACTCCTGTCATCCAGCTCTTCATAAACAAGCTCCTCTTGAAAGCGGCATCAAGTCAGCCCTAACACAGACCTGGAGTTACAGCCCACAGGCACTGCTGAGTAATTTATTTTCCACATTTATTTAAATGTGGGTTTCAGGATATCAGGTACCAAACCCCATATAGCATAAGAAGTGAGCAGTTATTCAGTCCTGTTAATGGGAAATAATTTCAGTGAGCAGTCTACTAATTATCTTTAGAGGGAAGGAGCAGCCCAAGAAATTTTACAGCCTAAGTGCCTTGCCTTTGGGAACTCTTAACTGCCTTTACCTGTCAACTTTTTCCTGCTTCAACATCATCTTAAAATAGAAAATTAAACACATAGAATGCAGAGAAGCACATCTGGATTGATATTGCGGTTTACTCCCGGTGCCTTCCTAGAACACAGCATCCTGGCTGTCCCTCCTGTGCAGGAAGGACCTGCAGCTAGCAAGATGCAGGAGGACAACAGGTTTCTTTTTAGGAGCAAAGCAGTATGAGCAGTAGGATTGGGGAAGGAATTCTACAAGGCAGTGTAAGTCGGGACCTGTGAATACTCTGCCTAAACAAAATATAGGCAGTGTGTCCGGCAGCTGGGCAGCAAAGCACAGAGACTGGGCTGGTTTGGGAGAAGGATGGATCATCCTTGTCCTCCTGGCAGCGCTAACAGTGTTCCAGTTTCTCAGCAGTGAGGTTGGAGCGAGGTTAGCCTCTGTGCGACTGTGCAGTGTGTGTGGCCACAGTGCCTGCAGAGGTGCTCCTTAGAGGAATCATAGAATTGTTTTGGTTGGAAAAGACCTTTGAGATCATCAAGTCTAACTATGACCTAACTCTGACAAGTCTAGTGCTAAATGATGCCAGTCAGCACCACATCTCTGCATCTTTTAAGCATCTTCAGGGAGAGTGATTCAACCATTTCCCTGGGGAGCCTGTTTCGGTGCTTGAGAACCCTTTATTTTAGTCTCCAAACTAAACCTCCCCTGATGTAACTTTAGGACATTTCCTCTTATCCTACAGAGAATCCTTGCCGATTTCTAGCAGTCTCTATTTCCCACGCTCAGTGAGGGGGTTCAGGGGACCACCACAACATAGCCTGAAAGCACTCCCCTGGGCTGCTCTCCTTACTCCACACATAATGATCACTACCAGGAGCACTCTAGGACTCAGACAGGAGCACTGGAGGCCAGCAGCATCTCCAGGAGCTGTATACAGAAGGGACCCCTCACTGAGCAGCACTTTACTTTTGTGGGGAAAAGGGAGCACAAGGAGTCTTGTGTTACATCTACACATCTAAACAGTTCTCCAGCTGATGGTGAACAGAAAGCTAAATGGCACAAAAGCCTTGGCTCTGACTCAGATGAGCATGTTACAATACGCTTCATTTTAGGCATGCAGCAGTTAATAGCATTATTTATGCATACAAATATTTAAAATAACTGAAGGAGAATACAATATAGATCTACAAACAGGAAACTGCTGTTCCTTATTTCTCACAAAAGCAGAACCCTGGGAGAATGCAATGAAGGTACCAGGAAGGAGGTATGAAACAAACTGAAGGAAATATCTTAAACAATATCCCTGTAAAAGTTCCTGCCAAAAAGGTATTTTAAAGGTCAAAAATATAATTTGATTCAAAAGATGAACAGGGCAGTCACTTACCAATAAGATGGCTTTCTCCTAATGGTGCAGATGCCAGTTTGGTGATGACCCAACCCTTCAGAGAGCAACCGCCTAGAACTGCCCATTCTTGTATCCCTAATCATTTGCACCTGGTTGCTTTCAGACACAGGACACTCCTCATACTCAGAGCAGCTGCTCTCCCCTTTTTTTTTTTTTGTTTTGTTTTGTTTTGTTTGTTTGTTCGTTTGTTTTTTGTGTGTGTGGGTGTTTGGTTGGGTTTTTTTGTTTGTTTGTTTACTTTTATTGCTTTTTTCTTCAAGTGATGATTTGTTAAGCATTGACAGGAGGGACCAGGATTCAATGTACAAGTTGTGTCATCACTGAAATTTCTACCAAAAATTGTAATTTACCTTTCATTAATAACCTGTCTGAACTGGTAGAGCAGAGAACTAGGTAAGCTCATATTTTACAGATCAAATGAACTTTAAAAACAGTGTAGCTCTACTTTTGCACACAGAGAGCTCCCCTGATCAAGCTGTCCAGCAAGTGAAGCCATACTGATTTAAATGTACTACAGGTGGAAAACGATCGCACACAAGAAGGAAGGAAAAAAAAGTATCCCCAAAGGCCCTTGGATCAGGAGCCAAAACAAACCTTCTGGATCATCTCTGAGACCCCTCCTGCCACAAGTTTCTTCCAAACAAATTGTAGAGACTGACATGCTCATTTTGGCTGCCCTGCTGCGGGGAAGCTGCAGGGCTGTGGGAAGGCTACTCATTTCACTCGGGAATGTGCACAGACATCTAACATCTCCATCTATGAAATTATTCATATTAAAATTCTGCAGGAAGAAAAAAAGTTGAGTGGGAGGGTTGCTATCCCAGATTTGTTATAGAAGAGGTTTGAACTAAAATAAAAGGAAACTCTGGATAAAGTAAAAGACATAACTCCTATGAGGTTGGAGCACACAGTATGTAGTTGCAAGGGTGGATAGAGCTCTACTGATTCTGTTTCATTTACTGCTCAGCTTCTGAAATCCTAGAAGGGCTTCAATGGAACTTTCCTCCAATACCACAAAGCAGACTTCACCTTTTTTGCTCACACCCTACATGCATTTGACTAGAGAAAGCCTCTGCTTCCTTTATTTTCCCTGCAAAGAGCTGAGGCAGCACTGGGTGGCAGCTGCTCCCACCACATTACCCTGGGGTGGTCTCCCTTCATCTGAGACACAAATGAAGGAAACATTAAATGCGATGGATGAGGCTTGCAGGAGAAAAAAACCTCATGAGGATGAGGGGTCATAGAGTACAGTTTGTAACTATAAATGTTTTCACTTTAGAAATGGTGCTAGCTTTTCCTTCTATTAGCCCTCAGAAGAGGGCTGACCAGGAGCATCTTAGCTATGGAGGTTAAAGGATGATATCCAGAGTAGGAAATATCTGGAAAAGTTACGGATGTCTCAGACATGCTGAATACTGATAGCATTGCCAGCTACTGGCCTGACTAACTGTCCATCCTGAAAATCAAATCAAACTTTCTTTATCAACAAAGAAAGAAGAAATTCAGAATGGCTTTTCAAGTGTTACACCAAAGTAGATGGAGTTTTTTTGTTAAAATGTGGCCCATATTACCACAGCCCTTCCAGAGGTCTCTGAGCAGAAGTGGCATGAGGCATTCTACATAATTTTTCCAAAGCCTGCTGTGCTCAGCATGAGAGATTTCTGCTTACAAAGAACTGAGAATCCAGCATTTCCTATATAAAACCAAGGAAGAGCAAAATTCCAATTCTTCATACATTTTTTCCAGATCTGCAGCTGCTTTGACTCTGTTGCCTGAGGTGTAATTCGCAATCATCTCAGATGAAAAAATATGAGCCCAAACCTCTCAAATCACTACTGCTGCCCTGATGCTCTGCACCTTATAGATGTTTCACAGATATCTGTAGGTGAAACAGCAAAAATGAGAACTGTACATTTAATAGATACCCCATGAAGTGTGGCCCAGGGTGCAGCTTCGAGGAGTTGTTATGATGATTGTTCACAGCAATCGAGCTCAGTGGAGGCTTTCATGTTCAGCACACTGCATCATCTCCAGGGAGCTTCCTTTACAACACTTAAAAATGGGAAAACCAGATAACTTTAGACTGTACAGACACAGTGTGCAGGAAGAACATGATAACACTGAATTAATCTGTTCATTCGAAGGCCACTGAATTGTAATGCATGGATTTAATGAGACTGGACTCTAAACAGCTGACAAGTTTGAGTTTGGGTTATTTTCTTTTAGTAATAATTAAAAAAATAATTACTAAATGTTATTATCCTTTCACACCCAACACCCAGCCCATTCTGCTGTCTCCCAGAAGCAGTTGCAAGCAAGGCTTCCTACATTTTGTAGGTCAATGCCTGCTCTAAAATTCATGATTTAGTGAAAATAGAGAACAGACCCTGAAGACATGCTCCCTGACACCACCTCTGCAGAGCCACATGGTTGGAGATTGTTTTAGTTTCACCTGCATTTTGCCCCTTCCAAAGCTGGAGTGGAGCCACACCACATAGGTCAGGTTAATGCTCATCCAGTGCACAACCTCCTACAGCCATGCTGCAATGCCTATGGAAGCTGGGATGAAGTGGGAGCTCACAGTTTAGACATAGGCACTGCTAAAATATTTTATATGTTGTAACTTAAGTAAAAAGAATACTTCCCTGTATTTTCCTAAGAGGCTGATATACAGTAAAGTTTTCAGTTAGTGGGAGAACATTGAAAGAAGTAAATTGTCAGGTAGTAGCATCCCATTACTGCCACAAACTCCTGGATACAGGCTGTGAACACTGTCCCTGGCCATGCATGCAGCAGTCTCTGGGGGCTGACAGAACCAGAGTCACATCAGATCCAGCCATTCCTCCCCATCCACAGGCATGCTCCTCACCTGCTTGGGCATAAGACATCTGTTCCCACAAAAAAGCCACATGCTTTCCCTCCCTGTGGAAGGGCAGGACCATCACAGGTGACAGATATATGATACGGCATTTAGAGCATAAGGCACTCATATTTCAGACTGCTCAACCCAAGATAAGAATCTGAACAGGATGGAAGCAGGGGAAGAAACTTGAATTTTTAGCATGAAGTATTTGGTCTTATCACAGTTCAGATCGCAGATGTGTATCAGAGGAGCTCCGGGGCTATTGCATCAGGATGGCTGTGCAGTGCTCACGCAGGGGCTCCTCACGTCGCTGCCTTGCTGAGTCAGAGCCAGAGCCCAGATTCACCTGTGCTGGCTCCGGCTGTTCCTGAGCAGCAAAACTCCTGCAGCATTTCCTGCAGGGGCAGCTACAGCAACGTAAGCCATGTTCTGGGCAGATCTCTGAGTAAGTGACATTCCCTACGCCTTTCACATACATTATTCAGCCTTCGTTTGTGTCAGGCACAGGTTTATCAAGGTAGCTGAGCTGTGACTTTCACACAAACTGAAGTACCTGCAGCCTGATGACATGAAAAGTGTTTATATAGAAAGGACGATTCCATGCATACAGGAAGTTTATTTAGACAAGAACTGGCATTCTTATATATATCATGGTAGGATTATTTCCTCTACTGGCAGTGTGATTCTGTCCATGTATATTGGGATGACATGGCAAAGTTTTGGTAGTGGGGTACTGCAGGGGTGGCTTCTGTGAGAAGCTGCCAGAAGCTTCCCTTGTGTCCGACTGAACCAATGCCAGCCAGCTCCAAGAAGGTACTGCTAAGTCCATCACCAACAGTGGTAATGCCTGTGAGACAGCATATTTAAGAACAGGGAGAAAACTACACAATGATGATTTCAGCCAGAGAGAAGAGTGAGAATATGTGAGAAGCAAATCTGCAGGCACCTAGCTGTGAAGGAAGGAAGGAGATGCTTAGAACATGTCAGAACAGAGATTCCCATGCAGCCTGTGATCAAGACCATGGTGAGGCAGGTTGTGCCCCTGCATCACATGGAGGTTAATGGCAGAGCAGATATCCACCTGCAGAGGACCCCATGCCAGAGCAGGCGAATATCCAAATGAGGCTGCAATCCTATGGGAAGCTCACACTGAAGCAGGCTCCTGGCAGGACTTGTGGACCTATGGAGAGAGTAGCTCATCTTGAAGTAGGTTTGCTGGTAGGACTTGTGACCCCATGGAGGGGACCCACACTGGAGCAGTCTGTTCCTGAAGAATGGTGCCCTGTAGAAAGGGCCTGCATTGGAGCAAGTTCATGAAGGACTGCAGTAGTATGGGAAGCCTTTTTGTTCATGGTTTGTGGAGGACTGTCTCCTATGGGCAGGCAAGGATATAGAGCATCCCATGGGCTGGGGAAATCAGAGGTGTGGAAAGGATAACCATAATCTCATGTGACAAAATTAAGCTTTAAAGACACATTGGAGTGATATAGCAAAAATAATCAGATCACTAGAAAGTAGATAGAGTATTTCCTTCACCAACTGAACAAAGATTAATAAGTTTGCAAATCCTAATGCTGAATTAGATATCAGATATTCAATATCAGATTTGGGGTCTGAAAACCAGAAATTCCTCATTTTCATAAATTTAATCCTGGTTCAGCTGTCTGGGCTATTTCTGGTGGTATAGTTTGAGTCTACCAGGCTTTCTGTCCATGCATCCAAGACATCTTTACGATTGTAGCTGCATCTTAGTATAGCACTTTGTGTAGTGCTGTGCTGACAGCAGGAACAACACATAACCTAATGGTAGTCCTCCTCTGGTTTCTAAATATAGTTCAACTCTCTTAGAGACTTAAGACTCTTTCTTACAGAGGTTAACATCACTTCAGTGCAGACTGCTTTAAAAAAAAAAATTTAAAATGTATATACACATGGGGGTAAAAATGCACAGTGTAGGTGTGTTTCTGACTCCATTAAAAAGATGCGCCCACTGGGCTGTGAAGAGCAAAATTAATTCTGCATGAAAAGGCTCTTATTTTTGTGGATTTGGCAGCAAACTCTCTCAGACAGTCAGTTGTTATATAGCACTATGTTATTTCAATGCCATCACAGCCATATCCCAAACAACCTTCCTCTTTACTATTGCTCTTGTCCCTGGAGGTGCAGTTGCAGCCACTGACACAGCTTTACAAATAACAAATGCCAACTTCGCAAACTCAGGGTTTGCCCAGAAAACTGTTTTAAAATCTGTCCTGTGAGATGTCTGTCTGTCCCACAACAGGTCCATGGTATGGAGTGCACAGACCCAAGAGTGATGCTGGGAAACCAAATGAAGCATCTTGGGTATAACCCTTGGTGTGTGAGTGAGAAGCCCAAGGAGTATCCAGTGGGGACCCAGAGCACACAGACTGTGACCATCCCAGTACACTCAGCTGTGTCCAGGGAAATTGCTGGCTGCCATATGTCTCCCATCAATGCTTTTACATGGTAAGATTTTTTTAAAAACATGAACAATTAGGAGTTTAGATTCTGCCACTTTGCTGTGGTAAGACCTCAGTGGAGTACTGTGTCCAGCTCTGGAGCTCTCAACACAGGAAAGACATGGACTTGATGGAGCAGGTCCAGAGGAGGGCCACAAAGATGGTCAAGGGGCTGGAACACCTCTCCAATGAGAACAGGCTGAGGGAGCTGGGGCTCTGGGGAGACGCAACAGTGGCCTTCCAATACCTGGAGGGGCCCTACAAGAAGGCTGCAGAGAGACTGTTTTCAAAGGCCTGGAGTGATAGGGCAAGGGGCAGTGGTTTGAAATTAGAAAAGAGTAGATTTAGATTGGAGTTTAGGAAGAAATTCTTTCCCATGAGGGTGGTGGAACACTGGAGGAACAGGTTGCCCAGAGAGGCAGCTGAGGCTCCATCCCTGGAGATACTTAAGGTCAGGCTTGACAAGGCTCAGAGGAACTTCATCTAGTGTCTCTGGTCACTGCACAGGGGTTGGACTAGATGACCTTTGGAGCTCCTCTCCAACTGAAACCATTATATAATTCCATGATTCCTCTCAACTGAGATTTATCATGGTTTGCTACTGGGTATGGTTTCTGTGAAACACAGAAAAAGGGGAATTAGTATTTAACTCAGCTAATGCTTTCAGTGTGCAGTTATTAGTCACAAGCAGTATTATTGTTTGGTTTAAATGGAGTATGGTTTATACTTCCTAGCTGCAGGCAGGATTTCTGCTAAACACTATATTCATACCAAAATTTGAATAATTTACTCAAGAGCACACACAGGTTTATCTCCAGTCTAGATCTGTAGTGTTCTACTCAGAAGGAGCATATTTCTCCCATTGCTTGTGTGTAAAGTTCTTTGATTAAATGAGACATTTCAAAGAAAAGCTGAAGTTTCTTTTCAATATTGTCTGCAGGCTAATCAAAATAACAGAAAAAAACAGTCTTATTATGGAGAGAAAGAGATGAGGGATGGAGAGAGCAGTTGCACACCATTTATAGAAAACAAAGATGGCCTTGTTTTGTACAGTTTGTATAGTAGTTAGTGCTATCTTCACCTTGAACCATTCAATCTCCTCCCTTCCTGGTGCTTTGTCCTCTTTAGTATCTCTTCACATCTATTCCTATCAACAGACAGAAAAGCCCAGACAGAAACACAAGCAACTTCTAGCCACCAGGTAACATGACCAGCCACTGTACACTGCCTAATGGAGCAGTGAAGGCTTCTTTGTCCTGAAGGAGTTTGCTTTTATTTTTAAAACACCTCATATTCTAATGACAGATTAAAGGAATAACTACAGGCTTGCCAGCATGCAGTCAAGGAATCCATTACTGAATGACTGTGACTTGCAGGGGAACACACTGTCCTCCCCTGTGGTGACATCTTCAGGAGTTTCCTGAATTCTCCATTTCTTGAGACTCTTTGCACTCATGGCACCGTGGAGTAGAGGAATTGGGATGCTCACCCTCAAGATGATGCAGAGAGACTATCAAGCTGCTTCTTGGCAGCAGCAAAACAGCTCATCCAGCACCGTGTGGCTCTGCAAAGGGAAACCAGCCATGCTGTCCCTAACCAGCAGGGCAGAGAAGCTGCTTTTTATAGCAAGACTGTTTCTTTCTTTATACTTCTGCCCAAGCTGCTGCCAGCAGATAATGGCAGGGAGTTCAATAGATGTTTTGGATCAGTGCCTGGCAAAGACACAGGCAGGTTGAGCCTGAAGATCCTCTATGGAGCTGCACTGAGGTTTCAGCATATTCCTGGTCCAGACTGGCCCATAGCTAGAGCTGTGCTTTCGGATGTATAACAGAATAGGAAGCCTGCAGAATATGTAAGCAGTGTTCGTATTCCCTGTCCATTGCTGGGCCCATGGGGACCTACTTGCACCCCTTCCACTGCTGCCACCATCAAGGTCAGAGCTGTCCACATTTGCTTCTCCTCTGTATCACATTGTCCTGCAACTGTGCAATGCTCACTGGAAAACAAGTCTGAAATGCAAATCAACAGCTTGCATTTCCCCTTCAAACTGGGGAAAACTCCATTTTCCTCAGAGCCTGAGGAGAGAGACTCCTCTGCCTTGGAGGAGGCAAGGCCAGGCTAATAACACTACTGCTGCACTTGAGAACTGTCACTGGCAGCTAGAAAATGTGTGAAATTTCACACTCTGAACATAGTTTTCTCCTGAGGAAGTCCCTATGGTTTGCTGCCCTCTCACAGAAGGAAATTTTGCTGGCTGTGGGAGGCAGGGAGTAAGGAGGTGGCAGCATCTCAGCCCCATCTCCATCCCAGAGAGCAACATTCTGTTTGCTGCTTCTCTCCCCGACACATTATGGAGAAAGTGGTGCAGGACAGAAAATGATGAAAAATTCTTTTATACTGTTTCATGTGCTGGCATTGCAATTTGTTGTGCTTTGACCATACAAGTGCCACATCCAGGACTCCAGGGCAGCCCCAGCACCCATGTCCCATGGTGGGATGAAAGCATGCAGTGCAGCTCTGTTTTCCCATTCTATCACAGGGCTCCCTATGTCGCCATCAGACATAGTTCTTTCTGGCCACAGGCAATAGTTAAAATTGAAACAGTGATTGCAACGTATCCAGAGTCAGGACAAGACTTGTGGCAGCAACAATAGCATTACTTGGTGACAAAAGAGTGGTCAGTCCTTTCCAGAAGCAGCTGCTGTGGCTGTACATGAGCTGCGTGGAAATAAAAGGCTCCCTGCTTGAATGCAGAAGAGGAAAAAACACAACAAAAAACAAAGCCATTTTGTTTTCTTTCCTTCTGGAAGACTGATGAAAAAACAGCAGCACACTACAAAACCAAATGGTTGACTGTCTGCATCTGCAGAAATCTGTTATTCCCCAAAACATTTAGGGAATGCTTTCCCTAAAGCTGCTGGATCAGAGCCACATGGAACCACTTGCAAGCCCACCCAGCCCAGGAGTGTAGCTCTTCACCCCACAGTGGGACAGGCCCAGGCTGTGTCACTGGAGAGCTCATGACTGCCTCAGCTTGTCAAACCATGGGTACAATGCTGTGCACCCCTTGGGGCTTAATAAGCCAGGCAAACAGAAGAGCGTGGAGGGTTGCAGACTTCCTTTTCCAGTCAGCTAATGCTGACCTGCCTTTTCCCCCCAAATGAAGGCCAAGTTTAATTCACTTCCCTGGACCTCCTTAGCCAGCCATTTCCTCACCCTATTCCTCCAGCCCATGCTGAGAGCCAGCCTGAGAGGTCAGTGCTGGTGGTTCAGACCTCTCAAGTTCTTGCAAGCCAAAGTAAAGTATTTTCCTTTGTGTTGCCTTTTCTATTTGGAACAAGTGGCTTTTGTGGTTATTAAGTGGTTCCATGATGTACTGACATTTAACCGTCCCCACAAACTCTTTAGTTTACATTGCAGACTGCATGCTTTTTACTTTGATATTATCTCTTAATTCTTCTAATGAATTCTGTGGTTTTTGTAGGAAACTGGGCAGTAAATCATATAGCCTCTTTAAAATTGGTTTTACAAAACGGTCTTTAAGACACAGGGAGAACATCATGTTATTGAAAAAATAGACAGGCAGAATAGTTACTGCCTGCATATTTGGTCTGAGCTCTTACCATCCACTTAGTTCTGTTTCTCTTTGATTTTCCTACTTTGCCAAGGGCTTGTGTACTTGGAAGTTGCATCCCATGTACTTACCTGCCACACCCCAGCACTCACTCCCTCCTGCTGATCACCTAGGTGAGTGCAAAATTTCTCTGCCTTCCTGTCTCCCAAAGTGTGCATGGCAGGTATTGACCATGTAGTTGTAGGCTGTGCACTCACCTTAAGCCTGGGCTCAGCTGGACAGGACAAACACGATGGCAGGAGACGTAGCCAGTGGGTGCAGCATTATGGAAACCTGTACACAGTCTAGAAAATAGAATCATGGAATTGCTTTGGTTAAGTCAAGTCCAATCATTGTCTAACTCTCTGAAGTCTGATACTAAACCATGCCCCTTAGTACCACATCTATGCATCTTTTAAACACCTCCAGAAACGGTGATTCAACTACCTTCCTGGAGAACCTATGGCAGTGCTTCATAATCCTTTCACTGAAGAAGTTTCTTCTAATATCCAACCTAAATCTCTCCTTTTTGCAACTTGAGACTGTTTCCTCTTGTCCTTTCAATTTTTACTAGGAAGAAGAGAAAGAGCCCCACTTCTCTACCACCCTCTTTAGGGCAGTTGTAGAGACAAATCAGGTCTCTCCTTAGCCTCCTTTTCTCCAGACTAAACAAACCCAGCTCCCTCAGTCACTCCTCTTAAGATCTATTCTGAAGGCCCAACTCAGCAGTTTCATCTCTTTCCAAGCACAGCTCAGTAAAGTTGCCTTGAGGATGCAGCACAAATTAATTGAACAGTGCAGGTGCTTTGATGATGGTAGAGATAATTAATATACTTTGTGCAGAGAAACTGCTGAAGCTTTGTATTCTCATTGCAAGAATCAAATGGAACAAGTTCTCAGTTTGCAAACTGCCTTACACAATCCCTAGGAAACTTCCTGAGTTTAACAGCAGAATTAGGAGCAGCACGACATGCTTAACTGCCTGCAAGCTGCCCAGCACTGACATTCCACAAGCTGGGCTGTGCAGTGGGAGAACCAGCTATGAAAAAAGTAAGTATTTTTACCACAAAAGCAATCACAGGGCACAGAAAAATCTGCCATAAAATCCTGGGACCAGCCAACCTGCAAGAGTTTAGGTCATGTGTGATGCCCAACGTGCATTGGTAGGGAAAGAAATTGGAAGCATAGAGCCCCTCTGATACAGTGGGAAGGTCATGTTCCCTCACTATTTGGCCCTTGGCTGGTGGAGTGTGATGCAGAGTGGCAGATTTTGGGAGACATGAAAACCTGACTGCTTTTCTGCGCTGTGCCACGCAATACCACTGTTGTATCGACCAGATTATAGAGTGTCCCTGTTCAGCCTGCAGCTGTGTGTATTACTGATGTAACTGAAAGTCAAGCCAGAAATAAGAGGGGGAAAGAAAAAAAAAAAAAAAGAAAAGGGAAAAAAAAAGGGAGCAAGGAAGGGAAAACAACACGTTTCAGTTTTGGCCTATGACATTGGGACATTTTCTCTCAGAACAAGTGGGCATTTGTCTGGGGTACGTCTGCAAAGACACACCAGCAGAGATGCATTTATTATTTATCCAAGCTCTGGGCCTAGAGAGAGCAAAGGACTTATGTAAACCCTCAGTTGGGATTTCTGTATCCTTGCTTAGACATTTGCCCTACCAGCTTTGTACGGAGACAGCCCACTCAATTAGGGAGCGAGAGCAAAAAGGATTCCTTTGTCAAAAAGTGGCTACCATTAAGTGCATGACTTTGAGCTGCCCTTGCATAGCTGAGCTGTAATTTTCCTGAAACCAGGGAGAGTAAGAGCCCTAACTACCTATTGCCGAAGGGAAACTGCAGGTGTTACCTCTGCCACTACAAAGCTGCCCAAAGGCAAACAGTTCAGCTCTCTGCTCTTAGAAGGAGGGAAGGAAAATGGATGCTTCTGGCCAGCCAGAGCAGTTGCCTCAGCAAGGAGGGAGGACAGAAGGGCTGCCCCAGGCGGGTAAGCAGCATCCCTTTCCCTTTCCTCTCTCCAAGAAGAACAGTTACAAGTCCTGCATCTGAAATTAATAGTGAAATTTAGTCATCTCAACCTGACTATTTACACTTTGGTCCCTCACTCTCATTTTTAAGGTGCAATCATTCTATAGCTCCATTTGGCATTTGGCCAATAATGCCAGGTAGTGGTGCACCTCAGGCAATTCCAACAGACTAAATATTGACCTTTCATTGGTAGGTATCCTGACAAGACAGAGGCTAGAGAGACAAAGACACCTTTTTGTTGCCTGCAGTATGGTAATGTTTTGAGAATGGTTGAGTCTCTGAGTCTGTTGAAGTTAACTCACAGGAAATCCACCATTATCACCATAATTAAAGAGCTTTTGCTCGTAACACTAGCTGTGAAAGAGTAAGCAGCCAAACTAAGCTCACCTTACGTGTCAGAGGTCGAAAAGCAAATCAGTTTTAATTGAATACACAAATCTGACCAGTGACAAGTGGGATCTCTCAGGGTTTTGTACTGGGACCAGTGCTGTTTAGCATCTTTTTCAGCAACATGCACAGTGAGATTGAGGCACCCTCAGCAAGTTTGCAGGTGACACCAAGTCGTGTGGTCTAGTTGACATGCTGGAGAGAAGGGATGCCTTCCAGAGGGACTTAGGCAGGCTTGAGAGGTGGGCCCAAGAGAACCTCGTGAAGTTCAACAAGGTCACGTACAAGGTCCTACACTTGGATCGGGGCAATCCCAAGCACAAATATAGGCTGGGCAAGAAGTGGCTTGAGAGCAGGCTTGAGGAGAAGGACTTGGGAGTGTCAGTTGATCAAAAGCTCAACATGAGCCAGCAATGTGTGCTTGCAGCCCAGAAAGAGACCGTGTCCTGGGCTGTATTAAAAGCAGTATGACCAGCAGAATGAGAGAGGTGATTCTTCCCCTCTACTCTGCTCTTGTGAGATCTCACCTGGAGCACTGCACCCACTTCTGGTGCCTCCAGCCTAAGGACATCAAACTGCTGGAGTGGGTCCAGAGGAGGATCACGAAGATGGTCAGAGATGGAGCACCTCCCCTGTGGCTGCAAAAGTTGGGGCTGTTCAGTCTAGAGTAGAGAAGGCTCCAGGGAGACCTTACAGCAGCCTTCCAGTACCTGAAAGGAGGCCTACAAGAAAGTGACTTCTTACAAGGACTTGTACTGATAGGATGAAAGGGAGGAAAGAGTTTGAGGAGTGTAGATTTAGAGTGGATGTTAAGAAGAAATTCTTTCCAGTGAGGGTGGTGAGACACTGGAACAGATTGCCCAGGGAGGTCATGGATGCCCCCTCCCTGGAGATGTTCAAGGCCAAGTTGGATGAGGACTTGAGTAACCTGGTCTAGTGAAAGGTGTCCCTGCTCATAGCAGGGAGGGTGGAAGTAGATGATCTTGAAGGTCCCTTCCAACCCAAACCATTCTAAGAATCTATGAATGAATTGTACAAACTGCCTAGATGTCAATAAGCTTGAAAGCAAAGATGTGAGCTTGGTAAGTCATTCCAGAAATCAAAGGAGATAGATATAGCCTTAATTAATTGTAATTCGAAGGCTTTCAAAAGCAACAAGGGGACCATTCCCAACTTCAATGGGAATTGACTAACCAACAGGGAGATAGCAAGGTACTATAAATTTACACTTCCAAATTGAAGATAATTTGGGCTTTAAAGGTACATTGCTGTTTACTACAAATCTACTCATTTTCCGTTTACAGATATCTTCAGGCACTGTACTCCTGCATTCCAGCTATTTATTGTCTGATTTTACAGTCCTTATGGTTGCCTCCATTATCTCTCACCACATGTGTAAAAATAAAAAAAAAAAAACAAACCCAAATCTGACAGACCACACAGAGGAACAGTAAAAATGACTGTACACAACATATTGTGAAATGCAACAAACTAAACAAATAGAAAAGCAGGTGCTATGTTTTCTTCATTCATTTGCCTGCCTTGGGTGTTGCTTGGAACAGCATTAGGTAAGCATTTGCTAACATCCGTGTATGTTTGCAGCAGATGGTCCTCCATTTAAAATGATCTCAGATGGAGAGCTCTGGGAAGCCCTTGAGGGACTGAAGAAGCTGTCAGTTATGTATTTATGCCTTTCTCCAGAAGTCAGTCTATAAAGCCAGGCCATGTGAACCATGTACCCAAAAGAGAGGATAAGCAATTCTGCCCTATCTCTATCCTGCTAAAGTATGGGTCCTTTCCAGGGAGGATGTGGTTTGCAGCTTTTTTCTTTAACCAGTGCTTGTATAAAGATGGTGAGAAGCAGCAAAGCTCAGTGGTAGCTCCTACACTGGCCAAAAAGTGGCCATAAATAAATCAAGATATAGATAAATAGGTTCTTGACAAAACATGAAATAAAAGATGGTGATGGTAGAATTTCTGTTGCATTTCAATGCCTGGGAGAAGCTGAAATGTGATTATGCCTCACCTCCTGCATTTCCCCCTATGCTGGCTTATGGATAAATTTTTAAAACCTAATTTTGATGCAGTATCTTTGAATCTCAGCTCCACTAGACATGGTGGGGGGAGCTGGGAAAAATCATCTAACACTGTACAAATGAGGGTTTTACAATTAAGTTACAGTGTAATCACAACCTGTCTGGAAAAATAGCAGTTCAGAAAGCATCTTGTTCACATTACTGTGTGTGAAAGCTAGTTTGAAGGCAAGAATGTGTTTCAGAGTGCCATCACTCTGGTGTGACTGCAAACTTAGTCTGCCTTGCTGGGATAGCAGAGCAGCCCTCTGTTTCTCAGCCTGTTGCATAAACCTTTGAGATCCATCTCCGTGTTGCAGCCCTTCCCACACTGCTGCCTCCAGCACCACCACCTCTAGTCACACCGCAGTCACCCTCCAGCACAACAGAAGGAAACCCAAAAGCTACTCTAAGAGATAACTTGTTTTAAAGGACTTAGCAGTGCAACCTGCCATGCCACACTATTGAATGTCAGGAGATGAAGACTCAATATATTCTGGAAGATTCCAATCACAATATCAGGGCAAATGCCTTGGAGAAGGTTTGCCTCTTCCTTGGGCCTTGGGAATATGCATTTATCATGTTTGAAACCCACTCACAGGTTGTGGTGGGGATGCAGAGGCCTTCTGTTCCTGCTTGCATGCACACACACTTCCCATTTCCTCATATTTAAGATGGAAATACTTCTACTTATATCCTGTATGAATAAAGCTGTGGAAAAAATAACAAAAACAGATGACTTCAAGAAATTGAAAGATTACTTCTGTTCCATGGCACAGAAAAAAGATTTGCTGCTACCCAAGCACTTTGGCTCTCCTGAGCACACATCACATTGCTGCTCCCATAGCAGGGCTTTCTGAATTTATGAGAAGCCTTGGCCTAAGCTTTCTCTTATGGAGGATTTTCTATAAGTCAAGAGGAGAGAACTGCAACAAATCATTGATCCTCAACCACAGAGTGGTACATGACAGAGATTTCTCCTGCCCAAAAACCACAGAATGACCCTGTACAACTTCCTTGGATAATCAAGTGTAAAGTCCTGCTGCAAATCTAGTTAAACATAAGATGTCTTCCTTAACAGCTAACTGAAATCACGCAAAAGATTGTTGTAACTGCTGCTCATAGGCATCTTCTTTCCTCCGACTTCCAAACTCCAATCAAAGACATTATTTCTCTAATAAAGTACATGCAATAAAAGCACACAACTGCTTCAAAAATATTTGGCTCTCTAGTTGTTTGGTGGTGCTATTTGAAAGACTATAAACACTCATCCATAGCTTTGGCTAAGCTATTTACAGTAGCTCCAAGTGCCAAAAAGATGCAGGTGTGCTTATTTAAACATATTCCTGTGGCTTCTTTCTGACCTGATGTTGGTTTTGCGTAACGGAGCTTTTACAAAAGCATCCATCAGCTAGGGGTCATCCTGATGGAAAGCAGCTCCATGGAAAAAGACCTTGGAGTCCCAATGGACAGCAAGTTATCCATGGGACAGCAAAGTGCCCCTGTGGCGAAGAGGGCCAATGGCATCCTGAGGTGCATTAAGAAAAGCGTGTCCAGCAGCTCTAAGGATGTTCTCCTCCCACTCTGCCCTGGTAAGACCACACCTGGAATACTGTGTCCACTTTTGAGCTCCCAGTTCAAGAGAGGCAGGGACCTGCTGGGGACAGTCCAGTAGAGAGCTATGAGAATGATGACTGCAGGACTTGAACATCTCTCCTATGAAGAAAGACTAAGATACCTGGGGCTGTTTAGTATGGAGAAGAGAAGGCTGAGAGGGAATCTTATCAACATCTATAAATAGCTGAGGGGTGGGTGTCTGGATGGAGGTGCCAGGCTCTTTTCAATGGTGCCCAGTAATAGGACAAGGAACAACGGGTACAAGGTAGGATATAGGAGGTTCCACCTTGACACAAGGAGACACTTCTTTATGGTGAGGGTGACAGAGCACTGGAATAGGCTGCCCAAAGATCTGGTGAAGTCTCATTCTCTGGAGACTTTCAAACCCACCTGGATGCATTCCTGTGCAGCCTGCCCTGGGCAATCCTGCTTTGGCAAAGTGGTTGGACTTAATGATTTCTGGAGGTCACTTCCAATGCTTAATATTCTGTGATTCTGTGACAAGACCCATTCAAGGAGAGTGCAGAAGTGGTATAGCGAGAAAGAAACCTGGGCCAAATAAAGGTGCTGTATCCCATGGAAACAGAGTGAGAGACAGGAACAGAGAGCTGCATGGACTTCACCTGTGGTAGCATGAAGGTAACTTCTCATGGTATGGCTTAGTCCCTGAACGCAGAAGTAGAGGTGTGCTTTTTTTATAGTGAGTATCACACTGTGGTGGTTGCACTGCTTTAAATATCCTCCCCAAAATAGTACAGCAGTATCTTTAGAGAAACAAAGCTGCTTTCCAAAGTTACATTATCCATAGAAAATCTGAAAAACTTTACACACCTCAGCAGAAGGCACATGGGCTGTGTAACTAGCATTGCATAAAGTTGTTATTGAACTACTGTAATACTGAGTCAAAAGCACTGCATCAGGCTGCAATCCCATAATTCATACCCTGCAGCAAGGAAAATCATCCCTGTGACCTGCATTGCTGCCTTTAAAAACAAAAAGAAAAAAAAACAAAAAAACCCCCCAAAAAACCACAAAAACCCCCAACCAACAAAAAATTCCCAACCAAACAAAAAACTCTATACACCACAAACAACCTGCTTCCTTAGGTAGTAATACCCAAATCACCAAACACCTTGTGGACTGGGCAAAACCCAGTCTTACTGCTCTCCTACAAGAAAAAGAGTTTGCTCTGTCCTAGAAGGTTTGCTTTAAATCAAACTGATCTAGTGCTTGAGAACCAATACTCACCATGGTGAGCTTCTGGGCATTCTATACCATGAGGGTGATGGAACATTGGAACAGGATACCCAAGACAGGTTACGGAGTCTCCTTCTCTGGAGACTTTCGAGACCCACCTGGATGCATTCCTGTGTGGCCTGCCCAAGGTGATTCTGCTTTGGCAGGGGGGTTGGGCTCGATCTTTAGCGGTCCTTTCTACCCCCTAATGTTTTATGATTCTGTGTTATTAAAGACCTCTAATATCCAGTTTTGAAATATTCTCATGGCTACCAAATCTCCTCAAGCTCGTCCTATGAATCGGGCTTCCCCATAGCCCCTAGACTGCTGCCTGCAGGCCTGTCAGACGCAGTGTGCCCACACAAATGTCGCTTCTGCCGGTCTGTGCAGAAATACTTTCATCACAAAGCCGCCAGCGGCTTAGCGGCAGCAGCAGAACAGGGAGGTCGCTGAGCATGCCCAGCCTTGTGCTTCACGGCCGGGTGGTGTCCCGCCTCCGAAGCTGGCTGTCCAAGAGTTAGCTCAAACAGCCGTGCCCCTCCCGCTCCCCGCCCAAAGCCGCAGGGCTCACGCAGGGGCTGCCAGTGAGAAAGGCACCCAGCGGCCCCAGGCGGCAACCCTCGTGCTGCCCCGCACCACCGACACCTTTCAAAGGAGAGGACACCAATAAAACCCAATTTTGCAGCGTACCCTCCCAAAAGCATATCAGGCCCCAGCATGGCTCAACAGAGCCTGGCTCCTTGAAGAGGAGCTGCGGTGTCATTGCCGAAGAGGAAGGCAAAGTCTGAGTCATCATCATGCCCCTCCGACGGATAACAGGCTTGATACACTTCATTACTATCAAGGGCTCCAGCCTGGCTCACAGCATCCATCTTGCATCCCCAAACCGTAAATACAATTTCCCCATCTAGTGGCCTAGCAGAGAAAAAAAGGCCTCTTTTTCTCCTGCAGCTGATGGGGCAGTCGCATCTGGCAGGGACATTTCCCACTTGAATGCTCATCTATCCACAGCTTTGCTCATCCCAGAAGGTGGTAACAAGCAGGAGAAGAACAGAGATAAACCCTGGGGCAGACTGCAGAACTGCTCAAAAGAAAGGGAAAAAAAAAAAAAAAGGCACTCTAAAAATGCAGGCAAAATAAGCTATTCGTGCTCCAAGGAAAAGGGTGTACAAAGAAGTGTATTTCTTAGGCTAGAGCAGGACTGAGCCCAATGCTTTTTGAAACAGTCAAGAATTTTCAGAATTATCCTGAAAACTCTAAAAAGCAATTAGCTGTAACAGCAACAGAACAGCTTCCTAGAGCCCAAATTCTCATTCACAGAATGCAGACCTGACAGCCAATGCTATTGTAGCAACACACAGACATAACAAACCAAGTCCCTTCGGTGAGGCAACTTTTGGCTGCAGTGAATTGCCTGTATCCATGGGCCACTCGTTCTCACGATGAGATTAAAGCAACGTGGGGTGATGTGGCAGCAGTTTCTAGCTCTTCTCTCCTCCTCCATTGACAGCTGAACTTCTCAGGGGTATTCAAAAAACCAAAGCATGAGGCAAGAGCAAAAGCAGCTTCCATTCAAGCTGGCATGGGGGCAGCAGTGCCCAGGCACCTCCCTTACTCCCTGCCCACTGTGAAGATACAGGATGGTAGCGGCCACCTTCACTGTGCCTCCAAAGACATTCTCTTTGCAGCAGCAAAGGTGAGAAGCTGACTTTTGGCACTAGTACAGAATCAGAAATACCTCCCTGATGGCACAGCCCCAAGCACTGAGACCCCAGCCACTCTCTTTTCCCCAGTGCCTGGTTCTCACAGCACTCAAACTAAACCCCAAGACATGCCACCCTGTTCTAGTCTAACCCCAAACAACTCTTCATTCCACTTGGAATAATTGCCCAAACAAGGCTTGAAATGGACATTCATGATTAAAGGTACTTATGGCCAAGAGAACTTAATATAACCAGCAATACAATCAAACTTCCGTGATGCAAAACTGACCAAGTAGTCCAAACTGATCCCATGCATATGTAGGATTTCTGACTTGTTCAGTTTTCCTCTGTAAAGAGTAATCAGGAAGGTATGTTTCCTTGACCCATTATAGTGCAGAAACTTCCTCTGTCATTTCACATCAAAAGCAGAGAAGTACTGGAGTACTGTGTACAGTTNTGCAGAGCATCCAGTGCATGAAAGAGTGAGACACACCTACTTCTGTCATATAAAAAAATCCACTCTTTTAAATGTATTGCAACTTATCAGTTCCATGCAGTTCATACGCAGTGCTTAGTCTGTTCACATACACGTACCAAAAAATTGGAGCTTTATAGAGAATGAGATATCCCCATAAATATCAGATTTCATTTTAAGAGCTGAAGTCTAGTTACGGGCACTAAAGAAAATAAAAAGAAAGAATCTGGCCAACTGGATCCTGTTTAGTACTTTTACTTGGGGCTTTCCTTGACCATTTACGTCAATGTAACAGAGCATTTCTTCATGACAGCTGTTGGTTCACGCTGGCTATTGGTGGGAAATAGCTTGATACCTCGGTTTAAGCCATGTGAAATATTTTGCTGGCAATTTCAACAAGGGAAAATCCCCTTGGGGTGATCTTGTCTGCACAGCTAGGGGAGAGAAGCTGCTTCTGGCTTGTGACTTTGTATGACTCCAGGCTTGGAGAATGTGAAATGTGCATGAGACATCAGAGGTGGAGAGCAATGGGCATCAAAGGGAAAAAATTTCCCTGGCCAGCACATCAGCCCTCCCTTGAGCTGATCCTTATCCCCATGATCAGCTGTGCTCATTCCTCATAGGAAGGACTTGGAGAGAGAGAAAGAGAGTGCTGCCAGATGTCTGAGGGGAAAAGCACAGCTAAATCTACATCCATTTTGTTGTAGCAGTGAAGAGCACAAGACAGGCTTTTTCAGGTGGTGGTTATTATTATTATCACATGGTGGGGACTTGGGGAGTGCAAGGATGTACTGGTGAACATCCAGTAAAGGAATCTAATGATGGTTTGGTTGTGTTTTTGTTTTTGTTTTTGGTTGTTTTTTGTTTTGTGGGGGTTTTTTGTTTGTTTGTTTTTGTTTTGTTTTATTTTGTTTTTTATAGGGGAGTGTTTTTAGGGTTTTTGTTTGGTTAAAAAATAAATTTGCATAAATACCACAGAAGACAAATTAGAAAGAATTCAGTCACATCAAGGGAAAATGGCACAGCAGGCTCAGCTGTGGAATGCCAGGACCAGCTGAAGTGACACCCAGCTAAGCGCACACACAAGCACAAGATGCTGGGAGACCCATCACTTGCCAGTCTGGAAAGTGCCTTGAGAAAAGGGAGTTTCCATTCCATTCAGCGTTCAGAGACTCCTGGATTCCCAGCATCCTCAATATTCATCATCCATCTTACCAGCAAGAGGCAAAACCTCTGGGATGAGATACCCCTCTAGTCACTGATCTGGCAGTCTGGATCCTGGATCGTGCCAGGTGGTTTGCACAGCTCCTGAGTTCCTCCCAGTATTTTCCTGTTCCAGTGCTAAGCATCAGATGAAGCTTTGTATGATGCTTTTCCTAAAAGTGCTGCCAAAGGACCATCACCTTACACCTTTGAAACCACTAGAATATCATTGCTTTCCTCTTGAAGAGGAGGCTTTCTATCCTCCACCCCCTAAACAGATGAATAACTCAAGCATGCAGTTGGAGTCAGGAGACTCAAACCACTCTCTCCACAAAACATAAACAACTTAGAGAGCAGCTTGAAAACTTTCCCACACTGAGGCTGTTACCTTCTCCCCTCCCTTTAGGAGGATCGAGCTGAAACCAGGACAGTAATTTGGTTTTCTGGCTCGCTCCCTTTTCATTCCTTCTTTCAGTGCTAGCAAAACATGACTGTGTGCCAAACACAGTGCAATGTCTGTGCAAAGGAGATGAACCTGGGATGGATGAAAGCATGAGCTACAGCTCATTTCCCACAGGCCACCTTAGAGGGCAGTACTCATTCTGGGCCATCAAGTCTGGCCAAAACACTGCTGCAACCACAGGGCAGAGCAGTCCAGCAGCTGAGTTGTGCAGGAAAAGCCATGAAAATTTCAGATGAAATACAAATACTAACTACTAGCAAGCAAATTGGGAACAAGACTACACAGCAAAGTTCAACATGCCAGAAGAAACCTTGCTCACAATGCAGTCCATCACCACCAGGGACTTAATGACCTTTACTACTGGCAGCATCACCCAGCCCAGAAGCAGGCACCTGCCCCTCCTGGCTTAGGTTGGAAGGGACACAGAGATTATCCACTCCAACCTCTCCGCCATGGGCAGGGATGTCTCTCATCTAGACTCAGCTGCTCAAGGACTCATACAACCTGGTCCTGAACATCTCCAGGTAACCTCAGGCATCCACAACCTCCCTGGGTGATCTATTCCAGAGTCTCACCACCCTCATACTGAACAACTTCTTCCTAAGGTTCACTCTAAACCTACTTTCCCTTAGCTTCAAACTATTCCCCCTTATCCTATTGCTAGATACCCTCATGAAAAGTCCCTCTGCAACCTTCCTGTAGGATCCCTTCAGGTATTGGAAGGCAGCTATGAGATCCCCCTGGAATCTTCCCTCCTTTTGGTGAATCGCAGCTCCCTCAGCCTATCCTCCTANACCTCAGGCATCCACAACCTCCCTGGGGGATCTATTCCAGAGTCTCACCACCCTCATACTGAACAACTTCTTCCTAAGGTTCACTCTAAACCTACTTTCCCGTAGCTTCAAACTATCCCCCCTTATCATATTGCTAGATACCCTCACGAACAGTTCCTCTGCAACCTTCATGTAGGATCCCTTCAGGTATTGGCAGGCAGCTATGAGATCCCCCTGGAATCTTCCCTCCTTTTGGTGAATCGCAGCTCCCTCAGCCTATCCTCCTAGCAGAGGTGTTCCAGCCCTTGGATCATCTTTATAGCCTTTCTCTGGACTCTCTCCAACAGCTCTGTGCCTTCTGGGCTGCATTTTCAGTTTGTCCCCCAAGAAGCTTTGCAGTCAGTCAGTGCTAAGGGCCACAGAAACCACTCTCTTCCAAGAACTCAAATGTCAAGAAGAGAGACATAAGAAAGCCTGGGCTGGAGTCTTTCGCAACAGGAAGGAGGTTGTTACAGCATTGATTTACTGTGGTAGGTTTTGCACCATGATTGCAACATACCATTACACCAGTTTTATCCTCTTCCATTTGGCAGATGCTGATTCCTTCCCCCTGTTTCTTATAGAACATGAGCCAGTGTGGCTGCATTTCAAATGGTTTCAAACCCTGCCAATGGCAATAAAAAAAAAACAAAACTGAAAATGTCTCACAACTGCATTAGCTTACCCAAAACTAATACATGCTTGTATATGTACATTAAGTTTAAAATACATGTAGTTCAGTCAACTTGAAAGGTTGGCACCAGAGAGATAATGGCTTGGTCTCTTCTCTGAGTAGGTAAAATAAAAGATAGATTAGTCAGGGGCTTGAAGTGAGGAGGCTCTGTGCAGTTCTCCAGACAGATAAACTCACACTTACTTGACAGCCTACTGCCTCAAATGCTTTGGGTACTTCACAAGGACAAAGAGACCACATCCCCTCTTTGGAAGACTTCTTTGTGCAATAAAACGTGGAGTCATAAGTCACGGATCACAGGGACAACAGAGGGACAACAATGCTATATCAGTACCAGGGGAAGGCAGCATTCAGGAAATAAAATACTTTGTTTTGATGTTGTGATGTTTCTCACCCTGCCCCCAGAATCACCTTTGCTCTTCCTGCAGAGTCCAGCAGAAGAAAGTACACAGCAGTTCGTAATGAGTCCTTGGGAGGCTTACATGAACATTTTTGTCTCTGGGCCCTTTATTTATACCAAAGGAAATAAAAAATAACTTCTATTTGTGACCAAAGTTAGGATGAAGCATAGTCAAAGAAAAAGGGGAGCTCCCAGTCTCTAGGGAGCCCTGCAGCTCTACTGCAGTGGGATTGAAAATATCTCTTCAAGATCCTGAAGCTATGGATGGAGAAAGAACTGGGAGGGAAATAGGGCTGTCACTGCCTCCATGAGCAGTGTGATGAGGGTGGGATTTGTTACACACAATTTTACATTTCTTCTAAGGCATTTTTCTCCTTCGCTTTAAGCTTTGAGAGGATGTGGCAGGATGTTTCCTCTAATGCTGGAGATGTATTTCTGTTCACATCCAGCTGTTTTTACCAAGGAGCGATTTACTGCCAACCATCATCTCTTTGCAGAAACTGCTTGTGCTGGTTTGAGGCTAACTGGAATATTTTAATGGANTGCTTTTTCTTAACGAGCTGTAGTTCAGGAGCTGGAAGCAGACATCAAACAGAGGAAAGACAGGTCAGTGTGGGGAGGTGCATCTCTCCCTGGGCCCAGCAAAACAGAGGTCCTCAGACTGGGATTACAGACCCACCACCTAAAAGAGCTTTTTGTTTGTGCAACAAATGTGTGGGGAAAGGCATTTTGTTTCTCGTTTTCTAGAACCAGCAGGCAATATTGGTTAATATATATCAGGTGGATGAAGGTGCACCACATGGCATGAACATCTACATTCTCCTATCTGATCCTCTTTAAGACCCTACGACTTGACTCCTGCCTGAAAGCAAGGCATTACATTAATCTTCTCGTCTGAGCAATGGGGAAAGAGAAAGTAGCTATCAATTCAGATTAGCTCTCACTTAATGAAGAATACTCCTGAGATGTTTTCAGAGGATGATGAAATAGGGCAATATATGGCTTAATTAAAGGAAAATAAATTGCTGCAGGGCACTGAGCTTATCTTTCTGAGAAGCAGTCTGTAATTCAACTGAACCAATGTGATTCTCAGAAGTAATTATACACACTGGGAATGAACTACATTTTAAAATACATTAAAGAAAACACTTGTGACTGTTGCAACCATTCTTCAGCTTAGGTCTAAGTAATTAACAATTAACATATAGTGTTATTTGCGTTCTAGATTTGAAGGTTTGATTGAGCTCTAATGCAATCAATAAACACTTCTTTCTAGAATATTTTCTTTACAACTTGCATTCGTAGTTGTACCAGACTTGCAGGAGATGAGGAGGAGGGAAGGAAAGAGAAGCACAGAAACAGCCACTAATCCTTCTTCCGATTAAATTTTTGTTTATGATTTCAGTGGTGTGGCATAAGTAGCCATGAACAATGAAGTAATTTATATTTTCTCATACAAGAACATAAAGCTTAGGAAAAAATATTTTCATTTAAAAAATAGACTTCAGTATCTCGTCAGAACAATAAACCCATTCTTTTAAAGGTCAGATATTACACATTTCATGAAGAAAAAGAAATATTCATCCTAAGGACCTTCATCAAATGGAACAATAAATTACTTATTTCTCTCCATCTTCCAGCATATATTATCAGCAAAGCAAAGCATTAATGAGAAGCAACTCCATTGCAAAACCCTCTGAGGGTTTTTTTAAATGTGGATCAGCTCAGTACAGAATAGCAAAAGCATCTGTGTGGTCAATGGAGTGAACAAATTTGGAGGAAGCAACTCTGCTGAATGAGTGTCTCAGCAGTAAGAAGGAAAAGCTTCTATGTTGTATATTATTCCTGTATGAAATACATTTGAATATGAATACTTCTATACTTAAATCACGGAAAACTCTTTCACAGTTCAATTTGTTGCTTAAATTTCATAAAGCAAATAATCTACTCCCTCATGCACTCTGCACTGTGGTGGGCCCCCCTTCTTAGGCACCTGGTTGGCTGCTTTGGGGCACAAATCCCACAAGCAGCAACTTGAGGAGATACATTTCACTCAAACAGCAGTTTTGGTTAGCAAAAGTGAGCCTAAATGTGGGGGAGAGTGAATTTCACTTTATGTGTAATGATCCAGAAAAGGAAGATGAAGATTTGCCATGTTTTGATTATTTTCCTGTACAGTTCTGAGTTGAAGCCAAGAAACTTTCTGCAATAGCTTCTACTCTGGTCAGCAATCCAAGTGCAATTTAAATGTTAATGTCTGCATTATAATACTGTAAAAACTAAAATGTGTTTAAAAAAAAAAATTAAATAAGTGGTGAAAGTCACAAGGGAGATTTCAAAAGGTTTTTATACCACAAGGTCCTTTCCTGGTTATTTAAGAGAAGTTCGTTTTAAACGCTATGTAGTCAGCCTCTCATAAATACCTAATCCTTCAGGTATTAAACTCCTTTGAAATCAGTTTATTGTTCTTATTAAATAACTACTTCTTGTATAATTCTCAGACTGCATCCAAACCTACTAATGTGAAGAGAAAAGTGAGCAAACATAAGATGCTGTGAATATATACTACAGATAACCAGTGCCTATAAAACAAAAAGTCTGTCAAGAAAATCTGCAAGTACCACCAAATCTGCAAACTACCCATCAGCTTAACTGTATAAAAACCTAACCAGTTCTCCACTGAACCGAGTAAGTCCCTGATATAGAGGAAGCAAAGGTTTTTAACAGGAAGAAAACTCTGTACGAACTGATTAAAAGAAAATACCAAGAGAAAGCTTTTGAGAAAATTCAGACCAAAGTCTTTACAAAGGCAGCTGGACTGTACCAAAACAAGATACTGTGTTTTAAAATAGGAATGCATGCACACACTCCCAAATGCCAGAGGAGTTAATTGGGAAGTGAAAGGGATGGATAATGCACTTCATTTACTTAACATGATAGAAGTAGGAGGACCTTTTACTTGAAATAAGAGAGGCCGTATAAAGAAAATCCTCTCTGTTGGTCATCAGGGAGGAAAACTTCATTGAATATATTCATTAGCAGCACCGTTTGGACATTTTCAGATATGTTATCACAAAAACTTTATCGATTCCTTCCTAAAAAGGCAGCATCTCATTTAAAGCCCATCCCAGTGAATTTACAGCCCATTGATTAACACCATTGGAGCTGTTTCCTAGTGCTATCAAACTTAAAATTCACCTTCTATCAATACAAAGCATCGACCCTTTTCTCATCTAGCTGCTTAGAAGTCTAAGAGCCACATTCCCACCATCCTGAATAATCCTGAGTAACATCTGCTTAAACCATTCCAGATGATTTGACATTTTCAGCAGACTGTCACTCCATGGTCACCTGTTTTCCTACATGGCTGTGTTTTCACTGAACAGTGGGTTGCTCTGAATTCTGAGCAGAGATCTTTAAGATTGGCCGTTTGTTCACTTTTTTTTCTCCACTTCATCTATTTGGATTTATTAACCATTAAAAACCCCCAACAAAAACAAACAAACAGACAAAAATCCCCAAACCACCAGAAACCTTATCTCACAACATCTTAGGAGCGTGCTGAAGCACTTATAGTAACTTAGTAACTTTTCTACACATGCAAGGATACTGTAAAAAGTAAGTTGTTTTGTTCTTGACAGCACCTTGAAAAAACAGCTTGGGAAGTATGAGTTCTTGTGGTAGGAACTGTCAGACCTGCATGATTTGTTACTTTTTGTTACGTGATTCCACTTTTTCCACCACGCTTTTGACATATCTTTTATATTTATATTCCGTTTTAAGCCATGCATTTGTTACTGTGCACTGTATTGGGGGAGGAGCTGGTTAGATTTGCAACATTTACATATGAAATGCATCTACATTTGCTTCTTGTCTGTTTTTACACCCTGCCGACTATCAGCTTATTTACCTGTAATATCCTCTGCTACTCCTTCAGAAGTTTTATTATACTCTAGCATTTTTTATTCCTGGATTAAAGAGTTTTTTATTATTTCATCTGCTTGTGATGCATCACCCACATTTGTGCAGTCTTTCACACACAATAGCTTTTCCATTTTGGAAAAAAAAGCCTTGGTGATGTGTAATGCCACCAGAATAACTATAACCAACCAGGCCTGGCAAAGCCAATCTTCCTTGTGTACTCTTACTCCAAAAGCGGTTTCATTTCCTTGAAACCTAAGCTCTGCATCCTAGTGCTACTTTTTCAACTAGGTGTCCCTCTTTACTTCTTAGGCCTGGCTTTGCAGTTGGCCCCAGCCTGAATGCCTCTGTGAGAAGGCACTCATTATGGTGCAGCCATCAACATGACCCTTACACCCAGCCCTTCTCTCTCCTCTCCACCACACTCCCGAGCAAATTTCCCCTCTACCTCAGCAGCACATTTTTTACAGACAGAAATGGAAACACAATCAAACCCTTAGATGTTTTCATAACTTTTAGGTGAAAAAAAAATAGTTGAAGCCTCCCTGATCTACAAAACTCCATAGCAACAATGCAGAGGAAAAAGGGAGCACAATATTTTTCCAGCAGTAAACCATTATTTTTAAGGAGTCTGAATGTAATCTTCCCATCCTTAACAGAGTCTGTGAAGGAGGGAAAAATGGTTATTTTGCAATCCGGAATGAAAATTTCCAGTATCTTATACAAAAAGTGGATTTTCAACAGACAAAGTGGCATCTTCTTTATTACTGAGCATGAAATGCTAATTGAAAACAAGGTCAAGGTGACTCATGTCTTGATGATCAACCAACATATGTTCATTAACAGAAAATATTGCCAAACAAGTTTGATTTAATTTTTTGAAAGAAATTGAAAAAGTTAAAGACTAACGAAATGAACGAGACAATTTAATTCAGTAAGAAATCTGATATACTGCTGTTTGATGTCCTGAGGGAAGCATTAATTAAGTTGGCTTGCTCTGGAATGCAGTTATATTGATAAAAAGCAGGCCACAGAGCTTGAGGAGGAAAAAAAAAAATAGTGCAATTGTAAACCAGAGTCTTCCTAGCATCTATCAGAGCTTCAACAGGGCAGCGTTAGGTACTAAGTTTAGGACTTAGTTTAAGGCATCTGAAAAGTCAAGTTGGGAGAAGCTTCTGTTTCCTAGCAGTGGCAGTGCTAGACACCAAGGAACTGCAGAAATGAATGAGAGACCTTGAGACAGCGGAGCTAACGAAGTAAGGTTTGTGTGGGACATTGCCTACACTAATGTGTCTGGGAAACAAGGACTCTAACTGGTACTCTGTCTTCAAAGATGGTGACAGCAAAGACAATCTGGCTGTGACAGCTGAGAGCAAATTACATTGTGGTGCTGTGCTGCTTTGAGCTAATTGGAATATTTTAATAGAGAAAATTATAGGCTGTGAAAAGGAAAACAATGGTGATGTCTACTTCACTCACAGGCTTGCTGACATGGATAAAACTAAGAACATAAACATTAGATAAGACAGTCGGTGTCTGTTGGGCACAGAGTCTGGGGCTGTCTAGTAGCTTCTGAACTTCTCTCTGCCGATTGATTTCACTAGGCTGTGAAAAGAAAACAATGGTGATGTCTACTTCACTCACAGGCTTGCTGAGATGGATAAGAATAAGTACTTAAAACACAGATAAGACACAGACACTCTTGGGCTTGGGGAGTCTCAGGGTCTCTAGCTTTTTTGCCTTCTCCTCTCTGCTGAATAACTTAACTAACCACTTTCCTTCTAACCCCTCTGGCCGATCCTCCAAACTCACCTTGAGCATAAGGCAAACCCTGGGGTAAGGTATAGGGGTGGGGAGAAGGTGGAAGGGTGGTTGGGAGCCTCTCCTGGGGGCTCTGATTTCTGGGAGGGGTGTTGTGTTTCTGTATTGCCTTTAACTTGTATATTTCTGTAAATATTCATGTACATTGTGTATATATCTGCTTGTATATTGTGCTAAGCTGTAAATAGAGCTTCATTCCTTAACTCTCAGCTGGCTGAGTTCTAGTCTGGGTGATTTTACAAAGTGTGGGGGAGCGGGGAACTCCCAAACCTACATCAGGTGCACAGGGTGACACTACAGCCAAGTAACTCAGAAAATGGGCAGCTACCATTGCTTTATTTTAATGATTTGTGTATCTAAGGTCAGCAGCTAATGCTGCTGGGTTTTGCAGATTTGCGTATCCAAGGTCTAACACTTTCTCCAGTACATGCATACCTCTGGAAAATGGATTTATGAATTCGAGCACATGTGGCTGTCAATGACCTCTCAGTCAGCAGTCAGATTGCCAATATTCAGCTGCCTGTCAAAGAACACTCTGCAGCCCAAAAGGCATATAACTGCAGAACGAATGGATGAACTCAGCCACTAGCACTAGTCCCAAACATCTGGAGACTGGTTCACCACTGAACTAAAGCCAAGTCAGGGCCTGAGCTGGGTAGGGATTGGCAAGTCCATCAGTACAGGTTTTCCATCAGAGTTGCAGAACTTCTGTTTTGTGGTCACAGCAGAAACACAAGGAGGGAGAAAATTGTTTTCATCATTTGGGGACTATCTAGCTCAAAGAAAACGGGAAATAAGAAACAGACAAATGTGAGGTGAACGCGCGGTTTTGTCTCCGTCTTTAAAATATATTTGCTATGATTAAGAGAAAGATTGTGCTGGCTTGCTCTTGATTTGATCTTTTGGGGATTTAAATGCATTTAGCACCAAAAAAAAAAAAAAAAATCCTGATTAAAGGAAGCTGCACAACTATGCTCTCAATAATGAGTTTGGTGTTTCTGACCTATGCTCCAAAGCCTTTGACACCTGGTTTGCAGTACACAGGCAGCACAATAGGAATTTGCAGCACCCCTGGCACAGGAAAGCATACAGCAAACACTCTCTGCCCTTCCCCAGACCTCATTCAGTCCCCTCTAAGACTTATTCTCCTCACCTGGATTAACATTTGGCTGGACATCACCACTCTGATCCATTGCAGCCTTTCATCTCCCAAACAGTCCAGCGCTGTGCAATACTCAGAGTCCAAAGTTGCAGCAAGCTTTGGGCTGGTTTCCGTATTTNATGTTGGCTTGGTTTTGTTTTGATTTTTTGGTTTTGGGAATTCAATTAGCTTGAAAAAAAAAAAAAAAAAAAAAATCCTGATTAAAGGAAGCTGCACAACTATGCTCTCAATAATGAGTTTGGTGTTTCTGACCTATGCTCCAAAGCCTTTGACACCTGGTTTGCAGTACACAGGCAGCACAATAGGAATTTGCAGCACCCCTGGCACAGGAAAGCATACAGCAAACACTCTCTGCCCTTCCCCAGACCTCATTCAGTCCCCTCTAAGACTTATTCTCCTCACCTGGATTAACATTTGGCTGGACATCACCACTCTGATCCATTGCAGCCTTTCATCTCCCAAACAGTCCAGCGCTGTGCAATACTCAGAGTCCAAAGTTGCAGCAAGCTTTGGGCTGGTTTCCGTATTTCAGGGAAAGAGCTTCTCTGTAAAAGACAGCACTTCTGCTCTGTGCATGCTTGATAATGGGGATTTCTCACTTCTCATTTGAAGAAGATTGGGCTGCAAAACTTCCCAGACTCATGCAGCTGCTTGAGGGGCAATCACAAAAACCAAGTTCATCCTCAAGGGAGGGTATTCCCCAGCAATTCCACTAGTGATGAGGAAGAAAGTAAAGCAGCTTCTCCTGATAGCCACAGGCTCCCTGGCACCCTCTGCTGGGACCACAGCAGCCGTCATGGCTATGACCATCAAATTCCTTCTCTGAGGGTATTATACCTTGGTGGGCTCAGCTTTGATTTCACTCACTTCTTTCTCTAAAGCTTTAAATACTGTATAAAGTGTTCAAACTGCTTTTTTTTTCATTAAACACATCTCTAATGGGCTTTCATCAGAACAGAAAGAAAAGTACTATTAAGCTATCTATAAATAGCTTGTGCCTTATCCTAGTGATACAGTTTCTTCCTAATGCATACAGGAATGTGGCATCAGGTCCATGAAAGCTTTCCAACATATAGGGAAAACTGGATAAAGCCCAAACAGACCAGGAAAAGTTCTACGTGTGAAAAAATAGTTTGGACAATATTCATATTTCAGTTTTAATCTGCAGAGTCTTGGGGTTTTTTTTCCTTATTACAAAAAATTGAATTTCAGTTATGCAGAGTACTTCTTAGGAAGGAAAATGTGTTATAGAAATGTACACAAAAGTCATAGAGGAAGGAAAATGTATTATAGAAATGTACACAAAACTCATAGAACCATAGAATAGCTTGGGTCAAAACTGACCTCCAAAAAGTCCATCTCATCCAAGCCCCCTGCAGTGTGCAGGGACATCCTCCCCCAGATCAGGTTGCTCAGAGCCTTGTCGAGCCTGACCTTGAGTATCTCCAGGAATGGGGCTTCAACTACCTCTCTGGGCAACCTGTTCCAGTGCTCCACCACAAGTAAAGAACTTGTTCCTAACATCCAATCTAAATCTGCTCTTCTCTAATTTCAAACCACTGTCCCTCATCCTGTCACTCCAGGCCTTTGGAAACAGTCTCTCTGCAGCCTTCTTGCAGGCCACCTTGAGATACTGGATGGCACTTATTAGGTCTCCCCAGAGCCTTCTCTTCTCCATGCTGAATAAGCTCAGCTCCCTCAGCCTGTCTGCACTGGAGAGGTGTTCCAGCCCCCCTGATCACCTTTGTGGGCCTCCTCTGGACCTGCTCCATCAGGTCCATGTCCTTCCTGTGCTGAGGACTCCAGAGCTAAACACAGTAGTCCAGGTGAGGTCTCACCAGAGCAGAGTGTCAGAATCACCACTCTCAATGTGCTGACCACGCTCCCTTTGACACAGCCTAGAATACCATTGGCCTTCTGGGCTGCAAGCACACACTGCTAGCTCATGGCCAGCTTCTCATCCACCAGCACCCCCACGTCCTTTTCTGCAGGGCTGCTCTCAATTTCATCATCCCCTAGTCTGGATTGATATCTAATCCTGATGAAACAGCATTTTTCATCCTCAGCTCTATTATGAATGACAATAAAATTGTCCTGGCTGATAATATGGGAACTTGTTCCACCCTTGACCTGATTTTTTAAAATGCAGTAAGATACCCTCAAGGAGCAGTATGTTTGCATTGTTAAGAGTAAATGCTTTTAGAAGCTGTGCAATCAGCACCTCTCTGTGGTACACAATTCACAAAAATCTCAACCAAGAAGAGAACTCAAACCACAGTTGCTCTGATGCTTCACAAACACCACCACCACTGCTCTCAGCAATGAGTTGAGAGATGCCCCTCAGCACTTGGTCCTGCACCATGGCTTATGCTGGATCATGACCATTCCAGTGAGACCACATTGGATGCAGATCCTCCAAAGCTTGTTTACTTTATATGCACTTGAATTTAGCAGCTAGTAAATGCCTGTCTGCTCAGAACTAAGAAAGCACAGGAGGACCTGCATCAAGTATAACTCCAACAGAATCATAGAATGGTAAGGTTGGAAGGAGACCTCAAGGATCATCTAGTTCCAACCCCCTGCCATAGGCAGGGACACCTCCCACTAGCACAGGTTACTCAAGGCCTTGTCCAACCTGGCCTTGAACACCTCCAGGGAGGGAGCATCCACAAATGCACCACTGAGGTCTGCATAACCAGATTTAAATGCCTTGCATCCTTACTCCATAGGTCAAAAAATCCTTCAGAAGCTACTGCCTTTACAGCCCCTAGCATCTTTTAAATGGTTGTGCAAAGCACAAGTAGTTCCAGTTAATCAAACTACTATTTATGTGACTGGGATTGAATGGAAAATGCAAATATTCTGATGATATTGCTATTCAAGCAAAAATCTGCTTACTAAGAGCCCATTCCCAGCTCCTTCATGGACAGAAATATGTGATGACATGTTTGGTAGAGATTTTAGGAGAGAAAAAGCTTTTAAATACCCTGGTTTCCAAGTTTTGTTTCATTTTGACTTCAAAACAATGTATCCATTTGCATGTATGCTACTTTGAAGAGTCTCCACTAAAAAAGCCCCCACAAACCACCAATCATGGTTCTGCAATGTCTGTTAGTTCAAGATCATTTTGTAAACAGAAGTAACACAGAGGGTTGCTTAAAATTCATATCAATGGTTTAGTCAAACTCACTCTCCAAACAATACTGGTTTAGGAGAGGACACTGGGAAGCTCAGACTGAACTGAAGAGAGGAAAAACCAAAAGATTTAAACCACTTTTGAATTTACTTGGAGCAGTTTGGTTTAGGTTTTGTTTTTGGCTTTAAGTACAATGACTTTTGGTAGCTTCTTAGATGCATCAATTTATTAAATTTTCTTTCTGACGATTCTTAGGCTACTTTATAAGGATGATAAAGCAACTGAAATGCTTATTTAGATAAGAAAAAATCTCTTATAGCACCAATATCTTCTAAATGAAGAGAGGTCCTTGCTTTGGAGACAAATTTTGGTTCTTTTTTTTTCATGGGAATTAAGCACCTACACGGTCTGAAAGCTGTCTGGCAAGTTTCACACTGAAGCAGAGGAACTGAGAACAGATTATTATTTTTTTTTCCTTTCCTGCTTTACAGGATAAAAAAAATCCACATCCTTACAGCCATTAGTCACACAGCTTGTCTCATTTATTTTCAGGCAAATTTGCCTTGTAAGGCCATGATGAAAGTGGGGGGAAAAGCAATGTAAGTGGTGTTACTTGAGATTTATTAAAAGTAATGAGGTGGGTTTGGGTTTTATGTATATGTTTGTATGTTCCTTGGGATGTGGTGATCTAATTTGCCTTTTATTTGTTGTAAGGGATGAAGGGAGGAAGAAAAGACACGTTTGACTTTTGCTGGAAGAACTTGAATAAACGCTTGAATAAGTCTTGGGTTTTAATCTTTCTTCGGGCTGTAAAGGCTGGAAGAAAACTCATTGCACCATGGGATTTATAGAGCACTGGAGGATTTTCCTGCTTCCAGGAAAACAGCAATTGTGTGGTCCCTGGCAGGCTCCATGCCTTAACCAAGCACCCAGGTCCCGCAACGAAAACCCACAGTCTTGCAAAATGTTCTTCAAAATGCCAGCTACAATGGCACACAAGAAGGGCATAAGGAAAGGAGGAGAGCTGCAGGGTAAGTCTCTTCTTTCTGACTGTAGCTTTAGCACATCATCATCCTAGGACCAAAAACTTTTTATTTGCTGGGGACACAAAAGCTGTAAACTAAAAAGCCTGCAGGTTGCAGCCTTTGCTGCCGTGAGTCCTAACTTCCAGTTACAGCCCTGGGATACACCTGGAGCTCAAAACATTTCAAATAGCTCATATGACTGAACTGCAGGTATTCTCAAGTAGGACTCAGTTAAAATCCTGCATCAGTGTTGTGCTCCATGTATCCTGTTAGGCTGCAAAATATAGGCTGCTCTATTTCCTTTCTATTACCTTTGCAAAGCTGCAGTTATGTCTGACCCAAGTGTGGACAGCAGGAGCACACAGAATTGCAGTCTGATCATCAGTCCTAGCTCAAGAAAAGTCCTAGGCCATTAGAAATCATTCAGAGAGACAAGTACAAGAAGTGTGATTGCAATTTTAGATAGCTGGGATACAATGGTCTAATGTGAACAGACCCTTGCATGACCCAAACAATTTGGGGTCAAATTCTTGTCAAAGTTATCAAAACAACTTGGTTTACGATGTGCCAAACAACTCACTTAGGCCTTGTCTTTATTTAGATGTTGAGCAAAGGCAGCCTTTACTAAAGCAGCAGAGTATTTGTCTTGGAGCAGATTGACAAATGGTGTAGGTTTCCTCAGATTCTGAAAACTCCATGTTTCTGCAGTCAGAAGCCAAGAAGCCCCACTGATAAACCCAGGTGTGCTTTTATCAGCCACTTGATCAGTGCTACCCTTCCCATCTCACATCAGCCCTTTCCTCCTTTCTCCTTTGGGACTGAGGGGACACAGATGTGCAGCTCTGCAGCACAGGCACACACTTTGTGATGCTGTCAGAAATCAATGCCAAGCAATGCTGTGCTTGCAGCCTTGTGATGTAAAATTAATTTTTAAAAATTAAAAATCAATAGTCTAAAAGACCTTGGCCAGACCTGATCTCCTGGGGAATAGCAGTAGAGAGAAGAGCCTGCGCACAGGGGAGTCAGAGCGTGAAATTTACATTTTTGCAATAAACAGAGCAGCAGGCTGGGTGAGCAAGAAGCCTGGCTTTGAGAAAGGTCAAATATTGACAAATCTTCTCTGCACTCTCCACCAGAGAGCGTTTCATTGGCCAGCACTGCTAGGGAGAAGCACAACAAAGCATTTTCCCAAGACAGGGTCAGCCCCACCAAGCTTATGGGAACATGCTTGAGATCCTGCACCTCTCATCTGGCTGCACCTTACTGACAGGACTTTAAAGAGGCATCTAAGACAAATAGTAAGACATAAAAGTACCTAATAAAACAAACCATTAGAGCTCAAATTGAACAGGGACTGTATTTTGGCTCCCTAACAAGAGTCGATGCATGCTGGGACCAGTTTCATTGGTGAGGAAAGGTTAACACCCTAACAATTAAAAAGTTTCCCACGCTGATATTTTCCATTTGGTCCTTAATGGTGGAAATAACTGCAGTGACTTTACAGTGACTTTTATTCTAGAGTATAGGAGTGAAAGGTCACATGCTGTCCTTCCTCAGAGACATCATAATGCTTTTGTTTAGAAAGGTAAGTAGCTCCAGGGGCTGAAGAGACTCAGATGGGCAGGAGCTCAGACCCCCCCAAGGTTACTTTCTTGCCTGGTCAGAAAACCAACGCCAGAAAAAAGGAAGCTCTCTTTACAAATTTCCTCTAAAGGTGGGGTAAAGCATTGTTCTTCCCCTGACAAGACAGCATAGCTCTGCTGATAGCAGTGGTCAATCTCTTCTTGAGGTGCTGCTGTATTTTCTTCTGCGTCCAAAGTCATCAGTTTATTTTGAAACAGTGACAAAGTCTGTGCTGCTGTCCAGACAATGCTGCTGCCATGTCAGTGCAAAACATCTCCCCTCTCCTCTGCCTCTGGCCACCCCTCCATTCATCTGCCTGTCTGCGATGAGCGGGAGGAGAGTGATTTCCTTTTGCACTTATCCCTTTAATAGCTTACCTCAGTTGTTTCTGGACAAGCCTAAAACTGCACACTCCTCATAGCCACATGCCTCTGCTGTTTTCTGAGCTGTGGGTTCCCTTTCTGGTCTGTGAGGATAACCCCAGAGCACAACATGCTGCCCACACTATCCCTACTGCTCAACATCAACCAGTTTTCTGGGCTGGCAAGAACTTCTCCAGCTGCTCCCCCCATCTGCACAAAAAGGACCACTCTGAAGGTGAAAGTCAATGAAAAGATATGCTAAGTAAGTAATTTTTTCCTTATGTTCCTAAAAATCACTCTGTACAGCAGGGAAAAACAAAAAACAAAAAAACAAAACAAACAAAAAAAGCCCCAGACAAGCCAAAGGAAAAAAAACAAAACCAAACCAACCAACCAACCAACAAAAAACTCAGCAAAAAGCCTTTCACAACAGAAGCTTTGGACCATTGCATTTCCAATGCTGAATTTGTGAGTGCTTTACCAAGACAGAGACCAGTGCCGGAGAGAAGGAAGTCTGGCCGAGATTCCAAGCCATGTAAGAAATGGCAAATGAGCAAACAAGATTACAGTTACATTTTTCAAATGTCACAGAGATGGAAAGTAGAATATTTAAATGACTTCGGAAAAGGTAAAGCAATGGAGATTTCAATCTGAGCAAAGCTAGCATGAAAAATTCTTAAGAACCCCTTAAGAACCGGGGTGTATTGTTCGAAGTTTCTTTTGGAAGTTGCATCATAGGTAATGCATTTTTCTATTCTTTACCACATTCCACATGTTTATTCATATGATAAAAGTGAACTAGAACTAAAGCTCAAGCAGTTGTACACATTTATTGGCCGGTGGGATGGGGCAAACCAAGCTTCCAGTTCTGGTGTCCCCTTCATAAGAAGGATGCAGAACTGCTGGAGTGAATCCAGAGGAGAACCACAGAGATGATCTAAGGGCTGGAATACCTCTGCTAGGAGGATAGGCTGAGGGAGCTGAGGTTGTTCAGCCTAGAGAAGATTCCAGGGGAACCTTAGAGACACTTCTGATACCTGAAGGGATCCTACAGGAAGGCTGCAGAGGGTCTTTTCATAAAGGACTTTTCTAGCAACAGGACGAGGGGGAATGGTTTTAAGCTAAGAGAAAGTAGGTTTAGACTGGATCTTAGGAAGAAGTTCTTCAGTACAAGGGTGGTGGGACTCTGGAATAGGTTGCCAAGTAAGGTTGTGGATGCCTCTTACCTGGGGATGTTTAAGGCAAGGTTGGATGAGGCCTTGAGCAGCTGAGTCTAGTTGAGAGCATCCCTGCCCATGGCGGGAAGGTTGGAGTAGATGACCTCTAAGGTCCCTTCCCACCTAAGGCATTCTATCATTCACAACACAAGAGCTGGATCAGAGCACAGGGACCATGTATTGGGCCTTGCTGAGCAACAACACATCCCAAAGCCACGTACTGCTGGCACAGAATCCACATAAATCACTTATACAGCACTCCCTAAATCCCCCTTCACTGGAGTGAGACAGTGTGACTGTTATCCAAGCTCCAGGCAGTAACTGGCAAAACACTTCAGGTGCATCAAAATGGAGTTATTTTTCATAGTAAATATTTTTCACATATTTCATCATAGGAAAAGAATGACTTCAAGGTTTTTTTAAGGATGGCTTGGCCTCCATACATTGGGGCCTTGACCGCTGTGCAAGTGTAGACAGCCTAAAGTGCCACATTCGTGTGCAGACCTCCTCTCCTCATTTGGTCTGTATCTATGGCACAGCTCTGCCCTGTCAGGCTCTTTTTGAAAAGCCTCCCTTCACTGTGCCAGGATCCTTGTCCTCAAGGGAGGAGTCTCCCACAGGAGGACGATTTGGCTTCACACCTTCAGGCTTCTAGTCATTGCCAGCAAACAGCTTTTTAGCCCCTCGTTTGCACAGAAATCCATATCGGATGGC
>WBNM01034467.1:125236-159394 GCA_013399055.1 Ramphastos sulfuratus
TGGAAGCAGGCTCTTACAGGCAGGACGTCTCACGGTATCACGCTGGCGAATGCGTGGAGGGAGCAGGCAGGATGCAAGCAGGCACCTGTAATGGCGGAAGGCACGCATCCCGTGTTCCCTGCTCCTTTTATTAACACAGCCCAAAGATCAATTGGACCTTTGGACACGAGACAGCCAATCAAATGGCAGTTAGCCAAGATTTGGCCATATTGGGCGAAGCCACAGGCTTGCTTTATCCCTTTTTGGGCAGATCACGGGCCCTGCACGAGGCAATCGTGTGCACCCTATTTACCACAGGTGATGGACAGACCCCGGACCCCAGACTTAGTGGCGCCAGGTCCTTTGTCCCTTTTCCCGCGGTTGCTCTCTCCCCAAAACAGGAGAGAGCAGAAAAACATGTCTGCATAAGCCAGGACATGTACAAGCCCAAGATGCCTGTTTAGGCCTACCACGACACCAAGAAGTCAGGAGTTTGAAGAAGCTATGTTAAGGTTGTGGAAACTTGCCCCTACCTTCAAGAAACAGACATCCCAGAAAGACTCTGGCTGCCCTGGGCAGGCACTTGGTGTTCTCACATGCACTCAGAGAAGTCAGACAGTTAGAAAATTGAACAATGGACCTTTTTTTCCATGTTCTTAACATAACTACCAAAATGAAAGCTGATTCTGTTGTGTGGAAGCCTCTGAGTAATCTGCTGGAGCCCAAGAGGAAATCCTAGGGGATAGTGTGGCTATTGGCAGCACACTTCTGGATCAGTTTGATCTTGACCTACCCTAGCACAGCCATTCCCAGGTATGCCCTTGTTGGCTTTGACCAAGAAGGGCTTTACAAAGTCGAAGTTTTTAGTGCACATGGCTCAAATATTTGTGCAGTAGACTGCAATTACAAGTTTTACCTCTCCTCCTAACATTGTGTGAGGAGTACGAATATGTTTCTTGTTTATTACCATGATCTTCCTCTCTCTTTGGGACTTCCAAAAACAAGTTAAAAAGTAGCATGTAGAAACTTGCATTAAAATCCTATGGTCACAGATGTGGTTTTGGAAAGGGGGGAACAAAAACAAAAAAAAAAAAGGGGGTGGGAGGGGAAGAGGAAGTGGGGTAAAAAGAGGGAAAAAGGAAAAACCCCACACATGCTTACCCCCAATCTGCTTTTGCCAAAACACTTCAACTACTCTAAGGTTTTATGCAAACATGAAGAGATGCACCAGATCTCACATCACCACCACTACATTTGATTCACTATTAACCACTGAAGAGTAGGGATAAACGTACTCAGAAGAAAGCCATCATCACGAGCTCCCTGTGACTTCTCAAAAGGAGTGTGTCTAAAGCTGAAGTTATTTAGAATACAACATTTGCAGAAATAAAACAAGAATAATTTGCTTCCTTACAACAAATGTCCCACCTGCCTTCCTGAAGTTAGATAAATCACAGAATCAGAGAATGTTAAGGGTGGGAAGGGACATCAAGACCCATGGATTTATAAATCATGCAATTCATATGCTCAAATGAAAAAAGAGATGAAGTAAATGTTATTCTAATACATGAACCATCTAAATTACAGAGGTATTTAGTATTGAAACGTGAACTACAAAAATGATGAACTTATTTTCTAGTCTTTGGTTAAAAAGTAAGAGAGTAATAGCCAAAGCACTACAGATTTCAGAGGATGGAAGTTTAACAAGCACAGGGTAACCTTTCTCAGACTTTACTAGTTACAAGGCCTGTAAGCATGTGATGTTTTGATGTAACTCTCTAAAAGTATGTTTTTAAACCCTTTAGCATGTGCAGCTACACTGAGCTAATGAAGTTTATAATTTCAGCCAGAATGATGTTGTTTTGTGAAGCTCTTCCCCGGCAACTTTCCAGACTCATGAAATGCAGCTGCTTCACAATCCTGACGAGTCCAGACGGTGCCTCTGGGCACCTCAAAGCTCAGCAGCAGATTTTAAAATACAATTCACAGGTCACTGTCCTCAGACAAAGCTACATCTAGAGCTAAGTGCATTGTGCTAAACCTACCCAGTGCAATTTTAACCCACTGTGGATTCACATGCAAAGCAAGAAAAATATTTCTCTTTAGTGATTAATCAATGACACTCACAGGGAGCTTTCTTCTATTGCTTCTACATTTGAGCTGCAGCAGTCCTTATGTTCCTTTTGTTAACCAGAGACTCATTACCCCCCCATATACTAGCCCAACATGTGCACTTTTCCTCACTGCACCATACCAGAGCATCTATGAAATCCCAGTACAGTTCTCTATAGCTGGGTCAGGAGATTCATGCTTGTTTGACATGCCAGGCTCACAGCTATCTGAAAAAACACTTTTTATTTCCACAAGCTGATAGCAAAGCCTGAAAAGCAGAGAAGAAAAATCTATAAATTATTTCCCTTCAAACATATTCATTATTCAGCAGTACAATCAATCAACAACTCTATTAAACCCTTCCCTTTTTAAATTTATTTATTTAGGAGTCTTTTAATTTGTGCTTATTAGTTGTTAAGGATGTTAAAAAATGGTTTGGAATGGATTTTTTTTTTAAAGGTCATCTAGTCCAATTCCACTGCATCAAGCAGGGACATTTTCAACTAGATCAGCATATCATTTTAGAGTTCCTAAACAACCTAGTCACTACAAACCTAAAAAGTGGATATTTTCACATACTAATCTAGAACTGACACTCGCCCTTCACATCTTTATAAAGGTGAATGAGGTCACCACTCAGTCTCTTCTCCAAGCAAGAGACCCAGCTCCCTCAGTTTTTCCTCCCAAGTGAGAAGTTTCACTCCCTTCAGCATCTTTGTGCTCTGTGCTGGACTCTTTTAAGCAGTTCCCTGAGGGCTGTTTTGAACAGAGTGGCCCAGAACTGGACGCAATATTCCAGATGTAGCCTCACCAGAGCAGAATAAAGGGGCAGAAGAACCTCTCTTGATCTACTAACCACCCCTTCTAATATACCCCAGGATGCCACTGGCCTTCTTGGCCACAAGGACACGTTGCTGGCTCGTGATCATCCTGTTGTCCACCAGGACTCTCAGGTCCTTTTCCCCTACGCTGTTCTCCAACAGACCAGCTCTCAAGCTATGGTGGTCCATGGGGCTGTTCTTTCTCAGATGCATGACTACACTTGTCCTTGTTGGATTTCATTCTGTTTGTCACTCTTCCCTCAGCCCTGGTTGCTGTGGTGCGCTCAGCTCTGCCAGGCTCACTAAGCTAAGGCTGTCTTTCGAAGCACTGCACACTATTAAAGTAGCAGCCTCCACACTTGCCAGCCTTTCCATCTGCTGCCGCAGCAGGGGTGTTGGGAAAGCTCTCCTTAGATGTCACAGGGCCTGTTGCTGGAAATTTTTGCCATCTGCTATTGCCTTTACTTCTTTGCCTCACAAAAATATCAGTGACTCCTTTATCAGATGTTCAAAAGTGTTGTTAAAATTTGAGTCATGGCTGCTTTTGATTGCTCTTGTGTTCACACAAACATAACAAATCGGCACAGATTAAGGAATAAAAGATGCAAGGTCAGATTTGTACGGATATTAAATCACTAAAGAAATTTAACAGTCTACCCCAAACCCATTTCTTACAAAAATATTTATTATACTGTGATTTGGATGACTTTTGACCTGTGTGAGGAACAGATGATTCTCTCCCAAAGCCAAGCCTTAAATTCATCACAGAACTTAGCACACTGGAATGCAATTTAAAGCTCCATTGTATCATATGCAGAAACACACACTCTCTGCCCATGCAGCACCTGGAGCTAGATATGGAGTATGCAGCAGTGGGGGAGGATCCTCCTCTGGGGGCTACTATTTGATTTAACACAAGTACTTACACCCACATCAGACCAACAAGCTCTGCATGAGACTAGATATGCAATTCAAAACGTGCCTGGCTACAAAGAAACATTTTAAAACAAGGGAAAACAAGCATCTGAAGACTAAAGCAGCCTCTCTGCAGATCCAGATGCAGGCATTAATACTCATCCATTCAGCCAGACACTGAAGGCCGTTAGTAGGACCCAACACATCACCTCCAGGGACAGAAGACCTAAGCCCTCACGACAAAGAACCTCGTCATGCATACATCGGACAGTAAAGAGAGGGATCATGCTGCCTAGTCACAGCAGCACCACAGGGCAGCTTTGCAATCAACTTGTTTCTTCTCTAAGATTTTAAGAGAGGACAGCTTCTATTTTCACTTCTGCTAGCACAAGCAGGTGCTCTGGAGCACCCATGCCTGTTCCCTAGGCACTGCTCCAAGCAGCTGGTCCCTGCACTAGCTCCTACAGGACAGCAGGATGAAGAGGCAGGACAGCACTAGCACACAGCTGTGGTAACACACAGCTATACAGCTAAACACCAGAACATTTCTAGATTTTTCCCTTTATAAAAAAAATGAAAGATGCTTCTGTTTCAAATTAAAATAAATGGAGAAAAAGGGGGGAAAAAAGTCATAGGAAACTATATTCCAGTTTTCAGCCAAGCTCAACGTCCAGAATATTTGAGGGCTGCAGGGGAGCACACCAAATCTGGGATCAAGTATTCCTGTGCCCCTATCAAACTATAGGATTGCCACTGTCTTAGGTACTACCTATGCTGCTGCAGTAATAGTGCATCCATGTCTGGTGCTCCCATTTCAGAAGGGATGGTAAAGAACTAAACAGCAGCACACAGAAATGGATGAAGAATAGGTTACGGAGATCCAACATGCCTCAGTAAAATGTATGTGGAACTCCATCTAGCTAAGTCACAGGAACAAAAACCTGAAGCATGACTGGACTGCAATCTGGGTATCTCCCTGTGGAAATCTGAAGTCTGAGTTAATTTATATGACATATATTAAGAAAGAAGTGGATTGAAATAGACTCTGACTTTAAAGTAAGAGTAGACTTTTTACTTAACTCCTGCCCATTCAATCACCTGCTAAAGACTGGCAACTCATTGAAAATGAAAAGGGTGGGGGTTTCTTGTCATTTGAAAACTTCTAGATGCTTTCTCAGTAAAGGTATGACCACACATTTATAAAAATACTCAGTATATAACAATGAAATGCCAAAAACATTCATGAAACATCACCTCTCTCTCTTCAGAGCAGTGATTTGGCGATGCTTCTTAAAAGGTGCATTGAAACAGAAGCTCCCTTTGCCTATTTTCACTTGAGATAAAGTTCCTGAAAACACACAGTTGATTTCCTTCTCTAATCATTACCAGTCCAGCTAACAAGTTATGCAAAGCAAAGGTTTGAAAGAATTTTCTGTTCCTTCAAAAACTACTGCAACTCTTTCCAAAGTAAAATGTGGACACTTTCATTCACAGTTTTCCTTGTATCTGTTCATACTAATCTTTAACTACTCATTTTGTTTATAACAGGACAATATGATCTTGATGGACTCTTCCCATTAAACATATTTTATGGTTCTGGAATACCATGCCTTGAAAATAAGAAGAAAAACATACTGGTAGAACTCATCAGGATGTTACATAATGAAAGCTGTGAGTGCTGCAAAAGGAAAATAAACCATTAAGCAAAGAGTTGCCACCATTGGTTTCAGTTATGGGTCCCCATGGAAGAAAACTCAAGACTTGACTACCTGTCAGAAGATAGACTGTAATATTTGTTTTGACATCTACCTACCTAACAGGCAGCCCACTTAATTTAACAGGAAGTGAAAGAACTCAACTTTCACAGAAACAGTTTAGCAAGAGACAGCTTTTGTGGAAAAAATGAAGACTGGAAAATTTATACTTTCTTGCAGTTTGGCTTTTTCATGCTTGAGCACAAAACGTGGGCATAAATTAGTTCCTTTTGGTACACAAATTCAGAGCCTGTTGGCCATGGAGTACAACTTTATCATTGCTGAGCAGGTGAACAAGTAGAATGACTAAATCTGGCAAAGACCTTTAAGATCATCAAGTTCAACTGTAATCCAACTACCATGACCACTAAACCATGTCCTGAAGTGCCACATCTACAGCTCCTTGAACACCTGCAGGGATGGTGACTCATCCCTGGGCAGCCTATTCTAGTGCCTCACCACTCTCAGTAAAGTTTTTCCACTCTAAACCTCCCCTACCACAACTTAAACTCATTTCCTCTCATCCTATGGTAGTTACTTTGCAGAAGAGACCAACACCAGCCTCACTCGAACCTCCTTTCAGGTAGCTGTAGAGAGCATTAAGATCTTTCCTTAGCCTTCTCTTCTCCAGACTAAACAAGCCCAGCTGGACACACTGTAGCAGCCAGACACTCCTTGAAACATACTAGCAGGTCCAAATTTCCGGAGAGTTTGTTTTCAAATAGCATAGGAAGGGAGAAAGGAACTATTACTCTAGTGTGGATTTCTTTTATGTGCTTAAAACACAGAACAATTTCACTAGACTCAAGCAAAATGAAAGGCTGACCTGGTGAAGAGTTAAAGGTCAAATGAGAAAACTTTCAACATCATCTTGATATTGCCACACACCTCCCATGTGGAATAGAACATGAAAACACCCCAGAATGTTTATCAGAAATGATCTGATTCTAGGAACCACAAATAACTTTATCTGTCTCCTTCCAAATTTTATATGCTTGGCAAGTCTCAGTTAGATACAAAAAAAAATGCTGTAAGACAGAACACTGTTATCTAGTTTTGGAAAGAGTCTCAGTGATTCTTTATCATAGCATTCTCCTTTTATGTATACACACAAATACTGAAATGTCTACATAATATCACTTAAACTCAAGGTAGATGAAAGATCCAAAGCATCTCCAGTACAGTCTCTGACATAATGTTGAAAATGCAATGCATTTTCATATAGTACTTGGTATAATGCCTGTTTTATCACAGATGGTATAACCACAAAAAGCTGAATTCTCAAAAAGGATCTACCAAACAGAACCAGCTGTAAAACATCCTGAAGCTTACAAATTTATCACATAATAGTAAACAGAAAAAGGACTTGAAAATACTGGGTTTATGTTTTTATTACAAAGCACTATTCCTTATACTGGCCAATGCCTATTAGCATCTGTACCTATACTGCCATAGTTTAAGTCCAATATGAAAGCAAAGATTGCCTGAAAATTCAAAATGCTTCAAAACTTCCCAAGAGTACATGTTTTAAACTTTGGGGGGGGTGGGGGGGAGGGAAAAAAAAAATAGAGAAAACAGAGCCAAGTATGGGACAGCCAAGGTCTAGGAAAGGTGAGCAGACACCACTAGCAGCCAAGAAATGTAGCAGTGCCAGAAGTGTTACTTCCACTCTTCAGTCATGACTTTTAAATCCATTCTAAAAAAGCCTTTGAAGCTCTCATCCACACTAGTGTTTCTGGATACACTTCACATTATTCACTCCTAGGAAAAGGAGAGAATATTGTGCTTGTGTAAGCAAAAAGCTTATAGAACAGTGTTTTAAAATTAGGCTTTTCTAACACCTAGGAGTCCAAAAGTGTAATGGGAAGAATGCGTCAACAGTGCAACCATTTTCAGTGAAGATGGAAGATAAAACCAGGGCTAGAGGCATGCTCAGGAGGAACCCTCCTATGTGACAGACATCCTCAGCATTCTGGCTTGTTGTTATCATTTGGTGCAAAAAGAAAAACTACTGAGACAAAGAGAATTTTAACATAGCTACACAAAAGTATCTCTTGACGTGAAGGGGTTAGCTAGTTGTCTTCAGTCCAGTTTTAAAGTAAGATTCAAATCTGTCAGCAAATCAGCCTCAGTGACCATGTTACTTTAGTTTGCACTGAATAGATTAGATGCTAGACTACATAGAAAGTATCTTTCAGGACCAAAAAACCACCTGGCATTTTTAGTATTGAATTGTCATTGTCAAGTGCCTAAAGCTGTACTCCAGCTATTTCAGAGTAAAGATGTTTTTAGTACCATGCAGTAGCTTTTTCACTGTGGTGAGCTTTAGCAAGGTAATAGAACCATAGAATGGCTTGGAAGGGATCTCTAATGAGTCACCTAGTCCAATCTTCCTGCAGTGAACATGAGCATCCTCTACTAGATCAGGTGGCTCAGAGCCCTGCCAAGCCTGACCTTGAACATCTCCAGGGATGGGAGCTCAACTACCTTCCTGGGCAACTTGTTCCAGTGTTCCACCACCCTCATGGGAAAGAACCTGTTCCTAACATCTAACCTAAACCTGCTCTTCTCTGATTTCATTGTCCATTGTCCTAATCACCACAGGCCCTTGTAAACAGTCTCTCTGCAGACTTCTTGTAGGCACCCTTTAAGTACTGGAAGGCTCTATGAGGCCGCACTGGACCCTTTACTTCTCCAGGCTGCACACCCCCAACTCCCTGAGCCTGCAGAGATGTTCTAGCCCCTTGATTATTTTTGTGGCCCTCCTCTGGAGCAGCTCCATCAGGTTCATGTCTCTTGCAAACCCAAAACCTGTTCTGCTGCATAGTGGAAAGACTTCTCCTAGGAGAAAAGGTTGTGACGACTTTGCTGTCATCTGAACTTCAATTTTCTTTTGCAATAAAATGGATTTATTGTTGGGTCCATCTTCTCTTTTCCTTAGTACATACATATGTAACATACAGCAAGACCTACTGCCTACTGAACGTCTATTATGTTATTCCTGACACTCCAAAAATCTTAATTCTTTGGGAATTTTATGTAGTTCTATACAGCATGAGATTGGATTTTCCATGGATTATTTCAATTCTGGGATCCATAAACCTAGTGCTACATGCAGCTCAGGCCTCTTCAAATCTTCTGTCCTTTATAGATGACACACTGTGATGTTCGTCATATTAAAAGAGTGTAAGAATATCTGTACCAATTCATGGTCCTAGGGCTAATACACCAGTGGTAAGATTATTTCTTTGAGCATTCATCACCCATTGTTAGAAGTGACATTTTTATTTCATTAGATAATTGGTTCTTTTTTTTCAGTTTATGTTTTGCTTTTTTCCATCTGTCAGTTTCTATGAAATTGCAACACAGTTTTGGCACAAAGCAGGTAATTTCCAGGACAATGTATTCATCTTCCTTCATATTTTCATCAAACATGTGGAATTGTTCTGCATTTCTTACTCCTTAGAGTGAAGAAATTTAATACCACATGATGCTGTGAGGAGTGGATAAGGCTCCACAGCTTCACAACCAAGTATCTTCATTTCCCAACATAATTTGTATTTAATCTGATTCAACCCAATGTCAACATTTCCTGCAAGCATAGCTCAAGCTATTCTAAAGAGTACCAGGAATAATAAAAAAAAATACTCCATAAATATACATAAATATAAATTCAAGCATTTTAGAAAGTATTTTCTGGACTACTTAAAAAACAACTTGAATGTTTACAATGAATTTTTTCCTTTGAGGCTGAGAACTTGCTTTCTGATGAGAAACTGCATTGGTTATTTTTGCTTTTCCTTATTATTGTTTTGCTATCAAGCTTCCTAACAGTAAGCATCCTGATAATATTTCAGTCCATTTTTTACCAGCATAATTTCTTCTTGTGGTCTTTTTTTCATAAATGAGAGGGAAAAAAAAAAACCCAAACAAACAAGCCCATCCTCCTAAGAGATGGACTTCTGTAAGGACTTCACCACTTTCCCATGGAATTCTCATGGAAAAAAAAAAAAAAAGTCTGGTCATAGGTTGGCAAAGCACACACTCCACCGGATAAAGCACTGGTTGGACGGGCCCAAAGAGTGATGGTTGATGAAGTTAAATCAAGCTGGCAGTCAGTCACAAGTGGTGTTCCTCAGGGCTCAGTATTAGGACCACTTCTGCTTAATACCTTTGCCAAGCATCTTGGTGGGGAGTTCAGAGTGCCACATCAGTTATTTTGCAGATGTCACCAAGTTAGACTATTGATCTCCTTGAGGGTAGGGAGGCTCTACAGAAAGACTTAGATTGGATCAATGGGCCAAGATCAAGGGGATGTTTTTCAACAAGGCTGAGTGCTGTGTCCTAACCTTGGCCCACAACAATCCCAAGCAACACTACATGCTTTGGGAAGTGTTTGGAAAGTTGTCCAATAGAAAAGGACCTAGGGGTTCTAACTGACAAGCAGCTGAACGTGAGCTGGCAAAGCAAGATAACGACATCCTAGTCTGTATCAACAGTAGTGTGATTGTCTGCCTGTACTTGGCATTGGAGAGGCCACACCTTGAGTACCATGATCAGTTTTGGGCACCTCAGTTATGAGAAAGACATTGAGGGGCTGAGTGCAAAGAAGAACAACTAAGCTGGTGAAGGGTTTAGAAGATGAGTTGTAGTAGGGCAGCTGAGGGAACTGGGACTGTTTAGTTTGAGGAAAAGGAGACTGTATGAACCTCTATATTGTCCTTTCAGATAGTTGTAGAGGTAGGTACTGGTCTCTTATCACAGGTAGTTAATGACAGAACAAGTTGCACAAGGGTAGGTTTAGGCTAGACATTAGGAAACTTTTTCAAGGAAGAGTGGTCAAGCATTGGAATGGGCTGCACAGGGAAGTAGTTTGAGTCACCATCCCTGGCTGTGTTTAAAAGTAATTTAAATGTGGGATTTAGCAATATGGTTGAGTGGTGAAGGTGGTAGAGTAGGGTTAATGGTTGGACCTGATGATCTTAAGGGTCTTTTCAAACCTGAATGATTGTGTGTCAATTTTCAAAACTGGCAGATATGACTACCATCTTGTGGAACTCTAACGTGCTTTGTTGATCCCTGAAATCATGTAAAATATTAAAAGTAGCAGCACTGTAAAGGATTCCTTATGGCTGTAGCACAGGAAACAAAGATAAGCCCTACATTTTCCTTGATACAATGACGAATCCTCATTTGCAAAAAGCCTCTTGTAATTTTGTGGAATACCAAGCATTCTGCAAACCTTTTTGCTGGCTGCCTGCATGTCCCTTCAGTTCCCCTGTTTCGAAGAAGCTATCAAGAATACTGCAGACAAACTGTGCATACTGCAGAAGCTGTTAGGAGTCCGTTAGATATTCTATCTTCTCAAATCTTCAGGAACTTGGCAGAAACTCTAAACAAAAGCCAAACCTTTCTTTTACTCAGATGTCTGTGATGCAAAGCAAGCTGGTTCTTCAGGGATAAAGGGTAGCTTCAGCAGCATGCAGACTTGTCTGGAATCCAGTATTTCTTTGTTTACTTCACATTACGAGCACAAATTTCTGAATATTCTTGCCTGCCACACCTTTCCTGACCAGCCTGCAACAGTACTCATGCGCCATTAGTAATCATGTTTACCAGGGCTTTGGAAAAATAGGTCTTCTCCACCAAGTGTTTGACTGGAGTGAGGTCAAACAGTAAGGACAGATGTCTCAGTTTTAACCTTTACATGGTTTGGAGAATCCATCTGCTTTCTCTCCCATACTGGTAACATTTCCTAGTAGACCTCTTCCTCTTCTGACTGGAAATGCCAGCTTTGCTCTTCCGATTTTTGTTGTTCGGGGAGTAGGTCTGTTCATACTGTGCCACATCAGCTGGGAACACTGATTGTACTGCAGTGGCCATCTAGCTCCTTCACTGTTCTGTTCCTCCTTTTTCCCACATCATCTTCACCACTCTGCCAAGTGAAGCCACATGATGATGCATTGGAAGCAACATTGCCAAATAAGTGGTCCACAAAGGAAACTATTTTGTTTCAGACTTCTGTAGTTCACTATGGTTCAGGCATCAGAATCACTGAAGTTTGCAAGTCCTTTTGCCCATGCAATTTCCATTTAGTTTATGGCCACGCCTTGTCAAGTTGGTACTCAGCACCATACCCTTCAGTTGCCCTCAACAGAAGAATTTTGCTCATCAGTACCATTCCTAGGCTTCTTCCTACATCTGCAGATCTCAGTAACTACTCAGTAAAACAACAGAGATCAGTGAGCCAGGAATATTGTAGTTTAAGTGGAGAGCTGCATGCACAGAATATCTAACAAAGAAAACACATTGGGCTGGAATACTGAAATGTTTGAATGCACTGAGTGAGGCAATACTGAACTTGTAGACCTACATATCATACGGGCAAACCGAAAACATAAAAAGTCATTAAAATAGGAAGACCAAAGGGAAAAAAAGAATAAAACACTCATGCAAGCTAAACCATTAAAACCTGCTGTGAATAGAACCTAAGATAATTTAACACTTTTCATACTGATCTTTAAGGAGAGGTATCTCAGAAAAGCATTCTCATTTAAAAGCCAGACCAAAAATGCTCTATGTGGTATAAACAGAAGAGTAAAATACATGGAGCACTAGCATGTGAAAGAAACATGTTGCAGTTATGACAAATACTGCTTTTTTATGTTTTATTAATAAGCAAGCACCCCTGGAACTGGATCTATATAAAAAACACACTTCATTAACCAATCAGAATACAAGGGAGTTATAAATTTATTTTATGCAACACTGATTAGTTTTGAAATTTCCCATTTTTAAATGTTTTAATTTCATCTTTTATTAAAAAAAAAAAATCACTAAAAGGACACAACCCACAAAAATACAATCTGTATCTGCTCTATATTTACAGATAACTGGTCACTATTAAGGCACAGATTTAAAACTAACATTTTTATGTAGCAAGTCAAATATTTGTGCATAATACAATAAGAATACGGTACAAAGTACTGTCATATTCCCTTTGTGGAATCAAAATAAGTGAGAAATTTTTTTTTTCTTCCAGTGTGTTCTTTTGTGTGTGTGAAACCCTATCAAAAAAACATGTTGTCAATGGGAAATTCTTTACTTTGGTGTAGATGATATAAGCACTGCTCAGCAAGAGACCACATCAACTTAATACTGTAATAAAATCAGTTACTGGGTATATAGTACTGCCTACATACATATGTACTTAGGAAAGACTAAAAATCTAGGAGTGTAAAGGTTGGTTGATGCTTTTAAGTTTAGGCAAAACAAGCAAGGAGGGGTTGCAGAATATTCTGTACAAAGTGTTGCTGAATATTGATTTTACACATTTTTAATGAAATAAACATGACTGACTAGAATTTGATTTGCAAGCCCTGGTCTTGAAAGTGCAAACAATTAAACAACAGCTTATCTGTAAGCACATAAGTGACCCATGTGAATGGAACTATCCAGGAGCTTAGAAGTAAGCACAAGTGTAAATAGTTTTAAAATCAGAAGTTGTCTTACATGAGGGTTTCCATGAAGTTGCTCTTGCCCACGTAACACAAATACCTCATCAATATGTGGATACTGGCTTTTGGCATTTCAGCACAGTAAATCTGATGTGAACTACTGCGTGCCTACTAGATGCAGTTTTATCCACTCAGATCTGTAGCAGAGGAAGCTAACTGCTGCTTGATCTACAGAGGAAGTCTCCCAGCTATACACCATTAAGTAGATATGGCTGAAATTGAGTACTGAGCAGGTACTGTTGCTAACCATAACAAGGCTTTGCATTATTGCTTGATCATCTATGCCCTCGAGTTTCTTCAAGATCCCTTCGTGTGTGCAAATATCTCTATACATTATTTTGTATTCTCACCATTAAAGAAAGAATTATCCCTGGAAAGTGTCAAAACTATTTCTCACCCATTTTTGCATAAAAACCAGCTACTGTAAATGTTATTCTAATGCCTTCTGGTAAGAGCACTTAACAGTGGTTTATGTCCATCTCAAAAGGCTTGTACACTGAACATAAATAATACATTACAGTAGAGGTAATTCACCACATTTCTCATGGGAATGCTTTTCAACAAATTCATGCTTGGAAACTTCATATTGCATTGCAGAAAGAGGCACTTCATGAATTCCTTCATTATATCAGAACCCTTCATAAACCCACAACACAATGTCTGTAAAGACAGAGGAATGATATTGCCAAATTATTTGGACTTTCACAGTATACGAACGCAATAGTTAGCTCTAGCCACTTACAACATGGACTCCTTCTGCTGAACTTAACTTGTTTCAGAAATAGTTCATCTCCAGAGTTTTAAACACTTCTGCAGCTGACAACTACAAATCTAGATCGAACAAAACAGATGCTATGACACCTATTTTATGTAGGTCGCTTAATTGCTGCATGCATAGTCATGTAAGTAATATCTGTCATTTATTAAATGGCAACAGTGCTGTCTTGTCAAATTAATGAGTCATCTGTTTAATCAAACTGACAGCCCAGAGCTCCAGTTTGATGAATGCCTTTCATTTTCTACCATAAAGCTGTAGTAGATCAGTTTAATCTGTTATGTATTGTAGGTGTATAGAATCTAAAAATAGAAGTCTGATATAAATAAGTGTCCTTCAGTGGCAGGGTACTAAAAATAGCCCTTTGCTTTGAGACAACCATTAAAAACAGTTTTAGCATTAACGGGCAGCAGTTAAATACGATGACTGCAAAGGGTTAATATTGCAAGGTCCATTTTGGTCTTTCATTGCATCTGTTACTGAAGTGAGTATTACTGAAAGCAGCATTAGACTGCTTCAAAAGAGCATAACAGGACTAGCTCACTACAAAGTGGCTTAATTTTGGAACAATCTCTTCAGATAATTACCAGGGAGACAGAGAAGGGAAAAAAAACTGGCTTAAGAACCAGTTTCTAGTACCATTATAGTGAGATGTGACTTAATGCAGGAACACCTGAAAAAATATTTGATTAGTGCCAATATAAAAATTGATATGGAAATGAAAGAGAAATTTCCACAGGACAAGAAATCAGAACATGTAAAGTGCAGAAAGACCTCAATAATTATTTTAAGCAGTACCAGAAAAATCCATCTTGATAAAACCAAAATCTATGCTCTCTGGCATCCCAGCTCTTCATTCTTCCTTCATTCAAAGTAAAAATTCAGTGCATACATTATAGTTATAGATAATAAAATACTAAACAAAGAACCCTCTATTATTATTATTGCAAATTCTGTCCAACCTACACTAGTAAAACGTAACCCACATTTGGTGTTTTCAAAGACAGACAAAATGTGTTTTCTCTGCTTTTTTTGGCACAACATTGTGCAGACAAAAACTCTTTGGTCCTTGACACCCAAACTCCCAAAGTGCAGAGGGTGGTGTGCAGTGAAGGCTGTCCACAGGATTGCCATGTCCATCTTTACAGCTGACTGAGTCACAACTTACTGCTACCAGCGACCGCTGACACTAGCAATGTCCGAATGATACTGACGTGGCAGTCTTCCACTAGCTCCACCTTCCAGGAATGAGGCACGTATGTTGGATGGGTCAAAGAGCTTCCTTCGGTTTTTATTCAGTTCTAGAAAGGTCACACACAAGAAAAAAAAAAATCTCTGATCAGAAAATTAATTACAGTGTTTTGATCTAAACCAAAAGAAAACAGTTCTATTTAAACAAACAAAATGTCACAGAATGCTAGGGGTTGGAAGGGACCTCAAAAGATCATCCAGTCCAAATCCCCTGCCACAGCAAGACCCCCTAGAGCAGGTCAAGACTGCATTTAGGGGGGTTTTGAATGTCTCCAGAGAAGGAGACTCCACAACCTCTCTGGGCAGCCTGCTCCAGGGCTCTGCCACCACCACAGTGAAAAAATTTGTCCTTATGCTCACAGGAACACATCTTTATAAACATGAATGAGGTCTCCAAGCTAAAGAGATGCAGCTTCCTCAGCCTTTCCTCATAATGGAGATGCTTCACTCCATCTTTCTGGCTCTGTGATGGATTCTTTCAAACAGTTCCCTGAGGTCCTTCTTGAGCTGAAGGGCCCTGAATTGGTCATAATATTCCACATGGAGCCTCACCAGGGCAGAGTAGAGGAAGAAGGAAATCACAACAAAGCATTCCAGGAACCTCCTGGGATGCAGGCATCTATTTGGTACAGTTGTCATTTGGCACTGGTATATCATGGACCAGATACTATTTCAGAATATTGATTTAGATCAAATTGATAGAGCTGAAACACTTCAAAATAGTTCTGCTGCAATACTCAAAGGCTGCAATCTTTTGGTAGACAATGTACGGCTGCAGCAAACCCACATGATGTAAACTGAGATGACAGAAAAACTTATTAGGATCTTGATCATTTCCTGATGCACAATTCCTTAAAGACAACATTGAAGCAGTATTTCAGTAAGAACTGTCAGAAAAATCCAGATGCTCACCCCTTAATCAAACCTGCACCCTAAGCTTGTATTAGTGATTGCTCATCCAAAGCATTTTTCTGTTCCCAACTTCTCTGTTCTTGTAGACAAACTCCATGGTAGCTACAAACTGCTGGAAGACTACAGAGATTTCATGACTGCTGTTGAATCAAGTACACTGCGTTTTCATCCTCTTTATGCTACAATTAAAAATTCATAACGAAACATTTACTAATGATATCTGTAGAAGAGATGCAACTCGGGGAAAAAGGGCAACGGGTTGAGTGCTAAAATAGAGCACTGAAGAAAATTCTTCCTGTGGTGATACAGATTCACTTTGTAGATAATGACAACAAAGCACTCCTATGTAACATGAAATTTCATGCTATTTATTACAACTAGAAGAAGAAAGGAAAAAAATCTTAGTAGGCACTATGTACTATAGCGCCATGTAAGACAATACATTTAGCTTTCAGCTTTCTGCACATCGGGTACAAAGATGAGCTTTTAATTACAGCAGGTTCGAAAAATGTCAAGAATCATCCTTCTTTTCAAATCTATACATTTGTCAGAAAAAATGGCCTTGGGGAAAAACAAAACCAACCAAACAAAAAACTCTAAACAAAAGCAGACCAACCCCAAAATCCTATCAAACCAGACAGCCTTCTCCAGTAGGATGATTGCTATGCTGATCAATAAAGTGGGGGACGTGGAAGCAAAAGCTTGAAAATGCCATTTCTGACCAGTATGCAGTACCATGCAGACTCTCCAGAGTCTGTAACCCCAGAGCTTCTAGGACCCATAGTTTTGGAACATAAAACAAAGTTCACAATCTGTTGCAAAACAAATTTTCTATCAAGCTCAAACTTTGTAAGGGGACACAGAACTATGTAAGTGAAACCTTATATGACAATGCAAAAGCTGTGGAAAGCTGGGTTTTAAGTGTCTTCTAATTCAAAGGAAACCAGGATGACCTATGCAAACTAGGTTCTTATGTAGCCTTCTCTTTTCCAGGATGAACAACCCCAGTTTCCTCAGCCTGTTGTCACAGGAAGGGTGTTCCAGGTCCCTGATCATTTCCATGGTTCTTTTCTGGACCTGTGCTATCAGGTTGATGTCCCTCTTGTGTTGGGGGCCTTGTACCTGGACACAGTACTTCAGGTGAGGTCTCACCAGAGGCAGAGGGGCAGAATTGCCTCTGATGCAGCCCAGGATGCCATTGGCCTTCTGACTGGAAGCGCAGTGTCAGCTCACGTCCAGCATCCACCAGCACCCCCAAGCCCTTTTCTGCAGGGCTGCTCTCAATTTCATTATCCCCCAGCCTAGATTGATATCAAAGATTGTCTCAATCTAGGTGCAGGACCTTACAATTGGCTTTATTAAAACTGATGAGATTCTCCTCAGCCCACCTCTCCCACTTGCCCAGGTCCCTCTGGATGGCACCCATCCCAACCTTCAGACTTATCAACAGCACCATTCAGCTTGGCATCATCTGTAAACTTGCTCAGGGTGCCTTCATTCATCTGTCAATATCATTGATGAAGATGTTGAACAGCAAACAGCACTGGTTCCAATACAGACCCTTGAGGTATACCACTTGTCACCTTTGCCAACTATAAACCCACAACTCAAGTGAGAATACAAATAATACTTAAAAAACAGCAAGTGATAATCTGTTACTTACCCGAGATCGCAAGCAGCATTTTCCTCCTGGCACCAAAAGTGGTAATTCCTAATTCTTTCAGATCTTGATCAGTAAGAGTAAGGAATGTCTGCAGATCAATCTAGAGTAAAAACAATGAAGAAAGTTACGCAAAACGGGTTTCTCCTCAAAAGTGTTAAGCTGTAGCATAACAAAATAGCCTAATTCTTTTTTCCCCTACTGTGTTTTACAGTTACTCTGCTAAGCTATTTCTAATCTTCTTTGTGACTTGAGACTGAGTATTTACCACAACTGCTACAAGGTACTTGGGAGCAGCCACCTGTCTGTAGATATGATAGGTTCTTCAGACTGTAATAAGTTAGCAGAGGATGGCTGCTCAACTACTGGTGACATTTCAGTGAAAATACTGAGTATTTCATAGCATTCCCAAGTGTGTGCAGGTATGTAAATTCTGGGGTTTTTTTCCCTCCCAGTACAATTCACAGGAACACAATGGAAAATTGTTTAGGTTTTATGCTGGTCAAACTACTTGCCTCATCTCACACCTACCCAGTAGCTCTTGAAAGAAAAAAAAAAAAAAAAAATCTATCAACCAAACTCCATCTTTACTGTTAGAAAGCAGCACAAATCTCTCTCCTTTTTAGAAAAATAGCTAAGATCCTAGGAAAGGATTAATGACTGGATAATATGGGTATTAGAGAATATGCAGGAGAGTACAGAGGAGATAAACCTGAGGAACTGTGCACAGTATTATCTGAGGCACAGCTGGATTTATTTGGGCAGATTGAGGATTGACCTTGCCACTTTCAGATTGGTGGCATGCAATCCCATGCTGGTGTCTACCCCACATCTGTCAATGCTGTGCTTTGCAACCCAAAAAAGTTCAGGAGCTCAGGTACAGCCATTTCCTAAGCACTTTTGTATAGTACTGCACAGAAATAAAATTCCCCCACAGCACTTCAGCAGCATGATTGGAGATAAACGCTGGCAGGAAATGGACAAGATCCAGCTGCCCCTGGGCTGAGACAAGAACAGTACATTTCAATGGGCTCAGGATGATTCTGTGAGGACAGACAAAAATGACTTAGTGCACAGGAGAAGGTACACATTGGTCTCATGTCTATCCTTGCAGTAGCATAGTACACACTTGAATGTGTCTCTGGTTGTGTGCAGTTTTCCTCTTGTAGAAGCAATTGTGAAGCTAAATATTTGCACACCAGAGCAATGTGTGCAATGTGAATGGAAGGTCCTGCTACTAGAGTTTGTTCTTCATTATGTCAAACTGGGTAAGAATTTACTTTGTGTGGTCTAGGAGGAGAACATGTTCAAGTGCATAATCAAGACCAGCAGCTGATACAGACCTCACTGCTGATAAAGATGCAAAGCAGACATATGGGTCCAGGACACCGGAAGATGTCAAATCCAGTTGTGGTCCTTCTCCTGTATTATGTGAGATACTAACACAACCCCTATAGACATCTGTTTTGCTCCCTAGTACGCCCAGTTCCAAGAGCATGACACAAACAGCTTCCCATAAAACAGCGTTTGCAGGACAAGCTCCGGGTCTCTGTGTCTAAGCCTGTAAGCCCTGCAGCTGGGCTTACTCCACTTTTGTGACATGGCTGAATCTGTCACCAGAATAAACTACCTGCACACAACCAAGTTGACTCCACCTATTCTATAGATGTAAAACACTAGCAACTGGACTAAATTAATTGGTGTGGAGGTGGAAAGCTCCTGCAAATGATTAGCTATCTTAAGAGTGGATCAAAGAAAAGTCAACTAGCACGCAGGTGGAGAGGAGAGGGACATACATGTGACACCAGCACCAGCTGAAACAAAATGTTACTATTGAATGCAATCTGGATTTCTAGAACACCTACACAAGAATTTGACCACAAACCATTAAATTCTAGTTACCATCCTAGATCACAAGTAGGAGCCAAAGTTTAAACTGCAACCTGCACGTGTTCCTGTGTTACTTTTTCCAGGTGAACCTGCCTTGGCAGGGGGGTTGGGCTCAATCTCCAGGGGTCCCTCTCAATTCCTACCATACTGTTATACTCTGTGATACTTTGAATTAAAAAAAAACCCAAAAAACATAAACCTAGTTTAATTCTTAAAGTATAGATAAAAGCTGCAGAAGAAAACAGTATTCATGTACAGGCTGGCTACCTGAAAATTGAAAGATGTATGATATTGCTTTGAAAGAACAGTTCATGAAAATCCTGTCACTGAGTGAGACTTCTTAGTAGCTTTGGTCAAGGGACAGAACAACTACTGCTTGAAAACATGCTAAAACCACAAAGATGTCTTTTAAAGAACACTAACCTCTTGCTGTTGGAATACATCTGTGTATTTGCCCAGACCAAGTTTGCTGAACAGCTCAGGCAGATCAGACCCCTTAAACAAACTGTTCAGGTTACAGCCATTGCTTCCCATCAGTGAGGAAATGCAGTCCATGTAATTACTGCTACTGAGATAGTGTTCAGCTGAAAGGCAAGAAGTGCACTTTTTAGTCCCGTGACAGGAGTGCGCAATTTTCTGTCATATCAACATTATAGTCACATGATTAACAAATTACTAAATCTTTAGTACTCAGAAAAACAAAAAAAAAAAGTCTCTCATTGGTGTGAGAGAATGAAGAGCATAAAGCAAAATCCTCGTTAAGTTCCAGTGTTTGTTTTCTATAAAAAACTGTTTGGATTAATCTTCCACGCATTAAAATCACATTGTATGATCCCTCACATAAACAGAAGTCAGGAACTCATACAGGCAAAAGGGCTGCAAGACCCCACTGCTTTTCCTCCTCTTAAGCTCTCTCATCTTTTCTCTAGGAATATTTTAGAAAACATCATTGCACACAGATGCAACCAACTGTTTTTTTGGTCTTACAACAGGGAGAAAACCACACTGGAGCAATTCCTGGTAAAAGAACTACATAGCAGCCACATAATTTTGCTGTTAAACAAATCTCAAATGCAAGAGTTTTATAAAAGACTGTAACTTGCTCCCTACACAACTTTGAATTACACTCTAAGGAGACTAGATATTTCAGAGAATTTTCCAGGTGAAGTTCTTAAAACACCCAAGAAAATTGATTTTGCAGTGTAATCCATCTCCTCTGTGTGCATACCCACAGCATGTAACTACATAGCTCAGAATTATTTTCCTCATGCTGCCTAAGACCAGGATGTCTGCAAATTGACCTGCAGTGAGTCTTCCCCTCCCTTATTACAGACACAAGGAAGAGTAACAGTGAAAGCATTAGAGGGTTGCAGGGAATGAAGGATACTTTCCTGGGCAAGTAAGTTAAGATTGTCCCAAAGACTTCTGCTACGGCCTTCACTGTAGAATGCCAATAGAATGTGCAAATCGCCATTTGCCTCAACTGGCTATGCTATGTTACTTATTTTCTGTAAACAAACTAGTTAGGAGAATTTGGGATCAGGTATACAGAGTTTGGAGAATTGCTACCAACTGCAGCTCCAGTTTGGAAAACAGAATAAATTGCTCAATGTTGAAAATGTTGACATGAATTTTGACAAACAAAGCAATAACCAAGTTGATTCTTTGAGATTTTAAAGAGGTGGTGCTCAATTTCTTCGCTATTCAGTCTAAAATAAAAGCACATAGCCAGAAATTCAAGTACACCAACCATGACTAATTACCAATTGAAACTATCCTTTCTTAGGATGTCCACTGCTATCTGTGTGCTGAGATAATCTGGGATAAAGGTTTTATTCACCTTTACAAGAAAAATTGAACAAAAAGAAAAACTAACTGTAGTATTTATTTCCCCATAATGCAGTGAGTTGGTATGGACCAGTATTCTCTAACTTCAATTTGAACTCTTTCAAAAAGACATTAAATTACTAAAGCCAGAGCTCAATTGAATTTTTAATTTGTAAATTTAAAATATTGTTTAAAAAGTGATCACAAAATACGCAGCCTGTATCCACAGAAACCAGTGTTCAAAATCACATACTAGACTGTACCAAACACAGGTAGAGTCTCATCACCATAAAGAGAATCATACTTTACAATTTAGTATCTGCAGAGACTATGACTTCTCCACCAGTGAGCAAAATAGCCCAGTAACAACCTGGCCGCTGTTGTTGCATTGATAAGAGATCAGAATGATGATAGTCTAGAAACAAGCTTTTATACAGGTCTGTTTTCAGTACAGCTTAAAAAAGCCCTGCTAAGGCAGTAAAAAGCTTTCATCAAGAATGTCTTGCATAAAAGTTTCCTTTTGGACCATTACTTGTGTAAGGTTGCACAATCTTGTATTGCTTTTGCTTGATGCCAGGAAACATTTAGAGAAAAATAAATATTAATTGATATCAATGACTATTTATTTCTTAAATCAGATCTTAAGAAGTTACCCACCAGATTTATTTTGTTTCCGTTTGGGGCTGCCAATTGAGGAGACAAATTCGTTATGTGCCGCGGGTCCAAGCCCATTACGGTCTCTCCAGTTATCAGATTCACTGCCACTTCCCAGGTGCTCCCGGCTGTTGGATCGTGAGAGAGACATTGAGGAACCCTGCAAAATAGAAAATTGGGGCAGAAAATGGAAGTTTCATTGTGACATAGGTATTTTCTTTGAAGAAGCTCAGTTAAAGAAACCTCAGCTTTTAATGCTTGCAAACGTTATTTTGGCAGTTGATCATCAAGGGAACAGAATAGAACACCTACCTGAAGATAAGTGGATCAAGTAAGCAATAATAATTATATTATACACAGTAGAACAACAACAGTTCTGCCACAGTTTGTGAGTTTGCATATTCCTTTTTTTCTTTACAGGAATAGGAAAATCTATTTTTTGAAGTACTAATTATCAACTCTTATCACTGTGGGTCAGAATATTCAAAGACAAGGCAACGCTATTCCCCGAATGCAGCTGTTAACTATGGATTTGGCTGAGGACGTACCTATAAAAAGATGAATATTACTGATACCATGTACTTACATAAACTAAAAGTTGTGGAATCAAATGAACAATTTTATTCTATACACATGCATCAAATTTCAATTGCAAAACATAACTCAAGGGGTAGCAATCTTTCCTACAATTCAAGAAAATAGACCACTGAAGAAAAAGAAGCAACAGCTCCTTGTCACTGGCAAAACTGAGCAGCTGAGCTACGGGTACTATGCCTTAACAAATGAAGAAAGGTAGTAATTGACTTCAGGTCTTACAGAAGAGCAAAGAGACAGGGCAGATGATACCAAGCTGAGTGATGCAGTTGATAAGTATGAAGGGCAGGTCCTGCCTGATCAACCTGACCTCCTTTTCGGATCAGGTTATCCTCCTGGTGAATGCAGGGAGGCTGTGGATGTAGTCTACCTGGACTTCAACAAAGCCTTTGACAATGTCTGCCACAAGAAGCTCCTGGCAAAGCTGGCAGCTTGTGGCTTGGACAGATTCACTCTGATATGGGTCAAGCCCAGGCCCAGAGAGTGGTGGTGAGTGGTGCCACATCCAGTTGGCAGCTGTCACTAGTGGTGTCCCCAGGGATCAGTGCTAGGCTCAATCCTGTTCAATATCTTTATGGATGATCTGGACCAGGGGATTGCATCCACCATCAGTAAGTTTGCAGATACCTGAAGGGTGGTTGTGGCCAGCAGGAGGTTGCTTTCTTCTCTCAGGCAACCAGCACCAGAACAAGAGGACACAGTCTCAAGCTGTGCCAGGGGAGGTTTAGGCTCGAGGTGAGGAGAAAGTTCTTCACTGAGAGAGTCATTCCCCACTGGAATGGGCTGCCCAGGGAGGTGGTGGAGTCACCGTCCCTGGAGGTGTTCAAGGCANACCTGAAAGCAGGTTGTAGACAGGTGGGGGTCAATCTCTTCTCCCAGGCAACCAGCAACAGAACAAGGGGACACAGTCTCAAGTTGTGCCAGGGGAGGTATAGGCTGGATATTAGGAGGTAATTCTTCAGAGAGAGTGATTTGCCATTGGAATGGGTTGCCCAGGGAGATGGTGGAGTCACTGTTCCTGGAGGTGTTCAAGAAAAGACTGGATGAGGCATTTAGTGCCATGGTGTAGTTGATTGGGTAGGGCTGGGTGGTAGGTTGGACTGGATGATCTTGGAGGTCTCTTCCAACCTGGCTGATTCTATGATTCTAAGGATACCATCCAGAGGGACCTGGACAGGCAGGGGAGATGAGCTGAGGAGAGTTTCATGAGGTTCCATAAGGCAAGGAAAAGGTCTTGCACCTAGGTTGGGGCAATCCTAGATACTAATTCAAGCTGGGGGATGATTAAATTGAGAGGTCTGTGGTAAAGAACTTTGGGGTGCTGGTGGACAAACAGCTGGATAGGAGCCAACAGAGTGCACTTGCAGCCCAGAAGGCTAATGGCATCCTGGGCTGCATCAAAGGAAGTTCAAGCAAATCGGAACTTCTAGAATGCTAGAGTAAAACTTATAAAACAGATATTTTGAGAGTTAGGCTGAAAGCATTTAGATATTTGTTAAGAGAAACACCAGTATCATTCACCAGAAATAATCTTTCATTACTATAATTTTTTTTATACCTCATATGTAGTTGTCATAGATGGCTTGTACGATACATGATTTGCTCTTCTTAGCTCCTTGATAGTTTCTGCAGGCATAGATTTAGAGAATCCCAAACCACTCCAGGTATTTGTTGGTGTTCTCACTTCTGTTACAACTGGCTTCTTTAGCATAGCTGAAAAAGAGACATATCAGTAAATCTCAACCTTAGTAAAGGTTTGAGATGATAATCCTGTAGTCATGTATGCTAACAGACTTCAAGCCACCAGATGGTCAAGTCTAAACACTTCCAGTTGCTACACAGTTTGAATATTACCTTTCCTTGAGATAATTTACTCTGTCAGAAAAGTTAAATCCCATAGACCTGCAAGGAAGCCAAAAGACTTCTATCTGTTTCTAAAAGAGTTTTTGCTGGTTTTCTTTTGCTGTAGGTGTATTTGGTTTGTTTTCCAAGAGGTTCAAAAATATGGTTAAGTCCATTATCAATTCTGTAATTTAATTTATCCCTGAAATTAAGAGCAACTTCACTAATTTAACAAAGATGTTAAAGTTTAATTTGCCTCCAAACAAAACCAGTATTACAGCTATAAGGCCTTATTTGCATAACACAGAGGGCATCCCATCTGCAAGTTGTCTATACTGTATTTCATACTCTGTTTCTATTAAGAAATTTTTGGAACATGAAACCTTAACCACAAATGCTTCACTATCAGTTTTAGGTTTGATTAAAAAAAAAAAATCCAGTTACAAAACAAGTTTCATAAGATCCTTTCAAATGCGCGTTAAACTTTTTGGAAGTTACTGTTTATCCACATACCTTTGGTTGCCAGTAGCTTCTTCTGTTCGTAGTCAAATGCCTAAAATTTAAACAGGCAGAAGGTAGCTTAATGGCCATTTTAACTAAGTGTCATTTTAGTAGTCAGCTCTTTGGAAAAACAAAGTTTTTGAAAGTGGTCAGTGAGTATATATAGGAGAAATCTGAAGTACAGCACAGTAACTTGACTGTAGGAGCCACATAATGCTCACTCAAACAGGAAAAGGTTTAAAGGAACTATCTGATACCTGTTTGAGTGAGGCTGCAGCAGCATTTACAAACTGTTTAGGTAGATTTTTTTTTATTAAAATATTTTTCAAGAATAGCTTCTTAATTATTGGTCCCTATTATTTAAAACATTCGTTCTGTACGAGAAAGGTAATATGTATATTAGACAGCAAATCTAGGTACTACAGGCATTTTTAATAATCTTTCTAATTGACTTCTTTCCCATGCACCCTGGAAAAGGTTTGAGAAAGTTGAAAACAGCGAACAAAGAAACTCGTATTGGTGCCACTTAAGGCAATGGAAGATTTGAATTTTAAGCATCCCTGGTTAAGTAACTTGCATTTCTTTGAATTACAGATTAGCAAGTCTAACACACAAAGCCACATAAACATGCAACAAAACAAAACCAAAGTGGTGTTTAGCCTGAAGTATTAAATACACTACTTAAAATAACTTGAAGAATAGCTAAGGAAAAGGGCTGCAAAACACTAACCTTAGTCTCGTTGCACTACTCCATGTTGATCTGTACTAAAAGCTACTCTGTTACTACTACTTGGCAGTCAAAGGTGTCTCTTTACAAGAACGTGGAAGTTTATAGCATAGTAGTGAGCTGTAGTTAGCGAAGCAGGAACAGTACAAGAGAAAAAACAAAAGAGAATACACACAGATACACAGCTGTAAAGCAAAACCAGCATAGCTACTGCAGTAAGTCCTCCTCTATATGAACCTGAAGCAGTGCTGACATTGCTAATGAAAAGTGGTAAAAATGTCTTCTGCACATACAATTCTCCCTTCTCAAAGCAACAATGTTTTTGTTTTTTACATAGAAATGATGCCTATGTCGACTAATACAGCCATTCATTGTACTTAATTTTATTGTTCAACAGAAGGATAAGGGATTTGCTTTCTTCAAGACTGTGCTGGTTTAAGGCTANTTAGGTGATAACTCTTTCAGATGAAGTTTTGTTGGGAAAGCTTCACAGCTTTGTTGGGAAATTTTTTCACTCAGGCAAGTCAGCTTAGTAGTCAACAGTCACTTTTTCATTCCCTGGCAATTTCACTTTGTCAGCTTTTGTGCTAGGTTTGGGTTCATTCAGGCAAACGTACCTGCATGTTTACATATGAGGGCTGTGGAGCCAGACGTGCTCTTTCAGAGTTCTGCTGGGCAGCTGCTGCTCGCTCTGCTGCCCGTTCACTTCCAGGAGCCTTTTTATCAGCCATGGGACTTTCAGAAGCACTTAACTCTGCATCTGAGAGTAGCCTCTCTGCAGTACTGTGGAGGTAAAAATCAAGATGACCTCAAATCCTCTTTTTCACAATCAGACTTTGATAATTGCAAAAAGGCAATTTTAATAACTGAACACTAACCTGAAAAGCCTGGCAGCAAAATTCAAGAAATATTGTTTTGGATTGGAGAACCACAGAATGGCAGAGGTTGGAAGGCACTTCTGGAAACTATCTAGTCCAACCCTCTTGCCAAAGCAGTAGTGCCTGGATCAGGCTGCACAAGAACACATCTAGGCAGGTTTTGAAAGTCTCCAGAGAAGGAGACTCAATTTTTTCTGGGCAGCCTGTTCTATTAATAAGCATTGATAAGATTCCTTTCCAGTCTTCTCTTTTTCCAGGCTAAACAGCCCTGGGTGTATCAGTCTCTCCTTGTAAGTGACATGCTCTGGTCCCCTGATTGTCCTCACCACCTTCCACTGGACTCTGTCCAGTACTTCACTGTCCTTGAACTGAGGAGCCCAGAACTGGTCATGATACTCCAGCTTCCACTTCATCAGGGCACAGTAGAGGGAAAGGAGAACCTCCCATGACCAGCTGGCCACATGATTCTTAATGCGCCCCAGGAAACTGTTGGCCTTACTGCCCACGAGGGTATATTGCTAGCTCACGGTGAACCTGTCCACCGGCACTCCCAGGTCCTCTGCAGAGCTGCTATACAGCAAGTCAACCTCTAACCTGTACTGGTACAGGGGGGTTATTCATCCTCAGCTGCAGGACTCTACACTTGCCCTTGTTGAACTTCATGAGTTTCACCTCTGCTCGTCTCACTGAATGGCAGCACAGCCTTCTGGTGTGTCAGTCACTCCTCCCAGATTTGTATTATCAGTAAACTTGCTGAGTACACTGTTCTGCCAGCCAGGTCATTGATGAATATGTTGAACAACACTGGACCCACAGCCACCACTAGCCACATGTCTCCACCTAGACACAGCACCACTGATCACAACCCTCTGTGCTCTGTCATTCAGCCAGTTCTCAACCTACTTCACTGTCCACTCATCTAACTCACACCTCCTAAGCTTGCCTATGAAGATGTTATGGTAGATAGTGTCAAAAGCCACTGCTTTCCCCTCATCTACCCAGCTGGTCACATCATCACAGAAGCTATCAGATTGGTCATGAATGATTTTCCCTTCATGAATCCATGCTGACTATTCCTGATAATCTTCTTTTCAACCATGTTTAAGCCTTTCTTAGGCCAACTGTTCTAATGCTCAAGGTAGTAGGATAAAGACAGCTGCAAAATGTGGACTAAGAAAGGTAATGGGAGTCCTACTTGCTTTTAGAGCTTCGATAATTGAAGCCTTACATGCCAAAGCATGTCTTAATATAATCTTCTTTCTAAAAATCTGCCACATTTAATTTCTATGCTAAGACAGTACCAACTCTTACTTCAGAACAAAGTCAATGTTTGAGATGCTGTAGACTATCCCAGAAAAACATTCTAAGGAAACTGAGCACTACGTTCTCAACAAAAGATACAAACAATCAACTGACTAACAACTGAGTCTGATTAGCAGGAATCCTTGGATATATAAACTGCGAGAACAAGAATAACGAAATACACATCACAGCTTTAACAGTGTAAATAAATGTGGTAAGGGTAAATATGCATCTGAAAGTAGTGATGATAAACAGTTCCCTAAAGGAACAGTGAAAACACTAACTCAAGCAGATTGGTCCAAACATTGTGTTAACAGAAAACCTACGTTGCCAAGACACATTATGACTCAAAAGAGCCTATCCCACTGCTGGCTTATTGAAAAAAATCCCAATAAGCAAATAAATCCTTCAGAAAAGTGTTTGAGAACATGCTGTTACACCCTGAATATCGACTTTCTAAGAAGAAAACAGCCTCAGGTACACATAAAAGGAAAATTGCTATCAGTTTGAAATTGCTCTCAAAGCAAAAGTGCAAATCTGTATCCATACAGCCAGGCAATAGGAGTTCCTCTGAAAAAAAACCTCAGTGTTTTGTGGGAGAGGAAAGGAATTTTTTTTAAAAAGGAAAATATTTAGGATATACAAAAAGCATGCAAATTTTGCAATTATCAGAAACTGGGGAGTATACTAATGCCCAATGTGATTAAAAAAACAAGTTGAATTTAAATTGGTTCTTTGAGCATCTTATGACTGAACCATCCCTTTCCACCTACAAAAACATGAAGTTTTTTGCATGGTGAAAGTTTCCTTATTCTGTATTTGTACATTTAACTTACTGTAAGTGAGAGTTTTTGGTGCCTTGCAGTAATTCAACTGTTTGTCTCTTAGCACAGGCCTGTTTGGAAGAACTCATCATCTGCTTCAGATCACTGGTATTTGCTGAATGGGATGGACTTCTTGGCATGCCCACTTCCACGAAAGCATCATTGCAACCTATGAGACCAATAAAAAGGGCAGTGAAACAAAAATTCTCTGATCTCCTAGTGAGCTTATTGAATGAATGACAACTACAGAACAAAATCTGCTTTCCTCCCCTCAGAATTATTTCATATTTGGTTTCAATAAACCTTGTCACATGCTCAAATAACCTCTGCTAGATTAAAAAGCTCTCCTCTTTATGTTCAAATATCTGTAGAATTTCTTTTTACAAATATTCATCGCTTTAGTTGGGCAATGAACCTTTAATACAAATTAGCATTTCAAATGACTACAACTCTCTTATTAAGAGTATTTGCATGGGAAACAAGGTCTTTACACATTTGCTCACGTCTGAAGTAGAACTGTCTTTCTGTCCCTCCCAGGATGACAGGAAAAGCTTCTAAAAGAAAGTATAACTGAAATGCTGTTATGAAACATGCAGATACATTTGGCGGTGTCATCTAAATCTGATCCACACAGTTTTCTGCAATAGCCTTCTCAAAGATATCAATGCTTTCTTACATTAAAAAGCAAAAATATAATTTTGTTTAAACAGGTAGAGACCGTTTAAAGCAATGAAGTTAAGCTGCTGTAAAATGTAATGTAATGTTCTTCACGTTATTTATCCCCTAAGAGTAGAGGGAAATAAGATGTTACAGGCACATTTATATTGACTTCAGGTGTCAACAGCTTGGATACTACTTCTGTTCCATTTCTTTGACATTAAATCTGGAAGACTCAGCAAGATCTTCCTGTGACATGGCTGCAAAACCCATGTACAGGTAATATTTTATGAACTGTATACAGACTGCACTAATGCTACCAGGCAGAAAAAATAAAATGTCAAAATCTTACCTTCTGCATTATTTGACTTGGCAGCTACTTGTTCTGCGGCACCATGAGTACTTGCTTGTCTTACCGGATCACTGTGGTTTGCACTCAACACATTTTCTCCTAGTGATGTGGCAGACAGGGCAGCATACTTGATATTTGAGGTCTGAAACGATGATTGAAAACCACTGAAAGGATTGTAATGCTTAAAGAAATAATGGAAGAACTTCCCTTTCCTATCTGTGCAGGAGAACAAGAAATGAATTCCTGACATAGCAAGACAACATGTTTGAATGTTCCATTTTTCAATCTTTAAGTCATATTTGGAAAACATCACTGTTCTACGTCTAAACTTAGCAGCCTTAAGAATCTACTAATACAGTCAGTTTTCTCTTCCAGCTTTTCTTAGTAGAGGTCTAATACAAACAGAACTGGTTCTCCAGAGATAATGCCTCTTACCTTTACATGACCATTTAAAGAAGGTGAACCTTTTTTACTCTCTGATGGTATGCCATTAACATGGACTTCAACAGGAGTCAGGCCTGGTGGTGGAGATGGAGTGTTCTGACTGTAGTTAGGTACTCCAGACAAAAGAATACTAGTTAAAGTTGCTTGGGCAGTGGATGGCATCATTAAGTGTGGAATAGCAGAAAAACCTGCAACAAAATTTAGTTTGATAAAAACCCATAAATGAAACATGACCTTCTCATGTATTATTGTACTTCACTCAAGTCTTCCCCTTCATGTAGCTTTGATACATCACTGCACAAGTTTCCCATGCCAAAACTTAATCTAGCTTTGCTTTATCTAACCATTGCTTCATAAGTTAATGTAGTTTTCCATATAAATCAGATGAAAACATGCATGCAACAGCGTGTCATAAGTTTCTATTAAGTAATAACTTAAATTGAGATATTCATCTGTGTTACAATAAAAATAATAATTAAGATTCTAAAGACTGAATCATTCCGACCTTTTCAATTGTCATCCTAATGACTTAGTGCTGCACAGTACATTCAATTCACATTGAACTTCTACCCACCTGTGGCGTTTGTGTTAGCAAGAGATGTTGCCCATAATGTGGGACTAGGCGTGCCTGAACTTGGACTCTGCAAGGGACTCACAGAGCTATTAAGAGCATTCAGCAGAGAGTTTGGAGCAGTTGAGGTGTTGACTGACAGGGCTGTTGGACCTAAAAGGCCTGCAAAAAAAAGATACATGAAGTGAATATTTAGCTAAGACTTACAGGAAAACATTTTTTCCACAAAAAATATTAAAACCAATCAAAACCTCACTAAATTGTGCCAGGATAGATTTCACAAACAAATTTTAGCATTAAACCTGCTGTTAATTTGATGCATAGAGTACATTAAGAACATGCTTGTTCCCAACTCGGGAATCCTGTATCCAAGAATTGGAACATCTTTTATGTCTTTCTACTGGACTTTACTGCCATAATAATGAGCTTCTCTCAAACATGTTTATTAGGTGATACAATTAGAGGAAATTGCCTGAAATTGTGCCAGGGGAGGTTTGGGTTGTACACGAGGAAAACTTTCTTTACTGAAGAGTGGTCAGGCATTTGAACAGGCTGTTGAGGGAAGTGGTGGTGTCATCATGCCTGAAGGTATTCAAGAAATGTGTGGACATAGCATCTGGGGACATGGGTTAGTGGCCATGGTGGTGGTGACATGATGGTTGAACTTGACGATCTTGGAAGTCTTTTCCAAAACAAACGAGCCTTCACCTCACCATCCCCTCTACTCCTTCTGTCAGTTGGGAGACAAGAAAACAGCTGCACTACAAAACCTTACTTTCATTTCAGACAATCTTTTTCTCAGAACCTTATTTGAATGAACTACTACTTCCACACTGGGAACTAGTCAATTTTAAAATATATCTTCAATACTGACTGCAAATCATTCCCCAAATGCATTGCTTATTCTTAATAAAGCATTGCCTCAAATCAGTTCTTTATGCAAAAGCATTCATAGGGCACTATATTCTAAAGAGGTAAAAAAATTCCAACCCTATCCCAAAGTACAGACATGACCAGAATGATAATGAAAGAAGCACCAGAAATCAGTCACATGGCACAGTTACTTGGCCCTGAGTGACCCCCAATAAAGCATGTGACACAGAACCGCACAGCACTCCTGGGGAGCATGATGGTATTTCCTGGGCTGGAATCGCCTTGCAGGAGGTGGGGGTCTGTTCCTGATGGCAGAAACATGCACCCATTCAATGGTGAAGCCTGGCAGATTGACTACATCACTTTGCCTCGTTCTCGTTCTGGCAAGCAGTATGTGCTAACCATGGTAGAGGCCAGCACCGGATGGCTGGAAACCTATCCAGTTCCACATGCTACTGCACGCAACACCATTCTTGGTTTGGAGAGACAAATCATGTGGAGACATGGAACTCCAGAGAGAATTGAATCAGACAATGGCACTCATTTCAAGAACAATCTTGTAAAAAACTGGACCAAAGAGCACAGTATTGAGTGGATCTACCACATACCCTACTATGCACCAGCTTCAGGAAAGATTGAGTGCTACAACGGTTTGCTCAAAACCACCCCCCAAGACTGCGACAAGCCCAAGTGGCTTATCTTTTGTTTTGAGTACTTATTCCTAAACATCTCAGCAAGCCTATGAGTGAAGTAGACATCACCATTGTTTTTCCTTTCACAGCCTACAGTATAATTTTCTCTATTAAAATATTCCAATTAGCTCAAACCACACAGGGCTACATGAGAATTCTGTCAAGATTTGTAACCAAGTTCTTCTGAGATTGTTTGGTTTTCTAAACATTTCTGATAATAAAGTGTTTGAAGAACTTGAAAATAGCACAGTGTTTCCACTCTGGTCTGTGTGCTGCTTCTATAAAATTACATGAAGATAGAAGGCTTACACATTTCTACCCTAAATTTAATATTGCAAAGTAATGTATAAAGTAGTAGCGTCTCTATGAAGTTCCTACACTTTATGAAGTTCAGTTATAGTGAGATAGAGCCAGAACAGAAATGTAGTATTAGCTATGTTAACTTTCATGGTACTGTCGAAAGGCTTAAGTACCTAAGTTCAGGACAGTGTTGCCAAAGAAAGAAATTTTGTTTGAAAAAGATTCTTCTGAAAGTTGCAAAACCAATATCCTACTTCATCTGGGGGTTGCAACTAGATGATCTTTAAAGGTCCCTTGCAACCCAAAGCATTCTATGAATCTATGAACCTGTACTTCCCTCCCTTTTCTCTGAATGGTTTATGAGCTTCCAGAAGCTTTTCTGCAGTCACACACCTGATTATGGAAGTTTCAGATGAAGTTTTATACAACAAGCCTTTAAAGCAGCAAGTGTTCCTGGAATTATCTAATGCCTTAACACAATTCCTTATGGAAAACACATCTAGTCCTTTTTTTTTTTTTGTATGAGTAGATTAAGTCAGAAATAAATATATATGAAAAAAAAAATAACATAACTATAGCAGAACATAAATATAATACAATATAAATATAATATAATAGAAATATAATAGAAATAATATAAATCAAATATAAATTTAAATAGAAAAATGCAATATAAATATAGATTTAATATATATACACAATATAAGGATGCAATATTAATATAATATAAATATAATGCATACCAAGCCCAGTGAGTCCTAGTCCTGCTGAGGACAAGATATCCAAACCAGAACAAGACAGACCAACAGGGCACGAGACAGCAGAGGGACTCGACGCCATGGCCACTCCACTACTTTCAAGTCCTAAGAGACATTTCCTTGCCTCATACATGTTTAAGGCATTTCGTTCAACACTTTTTACAATCACAGACTGTACAGAAAAAGCACAAAAAGGGAAAAATCAATGAGTAACACAACTACATAACATGGATCTGCAACACACAACTCTTCTTAATACAGTGTCACCGTTATCAGCCTCCTGTCAGACAGCAGAAAGTCTGCCAGTAGCTATTCAAATTCAGTAGCCTTGATAAGTTCAGGGATTTTGTATGCCCTTCAGAATAATGAAAGACTTCTCTAAGAATAATAATTATTATTGTACTTTGATTCCTATTTGGTATAAGTGACTTGGGAACTCGCTAAATAAGCAAGGTCAAGCTTCTCAGAAGCTTCCCCAACACAGAAGTTGTGATGAGAAAGTATTTGCTCCAAAGTTGTTAGGTGAAGCCTGGTGAATGTATTTTGATCATGTTTATTTGTGATCATGTACTTTCCTATGGACCATGGAAGATGATGTGTCAGAAAAGCCCCAGCTCTTTCAAAAACAGTAGGGGAGAGGAACTGCAGGACATGACTGGTGAGGCTGCACCTTGAATCTTGGGTTCAGTTTTGGGTCCCTCACTTCAAGGAGGACATTGAAGTGTTGAGGCAAGTCCAGAGAAGGACAAAAAACTGGTGAAGGCTCTAGAGCACAA
>WBNM01034469.1:0-97159 GCA_013399055.1 Ramphastos sulfuratus
TGTTCCCCCTTCAAGCTCACAGGACAGGGGGTGAAAGCAGTTTTTGTGCCTTCTTCTCTCCATTCAAACCCACAGGGTGGGGGGAGAAGGAAGGAATTTGGAGTGCTCCAGAACATGTGGTTTAAGGGTGAACCTTGTAGAGTAGGGATAATGGTTGTACTTGATGATCCTGGGGGTCTTTTTCCAGCTGGAATGTTTCTCTGATTCTCTGTTTCTCCAGACTAAACAACCCCAGGTCTCTCAGTCACACTCCATAGGGGTGATGGTCAAGTCCCTTAATCATTCTGGTGGCTCTCCTTTATATATATATAAATTTCAAATTGATCAAATAGAAAAATCCATTACAACAAGGAAGATGTTAACTACCTCTGCCATTTCCTATCCCTGTTATTTGTGGCCACATGGTTGGCTTTGATCCTTTTGACTCATTTCTGCACTCACACCCGACAAAGTGTTACAAGTAAATCTGCCAAAAAAAAAGTGCTGGTGCTGAAGGCAGTGATCTGGAGGCCACTGACATCAATGTAAACCGTTTGTTCAGAAATGCATCCAAATTTCATTGCATTTTACTTGCTCAGTAAGCTTGGTGTGAAATTGAGTACAGCTTAATTTCATTTAGATGTTTCACTTACACCCTTGAGTCAATTCATAGTGTCATTTCAGTCCTTAGAGCAGGATGGAATGCCACAGATAAACTGGAATTACAATGTTTAATGTGCTCTGATGGCACATTTTTTTTCACATTGTTTATTATTTCATTTATAATGAATGGGTATTGAAAAAATGACCATATTTTTCCAAGCAAAATGGTAAACACTTATATTAGTCTCATCAATTGTTTGATATTGATGAGAGGGGATTTTTTTTTTTTGCCTTGCATATTACCCTAATTGATAGAAAAATAAATTAACTCCCTTAATATACAGCAAGTCTTGTAACATATCTTCTAAGAAAAATATTTCTCAGCAGGAAGCACCCAATCATCAAAATTGAGGCTTATTTTAGCAAGGAGCAGATCTGAACAAAACCACCTGGAAAATACATGTACTAAAATTGTTAAAATGCCTTCTTTTAACTTTCTTATACATTAAGCTTCTAAAATTTTTTTTCACAATTGTGTGCTTTGATACATGGTATATGGATTACAAATGTGAAAATAATATATGTGTGTTTTAAAGGACTTACATTGGAAAATATATCACAAGATAGCCCTAACAAAATTGGAGCATAAACAGTCCATTTCTGGGATTTGTGAGAAAAGGCTGCTGAGCATCATAGAGATGAGAAATCTGGTACACATTTCCCCTCGTGTTACCTGTACACAAATAGCCATCATGATTGCAGAATCACAGCAGGGGAGGTTGTTTGTTTCTACACATTAAACATAGGGTATTTTTGTGAAACTGTGCTACCTGATATAAAAAATATCAAGCTTTTGCTCAAAAGACTGAAGTCAACCCAAAACCTTCTAACAGATCCATTTTTGTATGTTTTTTCTGAATTGTAACAGTTTTCTTTAACGACAGAAAGTATGTCTCTTAGTACTTATTATGTTTTAATTTACAGAATCACAGAAATGTTCAGGTTGGAAAAAATGCTCAGAATCACCAAGCCCAACTGATATCCCTACTCTAAAAAGTTCACCCCTAAAGCGTATCCCCAAGCACTGCATCTAAACGACCTTTAAACACATCCAGGGTTGGGACCCAACCACCTCCCTGGGCAGCCCATTCCAATGTCTAACGATTCTTGCTGTGAAAAACTTCTTCCTAATGTCCAACCTAAACCTCCCCTGCTGCAGCTTGAGACCATTCCCTCTTGTTCTCCTGCTGTGAGAAGAGACCAGCACCAACATTTCCATAATGTCCTTTTAGGTAGAGAGCCATGAGGTCTTCCCTCAGCCTCCTCTTTTTCAATCTGGACAGCCCCAGCTCCCTCAGTTGCTCTTTATTTGCTTTTAAACCATCTCATACTGTCTATATTTTGAATAAAGACTGCCTACTCTTTTCACTCCTGTCAGCTTAAGAAAAAAAGAACAAAAGTGGGGGGAATAAACTGCAACCCCATTTTAAATATCCCACCGGCATGCTCATCTGGAAAATCCTAGTAGATCAGAAGCCTGGCCCCACCAGAAACAAGCTAAAAGTAGCTATGACAGTGTCTTTCACATGTGCAGGAGCTTTTGTGCTACCAACATAACCCCCCTATAACACAGCATGTAGTATTTCCTATTTTTGCATTGTGTTTTTGTCCTGAAGAATGTTATGCCTTTAGAAACTGAGTTGGAGAGCCACATGCACTGAGTGCATAATATGCTGAATAATAATAAGCGGAGGAGGAGGAGGAGGAGGAGGTGAATGCCAACCCTTCCTCTCCTCTCCTGACACAGAGCAGAAGGAAACCCAACTTTGAATGCTAAATGACTATGCAGTATAATTAGGACTTCAGATTTAAATTCCAGCTCTCATAATTAACTCCTTAGCAGCCTTTGGTGCTGATTTAAGTGCAAAACTAGAGGTGCCCTGTGCCATTTTAGATGCCCCAGGGTATCTGAGAAGTCTGCAAAGGGCTGGCAGGTACCAGGCAGGAGCTATGTGAGACATGAATCTTTCCAGAGCTCAAGGTCAGGCAGCTAGCCTTGTGCACTTCAAATAGCATTTCATAGCTATGATTGGGCATCTAAGCCTCTCTTTTGTTCTCTATGTAAAAAAGTAGATTAAGTAATCTATTGAAATAAACTGATGTTTCCAGGTACTGTAGCAGTTTTCTGCTACCTGATCCTGACTATGCATTAGCAACCAGGGTTTCATCCAGACTTCCCATGGCACTCAGGAGTTACTGCACAGATGGGGTACTGGGACAAAGGAAGACACTGAAACTTTTTTGTCCATCACACAGCTGTGATTGCAAGGATAATATAGTAATTATAGATATTAATGATCGCATCATTTTAGTATTGACTATCATAGTTAAACTGTTACAGTGCAAGTGAATGAAATATCAATATTTTCAATACACTTCAGATACCCTCCTAAAAGAAGCAAAACATCTGCACCTTCAGTCCTTTGGATATATATGTAGCAGTACAGTCACAGCACTGATGCTGCTGTCCTCTTCTCTGCAATACCTGTCACTCCTTACTTCACACATTCCTTAGAATAATGAGCCCCATCATCCCATCATCTTTTCATGAGACTGTGGGAGTTGATATTCCCAAAATACAATATTACACTATCAGATAATCACTACTACTTAATACTGCTCTAGGAAGACTATTTCTGTAAAAGCTACTGGGAATACAATAGCAGCATGGGAAAGTCAATACAAGAAAGTAACTGTTTCTTCAGGGAGTAGAAAATGTAATTAGGAACAAACTCGGACATTAAATACTTTTAAGCCTGCTTTCATAAGACTTTATAAATCTACAGAGCTGTACTAGAGACAGAAGCTGAGGCAAACAATATCCTACCCTGCTATATATGCAAGAAAACCACTCACCAAGCAAGATCCAGCCTCTTTTTTTGGTAAGAGCTGGTATCTTTGGACAAGCTGGACAAGCCAAATATGGTCAGTATCTTAAAATAGTACAGAAATGGGAGGAATATTGTTTGTGGCAGTGCTTTCAGAAAGGATATGGCTAGGAACATGTATGGAGAAGATAAAAAAACTCAAGAATTCTCTCTCTTGAATTATCTTCACAATTATTTTTCTGACAAAACAAAAATATAATTGATAAGCAGCTGTACAGATCACTGGAAGAGGTAATAAATAAATAAATAAATAAACAAACATTAATTCAGGTTACACTGGAATATTTTATCATTTTTATTCAGCTTGTCAGATACCATTACTGCCCTAGGCTGATTTGCAGATAAACTATGACATAAAAAAAATGCAAATGTAGAATCCTCAAAACTTCTACTTGGAGTCCACTGTGTTAATGCATTTTAGAAGACAACTAAGCGTGTTTAATTAAATTTTTATGAACTGCCAAGATTTAATGTTTTGGCTCAATCCTCTGGTAAGAAATCTGGTGTGTTTATTGTGTTTTTAACCTGCTTTTAGACAGTAAATCATAGCAAAAAAGCCAGTCCAGCTCTGTAGGGTGTCATTGGTTGCTAGCCCATGTTGCCTGGGTGAAAGGTTGGTATTTGTGTGTAATGCTCTGTGACTTTGCTAACTTCATATTGCATCTATACACGAAGGGAGTGGAAGTAGAGCTGCAAACTTCAGGCTGAGCAGCCCTGAAGGAGGAACATGTTGCACCCAGAGGATATGAAGTTTTAAGTTGATTTTTATTATCTCATCTTTTGTTGTTGTCATTGCTGCAGCTGAGCTCAATGAAGGCGGACTTTTGCATGGCATGTAGGTTGCACTTTCATTGGAAAATGGTGTTGGAAGTGTGTGGAGAACGGCAAGAGCAGCAGTCGGTTTTGCTGCAGCTTCCAGCACTGCAATCAGCACAGGTATCACCAAAAGAGCTAGCAATGGCCTATTCATTTTTAACAGAGCTGGCTTTACAGGCTTGTCAGTAGTTACAAACATGACTGGCAGTTATCACCAGAGATGGACTGTCCAAAATGGGAACTTCCAGGTCAGTGAAGATTTCCAGGACCTCATTTGGATGGGTGGAGAAGTGAGACTTACTCTTTTCAACAGGATAATGGCTTACTATTTGGTGTACGTGGTCAAGCCTAGTCCTCTCAGTCGCTGAGACACACTTATTTGAATTCCAAATAATAGGTGAGAGGAGGTCCAGATATCTCCATTATTACTAAATTCTATGTACGATGCCCAGCAATTGCTTGACTAGGTTGCCTGACAGCCCCAGCTAGAGCCAGGAGCTGTAGTAAGATCAGCTTTGGCTCCAGGCACCTGCCTTGAAGCACCGCTACTGTTTGCCTGGGAGACCTGTACACAGAACAAGGTGATAGCCAGTGTCTGACTGCTCTTCTCCAACCCTGCCATTAGCCTCTAGTTTCCACAAACTGAAGGAGCCCTCTTAAACTAGGAGCCACAACAGCTAGCTGAGGGGTGGGACTGCTCATCTACTTGTGATTTACCACTGAGGAGGCTGGGCATGCCTTGGATACCTTGGATAGGTATGGCACTTCTGAACTAATTTATAGCCTTTCAACATCAAACAATAGAGCACCACAGATCCCCCTGCCTCCCTTCTAGGATTTGTGGCCTAACTTTGGATAGTTATAAAGAGAGGCTTAAAACCAAAGTCTCTCAGATTCAGATAACTTGTAACAATGAACACTAGAAATCAGAGGAAGAGTCAAAAAATCAACCAACCAACCAAAAATAACCAAAAAACCAAAAAGCAACCCAGCAAAACCAACCAACCATCAAAAAAACACAACAAAGAAATTTAAAAATAAAACAACCAAAAAACCAACCAGGTAAGAAAGGACCTTGCTTGAGGACTCACATATGCGAAATGAAGCAAATCTTTCCAATTTCTTTCACAGAATAAAAAGAATCAGAGACAGAAACCATTAGCAGCCTTTAAGCCTGGTAATGTTACAGCAGCAGGGCTATTGACTATTATTAGCTGGGAGGGAACTGGTACATACTTGCCTTTTCTCTGGAGCATTTGTGTAAGATGGAGTCAATTGATTTGTTGAAGTGTTATACAAATCCAGTTTAAATGTAACAGAATGGGATGTTTCCTTTCTGCATTGCCATAACAAAAGACAACCTACTGAGAGTTCCAGACCGTTTCAGAAACCTGCTGAATGTTAACTCTAAAAGTGTATCAAACTAAGTCTAATGCACAAAATCCGAACTATATATCACAGCTAAATCCTACCAGAATTGAAGGTCAGCCCTGAGAATCTTTGTCTCATCTATTTGCATGTTTCTGCAAATCCAGAAAGTGTCTGCTGACATTTTTAACCTATTGATAAAACTCTTCATTTTCTTCTTGATTTTTTTTTCCGAGCAATGAATCATAGAATCACAGAATCATAGAATCAAGCAGGTTGGATGAGACCTGCAAGCTCATCCAGTCCAACCTATCCCCCAGCCCTAGCCAATCAACTAGTCCATGGCACTAAGTGCCTCATCCAGTCTTTTCTTCAACACCTCCAGGGACAGCGACTCCGCCACCTCCCTGGGCAGCCCATTCCAATGCCAATCCCTCTCTCTCTGGGAAGAACTTCCTCCTAATATCCAGCCTAGACCTTGCCTGGCACAACTTGAGACTGTGTCCCCTTGTTCTGTCACTGGTTGCCTGGGAGAAGAGACCAGCCCCCACCTGGCTACGATCTCCTTTCAGGTAGTTGTAGACAGCAATGAGGTCACCCCTGAGCCTCCTCTTCTCCAGGCTGCACACCCCCAGCTCCCTCAGCCTCTCCTCATAGGGCTGTGCTCCAGGCCCCTCACCAGCTTCATTGACACATGCCTACACCTCAACCATGAAGTACTTGGATGTGTAAAAGTCATAGAACTCTGAATATCTCAAGTCTGAATCAAACACATCTAATAAAGAATTCACCTTATTTTGACATTAAAACTTTGGATTACTTTAAGTCTTTGCAATTATGAGTTCCTTGATAGATCAGACAATCTATGAATCTTAAACTTCTTGTCATTGGAATATTATTTAATTTTTTGGTTGACATTTACTTGTTTATAAATGAAAGAAATCTGCCATCTGCTTTCCAATTTAAAGTGTGGAATATAATATCCTCCTCTTAAAAGTAATTTCAGTAATTCTTACCTTTTTTTCCAGTCATTGTCTAGCAGACTTGTAATGATCTGTTTTTTCTACTTATATAACCTGACATTTCAATTGGCCAAGGACATTAGACACAAATAGTTAAAGAAATGTGAAATTTTAAAATGTCAAGCTCCCTAATGGCCAACTTTTTGTCCCTATCTGAAGAAATAAGTTAGTACAAGAGGCTTCACTTTCTTTAAGACATGTGCATGTTTTATCAGTTCTAAGCATAGCTCTTAGTTTGCTTCAGGTAATTTAATTTCTAATACTGGCTATGATAGGGACATCGCAAGGATTGGACTGGGAAAAATATATTCTGTTAAAAGTCAATGTCACTTACCAAAGATTAAATGCTGCAGAATAAAGAAAATGAGACTTAAGACACAGGTTAATTCACAGAATCACAGAATCACACAGAATTATCCAGGTTGGAAAAGACCTTTGAGATCATCAAGTCCAACCTATCACCCCGACACCTTCTAATTAACTGAACCATGGCACTAAGTGCCTCATCTAGTCTGCAAATTTACCGCAATACTGCTTTGGCAAGAATCTCCTGATCATATTCTGCCACTGGTTCATCAAATGTCATCCCTTGAGGTTCTTTGTTTTTGCTAATTAAGGTCATATGTGTTGGGGGCTACTAAATAAACTGTAGTTTTCCAGCAGGTGAACTTTATAAACAGAAGTATGGGGTTTAAAATTATTCTTAAGTAAGTTGCAGGTAAAATATAATGTAAAGTCAAAATGGCTCTGGTCATCTTAGAGAGAGAATCTATCTGTTGGTGCATTCTTAGACATCATCACAGAATCTCTATAGTTGCTGGGACTTAAAATACATAACATTATTCATCTGGAGAGTTGATGCACAACGGGAGGTTTGATTCTTCAGTTGGAGTACAGACAACTAGTACTAGTGCAGAAGACAGCATGCTCCCACATTCTAGAGCAATGCTTGCATTTCTTTTATCTATGTGGACATTACCACTGCGGTACTTGTTTCATGTACAGATCTACCATTGACACAAATCAGTGATCAAAACCAAACCCCTTTTTCATCAAGTTTAGCTTCAACATTCCTCCTGCTATTAACACTCACTACCCATTTCAGCTTTTTTGTGAGAGTTTTGCCCAGGTATGCTTTAGGAATAGTTCTGTAATTGAGGACAGCAAAAGAACAACAGCAGCAGCAGCAGCAATCAAAGAAGGTAAGCAAGCCAGCCAACCTGTCAGGCCGTGCTTAGGAAAATTGATTAATGAACTTCTCTTCTCGCAGCACTGAGCAATATTTTCAGAAGAATCAGTTAAAATTCATACAGAACATTACTTTAAAAAATATTTGTACAGCATCTCTGTTGAAATGGGGATAGAAAAGCTGCAGAGGTTACCAATTTCATCACGTTGAACTATTTAGGAAATGACTTTCCTAAACAAAGCTCACACATTAATTTAAGGCCACTTAAGGTAAGGTTGGATGCGCTCTCATCCAGGCTATAGAATCTCTTGCTTTCAGGGAAGCAAGGAAGATGTTCCAGTAATACCTCAATAAATTGAGTGGTGCAGGATATTCTCCAAACCCATCAGAACAGTGGAAGATGAGTCAAGCTCATCTTTCAAGCAAGTTAGTGCTTGTGATACTGTGCTTGCTGTCTCAGAGATGTAACTCCCTTTAATCCATGTATAAGCTGGGTTATCTTAGATAAGCAAACCAAGCAGCTGAAGCCTGAGTATCCCTGAGTATCCCAAAGAGATGGCCCACAATGACCATTGGAAACCTCATCTAGAGGAAAAAGAGAGAGTTTAGCTCTCCTTTGAAGTGAATCCTCTCACCAAATCCATTGAATGCCCGACTAGTTGAAACTGCTAAGCGCGGTGCTGTTTGCATGGCACTCAATTATGCTTCTGCTAAGAAACATGCTGAATCAGGAGCTCTCATTTGTTTTGTGGTCAGGAGGAGGAAGATAACAATGACTTATGGGTAGTGCTTAATAAAAAAGAGATGATGAAAAGACAATGAACTGTGAATCAGCTAGATGAGGAAATACAGGAGGGAAGAATTGCACTTTCCAAATAATTAATTGCTGTAATTGCTGCAATTTGCAACACAAATCCTCTCAGGTCAGTTTTATTAAAAAGCAAATGCAATTTCAGGCCTTCAGAACAAAACTTTTGTCCTGGAGAGACAGAACTTTCTGTAGAGGCTTATAGGTGAAGGAAGATCAACAAATTATAAATAATTTTAAGCAATATTTGTCACTGCACAATCAACAGTTCAGAACATATTATGGTGGAATGTGTTCACTGATGCACTCCAGTTGCTTTCCCTTTCTCTGGTGATATTCAGAGGCTATAAAGCTGCCTAAGCCTGGCCGGTCTAAGTTTACAGCCCTTCTGCATCACCAAGGCTGCACAAAACAAGAGCATTCCCAAGATGTTACCTTTAAAGCTTAATGAATGGAACATCGAAATGGAAAATTTGCAAGGCTGATGCAAATATTTAAGGAGGAGACAAGGACAATAATCATGTTTGTCTTGAAGGTCAACTTCTTAAGCAATAGAAATTCCAGAGAGAAGTTTGAATGTTCTATTGTAAGAGCTTTAAAACCATCGGGGAGGTGTGGGAACCATATGCATGACTATAGCCAAAGTAAGGTGCGGGAGATGCTTTTTTCCTCCTACTTCTGTCCAATTTTGTAAGATAATCCAGTTTGAGGACCAATTTGTCTTGTGCCTTCTTGGCATTTATTTCAAAATCAGCCTACAGCCATCACAAACAGGAGAACTTCAGCTTTCAAAGAAACCCTTTTAGGAACATTACTTTTAGTACTTCTGTAATAGATTACTGGTAAATACGTGCTATCTCTGAGACCACTCTAAGTCAGGGCCAGAACTCATTAAACCTTCATTTCAAAGCCTGTGCTCTAAACTGTGCATCACTCATGAAAGATATCAGAAGTTACTGCCCCCTCTCCTTTATTTTTATAGCTTAGTAATCAATGTAAAAAGTAAAAGAGCAGATGTTTGAGAATCTTGGCTCAAAAAAAGCAACCGAAAACACTGGTATCCTTCTAATACAAAATTACTGAGGAAAATTCTCCCTTCATTACCACAAATCACACACACAAAAGAGAGCTACACTGCTCAAAGAGCAGGTGAGAGAGAGTCACTAGCCGATGCCCAATGCCAAGTTAAGAGAAGGCTGCTTCTGGCATAGGAGGCAGCAGTGCTGCATTGCTGTCTTTGGGTCATCAGAAGAAAAATGTAGTTTTAACTTGATTTGGCATAGTGAAATAGACAGAGCTTGATTTTTTGTGTTCTGTGACACATGGACATCTGCTAGTACAGTTGACCACTGAAGTCAAAGTGTATTTACTCAGTAGTTTGTTGCAGCAATGCCACTAGGTAAGGGCACTGTACATCACTTCTACTCTGCTTTAGCCTAGAAGCATAGGGCTGGGAGGGACTTTGAATAAAAGGTCCTTTAAAATACCTTTCTCTCCCCAGGGCAAGATAGATTCTCTGTGTCACTTCTGACAAATTCGTTAAGCTGCTTTCAAAGGCTCATGGTAGTGAAGACTCCACAGCCTCCATAACTCATGTTTTAACGTATCACTGTGTTGACTGTTACACTGAATCTTCCTTGCAGCTGTCCGGTGCCAGTGATACTATGTTCAATATACATGGTAGAAGAAAACCTGGTTGCTCTGATTCTTTCCCACCAGCAGATAAATTCTATCAGATGTCCCCCCACAGGCAATAGGATATACCTGGCAAAACTTATAAAGTGAAAAAGGAGGTTGGGTGAATGCCTCTGTCAGTGAAATATCAGCAATCAATCTTTTTTTTTTTTTTTCCCCCCAAGGCTACTGCTGCTGATTTGATCTGTCTTAACCTGTAGGAATACACACACTGTTAGTGCTAAGTATTTACAAACTGCCACTTTTAGAAAACCCAAAACTCTGCTATTCAGTTTACAGGTATGAGAACTAAAATTTGCTTGACTGCTCATTCAGAAGTTCACCGTTTAATAAAAAGAAGAATGGAAGATAGGGCAGTAGACAGCTGCTTGATAGTTCTCACTGAGAAAGATGCTTAGTTTGCACCAGTGTCTCAGCCTCAATAAAGGCCTAGTAAAGAGTTTTTGCTGATTCCATTGCTTACCCTGAATTGTCTTGGCTTCCTGGGAGTTTGGAGAGAGGGTTGTCTTACAAACAGGATTTTATGTCAGACACTATTTGAGCTCAGATAGGTTTGTAGCATTAGGTAGGCAGAAAGATCATTAAGAGAGGACAAGATGAAATATAGCTTGTTCCTTTTAATTGACAGTGTGTGTGATAAATAGCAACGTGTATTTGTAAATAGTAATTTTTGTGACCACATTGCTTTTGTATGAAAAAGGCCTGAGGATGAGCAACTTAAAATGTCAGCTTTTTCATTGGGGTTTGGTTATTTCATTTTTTTTTTCCCCTCTATCCAGTATTGCTCTACCCAGGTCAGTAACCTGCTACCTGCTTTAATAATGTGAAGACATGCACAAAGGAGAAGTGTTCCTGAGGAATACTGATTCAAATCTAAATTTAAAAAATCTTTCATTGGGGATTTTCTCTGGTGTAAGGTAGAACCTGTGATGAAAGCAGGAGTAGTAGAGGACTAGCCCTCCTAGAGCAAGAACTTGTCACCTAAAGACAGCTGTATCTCCATTTGGGTTAAAACAAACAAAACATTTTTTCACAGCAAGAGTGGTCAGGCATTGGAATGGGCTGCTCAAGAAGGTGGTTAAGTAACCAACCTTGTATGTGCTTAAAAGTCGTTTGGATGTGATGCTTGAGGTTATGGTTTAAGGGTGAGCTTTGTACAGCAGGGATATTGGTTGGACTTGATGATCCTGAGGGTCTTTTCCACCTGGAATGTTTCTGTGATTCTGTGATTCCATGCTTTTTGTTGGGTTTAGGTTGTTGTTTGGTTGTGGTTGTTGTTTGGTTGGTTTTTTTTTGCTTTGGTTTTGCTTTGTTTTTTAAGCTGGATTTGTGAATAAGTAATTGTGGATAGTTTTGTCTGCTAAGGAGAAGCTGAAAAAATACCTTTTCTTTTGGCTGGAGCTTTTGGTACCCTACATCCACATAGGATCAATGCGAGAGATTTCTGCATCTTTTGACTCTCTGGCTACACCTGAAACTATGTTTGCTTAAAACTGGAGAAAACAAAGTGATAAGCTCCTCTGAGATTGGAATCCTAGGCTCAGGAAGGTGATCAAACCAACTGAGCTGTCAGAGTCCACTATATAGAAGTTCTTTTCATCCACTAGCTCTAGCTTACACCACTGGACGTTTAAAACAGAGTTAAAAGTCACATCCAAATCTTCAGTTTATTACTTCTAGATCTCTACGCTCAAACTGACTTTAATTTGTAGGTCCTTGAATTATTGTTGCTGCTACTAAAAGAGTGTCTGAAACAGTCCCTTTGCAATTCCTGAGTGGTTTTTTTTTCCTATAAATTTTCAAGCAGGACTCCACATAAAAGGTAATTAAATTTTACTCTTCCTTACATATCCAGCAAGCACCACAATGCTTGTTCAAAAATGCAAATTCCATAAAGTGTTTGTTTGTTTGTTTTTTAACTCTTAATTAATAGCTAATTTCCATTTCCCTGATTCTCCATCCTTTATCACAGCTTTAAGCCTTCGTTTGTCTAGCAGGTCTTGGAGTATTGTTGCACGTCAAAGGACTCATGGACCAGGCATACAGTGCACTTGTTATTTCAGTTATTGAATTTTACAAGCTTCCAAAAGGCTCACAGATTTTATCTAATGCCTTTAAATGAAAGAAACTTGGACTTTCTACTCCTCATCACTTGAAGATGAGCACATGCACTGTTGGCATGCTGCCTTTCAGGGTAACTTTACAGAGCAGTGCATAAGCCCTGCCCTTTATCAGTTTTTAAGTGGGCTTTTTTTGTAAATTGTCACCAATCCACACAAAGCAGTCTCTACTGAGCACCAAGACTGAAGCCAGATACCATAAGTTGTCAACATCAGATAATCACTCTGGCCTTTGGAAAGAATTCTTGTCACAAGCTTAATACTCAGAAGTCTGGCTGATTTCAGGGCAATCTCAAGACATGCTTTTGCAGAGCAGAGATGTTCTTTCTTTTTTTGCAACCTGGACATATTCACCACACTGTGGAGGAAAGCAGTGGTAGAACAGTTCTCCAGCCACCAAAGCAGTTTTCAGTTTCCAGCTGCCTTACCACTTTGAGGTCTCTGTCATTTTACCTTTCTCTGTGCACAGACGCTTGACAGGTTTATCTTCAGTAGCTACAAGTCCTGTGGTAACTCTTCTTTCATTATTAATCCTCAGAGAAACGAATCTTTGCAAGTTTGCCATTGATTCTACACTTACATTAATTCTGCTGCTTTTTTTGCTTTTTTTTCTTTTTTTTTTTTTTTTTTTCCCTCCAAATATTATCCCCTTAAGTTTGCATCTAACTTGGACATTTAGAAAGTGAAGCAGTGTTATTTTTCACTCAGATATTATGAACCTGTGGCCCAGGATAATACAAATGGATTCCTGCTCACTCTCCTCTGTCTGAATGGTTGCTGCATCATTACCTAACAATAACAAAATGTTTTGTTCTGCTGAGAAACCAAAAGCTGCAAATGAAGCTGGGAGTCCATGTGGGGAAGTGTTGGGGATTTTTTAATATATTTAATATTCTGTGTTAGGAGGAATACAGCCTGTGCCCAGTTGTTTAATACACTCAGTATCTTCTGAACTGTGCAAAGTTGATCAAACTAACTTTACTGGTTTGTTTCCAGGCAATTTGCATAACTAGAATGGTATAATGCTGGTCAGCATGCATTGGTACATCTGACTCTAAATCTCGCTAAAAAAGTTGCTCCTGAAGCCAAAGTTTTTGCAAACCACAGATCTGCCTTGGATAACAAAATGTGCCAAAACTGTGGGTAAGTAAGATTAATAAAAAAACATTATTCAAGGTGCAATAATTAGAGCAATCAATGCATTTTGATTAACTGATTATTACCTTTCAACTGCCAGTGGCAGAAATAACCTCCTTCTATAAAATCACAAACTCATTCAGATTAAATTGGGAGCAGACGGATAGTTGTTTTTCATTGACATTTCAGTTCCTGAATACCCTTCAGAAGCATGCGGGACTGCTACATGGTAGTGTAATTAGAATAAACCAACAAAAAATCAATCTCTTTTCAGGCCACAAATACAAAGATGATCATTCAAAAAGGTCAGCCTGGCATATGACAAATATTGACAGCACACAGTGTGTGGCTTTCTAAATGTTCTTTTGCAGTGTTCACACACTGCGTGGATTTCTAAAAGCTCTTTTGCAATGCTCTCAGCACAAACAATTGAGAGTGGATACAATTTCATTAAGAAAATAATTCTTATTTTGGAGGAACTTACTAGAATTTCTATATGGTAAGATGAAATGAAGTCAGATGCTGTAAGCTCATGCATCTCAAACTAGTTTCAGTGGCCTTTTATCTGTACTTTACAACAGAATTTAGACCACAAAATATAATAGTGAAAGAACATAAGGCAGCTATTATACATTTATTTTTGTCTAGGTTGATTTGAAGAGATTATTCAGCCTTTAAGAAACTGAATTTGGATTTTGCACATTTAATTTATATTGACCTATCATATTCTCACTGAAATGCTAACATATTTCCTAAACCAACAGGATATTGGTTGACGTGTGAAGCATTTATTGTTTTAAAATATTTAGTTTCCCCACATACAGAAAAAGAAAATGAACTCTTCTTTAGAACTATTAGTGTTATTTGGAAGTCTACATGTATATGTAGTGCTAGCAGAGAAACTGTAATACTTCAAGTTTTCAATAGAACTACCTGCCCAGCTGTTTCACAAATATCTCATACCCAAGCTGAGTTAAAAGTGGCATTAAGCATATACACAGATTTTGACCCAAAGCTCATCTGTTTTAACTGGTCCTCATTTAAAGCTACTTCAAGCTTTCCCTTGGATCCAGAGTTCTAACTCTGGAAAGGATGTATGTTAGTTCAGACATACCTGCTATACAGATAGTTCTCCTGCAAAGTTCACACAAAGGAGCATCCTGAACTCTGTTTCCACATTCAGGTATATATAACAGGACTATTAAAATGGTAATTATATACAGGACTTTGCATCTGTGCTGATTTGAGGCTAATTGTAATATTGGTTTTGCTTAGACATACAAACCCAAGAAACCATAACAAATTTAGTCAGCCTCTGCCTGGCTGTTGCCTACTTCACTATGTCTGCTTGAACCTACATAACTTGAACCAATTATTCTTCTTCTAACACCTCTTGCCAACCTCTCCCAGCTCGCCCTGCACGTAAAGAGGATCTTTAAGGGAGGGGGGTTGGAAAGGAGGAAAGAGGGGAGCTGGTTTGAAAGCCCTTCTGGGCAGTTTCTGCTGTCCAGTAGGCATTTTGTATTTCTGTATTACCTTCAACTTGTATATTACTGTATATAGTTGTAACTATCTGTATATATTGTATATAAATTGCGCCAAGCTACAAATACAGCTTCATTCCCTAACTTCCAGCTGACTGAGTTAGTCTGGTGAATTCCTAGCTGTGGGTTGGGGTGGGGAGGGAAACTCCCAAACCTGTGCAGCATCCTAATAAATCCAGAGAAGCATTCTGCATTGAGCAGGCTGATACTTCATACAAAATCTTAAAGCTGAAGGCTTTAAAACCACAGGGCTATTTGCTACAGAGCCATGCTGTGTGGAAATTCTGTTTAGTGGCAGGATAATCTCATTGAAGTCCATGCAATGTCATTTGGAGTCAGCATGGCCAGTGATTCTAAGTGGGGAACACAAAGACATTGTTAAAATCTGAAAACAATGGTACTGAAGAAATGAGATGAGATGTAAACTTAAGAACAATGCAGTGCAAAATGGTTTAGCTTTCTGTTTTAGAAACATACGTAACCAATGTTACAAGTCCATCCTCAAAATGTCTTTTGAATTCATCACATTTCTTGAGGAAAAAAACCAACTTTTATAATGCATGCCATTACAGAGAGCTAATGAAGGCCAATTTTTTCTTTCTTTACTCATTAATCCAAGAGGATTGGCACAAGTTTCTGGTTTTGAGAGTGCTTTCTGAGCCCTTTCATCATGTGCTGCTTTAGGCTTCTTTCTACAGTAATGTCTTGAAAGGTAAATATTTAATCAAAGGATTGCTCCTCTTATCAGCTCTGATAACACTGATTAAATATATTTTGTTTGAGTAGCAATATAGAGAATTGTCTACGCTGTCTTATGTATATAAACTTGCTTTAAAATGATACGAACTTCTTCAGAATCTATTGTGTAAGAAAGAGGTACATTAATCAAGCTATGACAAACAAACCATTTTCAACATTACTGTGCAGCACACTACAGTAATACCAAATTTATATGAAAGGTTTGCATTTATCTTGCTCTAGTACCCTGGTGTCACTATGGGACTGAAATATATTTATCCAAGTACTGCTTTTTTACTTATTATTACAGATTTTGCTGTCTGAGAGGCAAGAAAACCTGACTTGAGGTCACTTTGATCTTGTTTGGAACAGAAAGAGAACGTTCCTGCAGAAAGATTTTATTTCTGTTTGTTGTCTAGGTCTCAAGTATCTGTTAGGCATTTACATGTGGAGGAACAGAGCACTGTGCCCCTCTGGACAGAAAGGAGCTCTAGAGGGACAGTAGAGAGAGAGTGGACACACAGAGGGCTGCATGGCAGGGCAGGCTGCAAGGCTGGGTACCCTCAAGGAACCATGGCACTGATTTTGCTGTTTCCTCCAGCGTTTGTAGAAAGGGCTGCAGAATTAAAGCTCAACATCAGGAGATGCTGTTTTGCTGATCTAATGACCAGGTGTTCAAAACAGCATAGGACCCAACCTGACATTTCTTTTACATGCAAAACTCTCTGCAGACTTTAATAGGCTGAAACAGTTATTGGGTACTAAAGGGCCTCTCTGGTCCTTATGCCCTGGCCTGTTAAAGAAGAGGTTTCCAGCTAGGGAAAACACCACACTGAAATTATCATGAAGGTCTCATACTTGTCCTACCAGACAAAGAAAAAAGATTTGGGAATCTAAATATTTACTGTTAACAGCAGTTTCTAAGGAAAGCCTTTGTATATGCTTGTATTAGTTGTTTATAGGCAGATCCCTTCTGGCTGTCTGCAGAGGTCATTTGAATTAAGTCCATTGCACAGCTTAACCTTTTCGGTTAAGCTGAAGGGATTTAAAAGATGTAGATCTGTAGTGCTGAGGAACATGGTTTGGTGGTGATTGGCAGTGCTGGGTTAATGGTTGGACCTGATGATCTGAAAGTTCTCTTTCAAATAAAATGATTATGATTCTGACTAAGACATGCAGTTTGGGGAAAAAAAAAAAAAAAAAAAAAGAGAGATTGATTCCATTATTACATTATTTCCCTCCTCTGCAGGCTGAAGTGATTTGCTCCAGTGAAGGTGACCTTGCTTGGGCCTGTAGACACCTCCTCACATCCTACTGACAGGCATCCTACAGGACCCAGCAGGGGGGGACAAGGACAGGCATCCTGCAGCATATATTGAGGAACAAGTTTCCCAAAGCTCAGGAAGAAGTGGTGAGGGTTCACAACAGGAAAGGATTTTCCTCTCTCTGTATCTTCACAGGGATAAACACAACATCCACATCCTTGTCCGCTGCCCAGCAGCCATGCACAAGAGTCTGAGCTTTCTGCAAGTCCTCACCTTGAAGTTTTGTTTCTAACTCAAGTGCCTCCAGGCCCTTCAGAGCAAAAGACAGTTAGTTTGTGCATCAAATCATGCACCCCTTCACAGCACAGGTAAGGGGAAAAAGTTACAGAAATCTGTTAAATAGCTGCCATGTCAACCTGGGTCTGGTGCAAAACCTGGTGCCTTGTCCTTGCCAGGTTTTCATGGAACCAGTAGGGAAGTATATGTGATGCTGTTAGCTGTCTTATGCGTCAGAAATGTAGGGGAGACAATCACTCTGAAAGCCTAGTGCATACTTCAGGTACATTTACATATGAAATTAATACAGTAAATTTCTAATCCATTGATTAATAATTATGCAGCACTCTGTAGCCACAAAGTCAGGGGCTGCAAATAAGAAAAAAGGTCTTTTGAAATGGGCTGTCATCTTTTACTGATTTCCAGAAGGGACTATTCTGAAATTAATGTAGAATCTTGCCAAGACTGTAAAAGGAATGCATTTTTTAGGACTTTCACAGCTGAACTGCTGCTGCATTTTTTTTTTAAGCTGAGGTGCTGCATGAAATACAGGTAGGAGTAAAAAAGTTGTCAAAGTGTTGATCACTGTATGACCTGTGCCCAGGAACGGCACACACCTGAACTGTGCAATCCATACAATTTATTAGACTTTATTCTTTTGCAACCCCTCCCTTTGTAATGCAAAGTTCTGCTACTACAGAATAGACTTCTATAAAAGCCAGTTTAACTGCAGTTTTGTCCTCAGACATAAAGTATGGTCCTTTAGAAACAAACGAGTCCCTGAGTCAGCAAGAACAATTCTGGTCCCTGTCTCCATGGATGGCATACAGAGGGAGTAACATGGAGACTGTGGGCTTTATCAGTTTTGAAGGAGCATTTATCTGTTATATATATATTGCAGACATCATCTCTGGTTTAATGAGCTTTCTACTGTTTGATCATTTCTGGATATTTCTATCCTCTTAAGATACAGAAGTCAGCAGAGGTACTGAAACAGGACACAAAAGATGAAGGTTTCTTGTGTTCCTGAATGTAATTTTCTGAGCACATAGATGATCTCTTCACTTTCTAGAAGATCTGAACAGTAAGCCTACCCCCAACGCTTTCTTCTGCCACCCACACTAGCCCAGCAAAGAGCAGGGAGCCTTTGGCTACCAGACAAGCCAAACAGCTTCACCTCTAGACATTCATTGAGATGGTTCACTAAACGAAGATGAAAATGTGTAAAGCAAAGGCCCTAAAGCGCACAGATGAATTTAAGCATGAACTGAACTGCTTTGCTAAGCCAAGACTGTCTCCAGGATGTGCATTTAAGTGCATCATAAGATACACCAACAAAGATGATAGAAGTCAGGGAATAAATCTAACATCCAAAGATCGGTGAATAAGCCTTTTCCACTAGTTTGCAGACTAACTAGTACTGTTGGATTGGACTCTAACATAAAATAGTTTAACAGTTTAATTGAAGCTGAAGACTATTTGTTCATTCTGCCAAATCTCACTAACAGGCAGCACTTAAAAGACAATAACAAATGCTAGGGAATTATTTCCCATGCTATATGAACTAATGACACCCATTAATTTCAATAAGCAATCATTTGAGACCAAAGAGTAGTGGCACTTCTAGTTTTAGATTGGGCAATTTGAAATTTGAATTTTTTTTTTATATAAAGAGGAGATAAATTTATTAGTACCTAAATGCTGGGATTTTTGTTGTTGTTTTGTTTTTTTTTTTTCCTTTTTATTTCTAAACCAACCTGCTCTTTGCAAAGCCATTTACTACTGACTATTAATTTGCATACTCAAAGCTATTAATGAAAGCGATGCAATTTCTTCTTCTCCAGTGCCCAAGCTGAGTGCCTAATTCATTGTTTTTAATAAATGTAATGCTGGGGTGGTTTATGAGTAATGTATTTTCTTATTTCACTCAACCACCATTAAACTGCGTTTCCCACCACTGAATTTAAATTAATATGACAACAGCCACATTTAAGTTTTATCCACACATAACTGTGTTGAATTAAATGAATGCCACATTTTATAGGATGTGTTAGTACAGTAAAAGCTTCTATGAAAAGAGACAATAGTGAAGATCAAGTATTTCTTCTCTACTTGAGTGGTCTCATTTATAAATTCTGAACTAATTTTACAGAAAAAACAGATCAACATAGTTTCAGCTAAGGTAGTTTCACTGGGAAAGTAAGATTACCTCTTCCAGTTACAAGACTCCAGAGATATTTCACGAGTAGCTATGCAGGGTTTTATTGGTCATTTCTTGGTTTTGAGGGGGGTTTGATTGTTTGTGGAGTTTTTTTTTTTATTTTATTTCCCCCTGTGCTTTAAATTAAGTAAATAATAAACATTCTTACATGTAACGTAAGGTACAGAAAGAGTAGCAATGTGAAAACATACCTAACATCAATGCAAGTTCTTTCCAAAGAAATTGATTTCCCTGTATTGATGGAGCAGGAAGACTTAAAATCCAAGCTTCACAGTAATATATAGGGGAAAGCAAGCTTCATTACTTACACTTGACTTACACCAGCATAACTGAGACTACAGTCTCATGCTCCATTTGAAAATATGGATGGAAGATCAGTTTGTGTTGTTTTTTCTCATTTTCACAAATATTACTGAAGTCCTTACCATAAGAAAAAATGCTTTCAGAAAAGCTGGACAAATTGCTATTCATTATTTACATGCCAGAGCAATTTTGCTAAGAGCTTAGTGAGGAAAGGAAAGATTCCACAGAGTCTGTTACTTACAAACACAGATCCATCTCTAGGATTTGAGAGAGTAAGATGCTGCCAGTAAGTATGCACACAGATGTTCAAAACACACTGCAGTATGTCATAGAATCATAGAATCATAGAATCGATCAAGTTGGAAGAGACCTCCAAGCTCATCCAGTCCAACCTATCACTCAGGCACATCCAATCAACTAGACCATGGCATTAAGTGACTCATCCAGTCTTTTCTTGAACACCTCCAGGGACGGTGACTCCACCACCTCCCTGGGCAGCCCATTCCAATGCCAATCACTCTCTCTGTAAAGAGCTTTCTCCTAATATCCAGCCTAGACCTCCCCTGGCACAACTTGAGATTGTCCTCTCCTTCTGTTGCTGGTTGCCTGGGAGAAGAGACCAACTCCCACCTAGCTACAGCCTCCCTTCATGTAGTTGTAGACAGCAATGAGGTCACCCCTGAGCCTCCTCTTCTCCAGACTAAACAATCCCAGCTCCCTCAGACTCTCCTCATAGAGCTGTGCTCCAAGCCCCTCACCAGCTTCACTGCTCTTCTGTCCTCTGATTTGCTCCTCAAAAAGAGTTGGATATACCTGTAAACTATTTTTCTTGCCTTTCCTTTCCCAAAGAATTCTCAGAGATGCCAACAAAGTGGGATACCAATCTGACATAATTGCTACGGGGTTTTTTTTGTCTGTAGTTTTAAATAATGATAGTTAGAGACCTTTTCATAGTAGAAGATAAAATTGTGAGTATCTGTATTCTGGTATAGATGCTTATATTACCGTTAAATGAAAACTAAAGTGTGCCTATTGACTCCCAGCCCCTGCTTCATGCCGTTTTTTTGTGGGAAAGAGCGTGTTCACTTCATATCCACACTATTATTAATTTTGGAATTGGCTCATAAGCTTAAAGTTGAAATATGTTTTCATACAGATGAATCCTAGAACAACTAATATTTGGTTTTGACGGTTTTCTTGGGTTTAGCTGCAGCCTTCATAGATGAACAAGAAGTTCACATTCCCTGAGAGATACTCTTAGCATCTTCCATTAACTATCTGATCTGGTTATATTTGATTCACATTTTTCAGCCTTTCTATAAAACCTTAATAGACAGACACCTGCATTAACCAAAAAAATGTAAGGACAAATATAATGAAGAACAAAGTTGCTTCAATTTGATGTATGAGTCCATAGTATGTTTCCAAGACTTGATAATAAATGAAGGTCACAACAATGGCTGGGCATATAAATTGTTATGTCGGTGAGAGCTAACATATTAGTTCTCAGAAACTGTTACACGAGTCTTCTTTTCTGTCCTCTCTGCTGCTCTGAAGAAAGTGAAGCATCCAGATCAGGATGCTTCAGTAAGTACTTTCAGCAAAAGTAAACAAGGACTAGCCTCAATTGACTGCACAAGGTTGTTTCTTTCAAGCAATTCTTTGACATGGCTCATCCTTGTGAGAGTTAACTGGAGTACAACTGGGAGCTGGCTAAGCCAAGAAGATTCAGGAAGAGAAATAAGAAAAACAGGCAAAGTGCAAACAAAGTATGAGTGATCGTTCTTCCCCTAAGATTAGCTTGTGGTACAGTTGAAGTGTTGGACAGAGTAAGTCCTTCACTTCTCTCCTCTAAGGTGAAATCACAAAGTACTCCTTCCTCGGTGGCAAACAAGTCTCTGCCCGACAATGCCTTTCAGCCCCATGCCAAATTGCACCCAAGCAGCACATAAACCAGCATGTCCTGACTACTGATTATGGTAAGTCACATTGCCTGAAGCCTCATATTATTTTAGAATGCCTTTTACTGCTTTTTACTGCTGTCTTTCAGGGGTCATTTGGTTTATGAATAACCAAACCATTCATTCTGCTTTATCTGTTGTCTGCCTCTGCTCACACTGTTTTATGGCAAACTCCAATCAAACTTGTTTTCTAGTATGTGGCCATAAATTGCCTTGTGATGACTCTCGTGCAATAGTAAAACAGAAGGAAAGATGACACATTAAATCACTCCTAATACACTGATGACACTACCCAAGTAATTAATCAGGTCAAGTAGTTTGGCAGAGTCTAGTCAATTCCCTTATAACTCTTCTTCCCTCTGCCTCTTTTCTCTACAGTGTATATGTTTAGAATCACATCTGCCATATGTGGCCCTGAGCAGGGAACATCTTTACAAAATGCAGCAGAGTCCCTTTTACCTATTTTGGGACCTCCTGCATTAGTGTTGAAAAATGAGAAGTAATGCCCCCTTGGGCAGTGAAATGTGTCTCATGGAGGACACTCACCCAAGCCAAATGCATTCTCTCCTCCCAGAAGTACCTCCTCAAGCTCTGAGCAGAGCACCACAGATGAGAGAGTTCAAAACAATTGTAAGGGTGCCATTTGACAGTGTTGTAGGTTAGAGAGCAGCTGTAAAACCATAGAGAAGAAAACTCTGGCTGGCATTTAAAACTTGTGCTGGCATTCACAAGCATAAATGGTAACAATGACCTTCAGTTGTGAAATGAGTGAAATGATTTGGCACAAGAGTGCCAAGGGTGTTGGGACAGCAAAAAGTTTAGTTTTGTCACTGTAAAAGTCAAACGGTAATATTGCTAACTATTAAAGAGAAATCTTTCAACTTTTAAATGTCACAGAGGTGTGTGAGGGGCAAGGGATTATTAAATACAAATCTGCAGGGCGCTAAATGATTCTTGAAACAGTGTTTGCTTCTCATGAAAACACACTTAAAGCAGAAATAAAACCAACCTCATATTGTAAAGCTTAAGAACTGAGACAGTTTGCTTACATAACCTTTTTCCGTAGTAGGCATGCTGCATTTATACTGTAAAACCTTGGTTAATCATACAGCACATTTCAAAGGACAAGAGCAAGAACATAAATAAATGGGCAGTCCCGAGGGCATAGATTTAGTCAGTGGGTGTAGGCAAACCAGGTCCCAGGAGCTGGACTCATGGTTATAGCTGACTAAATAGGATAATAAGATTACCTTTCTTTGTGTGTGTGTGTGAAGAGTGCAAGTCTGAGTCAACTACTTAAACATTATCTTGAATTTGTAGTATGTATCCACAGGCAATGAGTCCATCTACTACTATGTCTGTGTACCTCTGCTACTTACGTGTCTCTGTTCCTGTGCTCAGGCAACCAGAGATCTCCTGAAGGCAACTTACCTTTGTAAAACACCAGCCTAGCTCCATTTCCTCTACCTGCTATTGTTTATTTGTAACCTGCCAAATACAATCCACATTTGTCTGAGACTCATTTTGCAGCAGTGGTGAAATATTTCTTTTTTTTCCTGAGATGTGAGAGAGAAGTGTTTTCATGAAATGTAGTGTTCCAATTTGCTTGGTATCTGTGAGTACTTTTAAGAGCAGAGGAAGTGGTAGCAGTATTTTTTTTTTTTTTTAAAGAAAGTTCTTTAAGCAGCCAGATACAGATAGCAAACACAAACTCTAGGCTATGAGGCAGAGATATGGATGAACACTTTGTTTCCTCCAGGATTTCTGTGACTATCAACCTGGACATTTCACTATGTTATTTTGGATACCACAATTAAAAAGCCTGTTACACATTTCAAAATTAATAAAAAATATAACTCAATCATTTGTAACAACGTTACTATTTGTTAGACTGTAGTAAAGCCTTTGACACTGTCTCACACAGTATTCTCCTTCAGAAACTCATGGCACAAGGCTTGGATAACTGCATTCTGCACTGGATAAAAAACTGGCTGACTGGCTGGCTGCTGCTAGAGTCTGCACCTGGATCATGACAACCCCATGGTAAGCTACAGACTTGGGAATATGTGGTTGTAGTGTTGAACTTGGAGAGGGACCTGGGGGGTACTGGTTGATAGCCAACTCAATGTGAGAACATGAGTCAGCAGTGTGCCCAGGTGGCCAAGAAAGCTGATGGCATCCTAGCTTGGATTAGAAACTCTGGCCAGAAAGAACAGGGAGGTGATCATCCCCCTGTAACCAGCACTGGTGAGGCCACACCGTGAGTATTGCGTTCAGTTCTGGGCCTCTCACTATAGGAAGGACACTGAGGTGCTGGAGTGTGTTCAGATAAGGACAATGAGGCTGGTGAAGGGCCTGGAGCACATGGCCTACAAGGAGTGTCTGAGGGAGCTGGTAGTGTTCAGTCTGGAGAAGAGGAGGCTGAGAGGAGACCTCATTGGTCTCTACAACTCCCAGAAGGGATGTTGGATTGAGGAGGCAGCCTCTTCTTCTTGATGGTAAGAAACAGGACTAGAAAAAGTGGTTCCAAGCTGCACCAGGGGAGGTTCAGGCTGGATGCTAGGAAATATTTATTCACTGAAAGGCAGTGGTGGAGTCACCATCCTCGAGGGTGTTCAAGTGGCATTTGGACCCTGGTGCTTAGGGACATGGTTTAGTGTTGATGCTTCAGCGCTGGGTGGAGAGTTGGACTGGGTGATCTTTAAGGTCTCTTCCAACCATATACGTTTGGTCTGCTAAAACCCTCTGCCCAGTTCTCTCTCACTTAAGCTCCATCAGTCTCATCAGCTCTACAGATGAAATTGAAGGATCATGTCCTTCCATCACAAACTCCTGGGATGTACAAATATAATTTTCCATTTATTCCCTGCTCAATAAGAAGTACTAGGGAGGAGGCACCATTAAGTTCCTTGAAACCTTGGAGTTCTCTATACTTGAGGGATATATTGTGCTCCTCATTCCAGTAGCAGGGAAGTCTCCAGCTAAACAAGAACTTCACTTAAGAAATACTAAGTTCTTATTTCTGATCTCTGCAGGAAAAAAACTCCTCTATTTCTCAGAGTAGGATGTTTGTGCTTATACTATTTTAGAAGAGCTTATTTAAAGCAAACATCGAGAGTGTGGGAAAGACATTTAATATACTACTGAATATATTACTGAATATTCTTGTGGTAAATGCTTTTTTTCAGTTACAAAGCCATGTGTGATGATGAATTCTTAAAGGGCTAGTACATTCTAAAATGTGTGAAAAGAGACTGAAAGGTAAGAAAAAAATTACTTTGTAATTATTTTACAGATGAAACATGACTTCTTACCAAACCTTTCCTACTTTATATTGTACACAAGTGACAGGTCTGGGAAATTAATTACTCATCATTATTAACAATTTAAATGGGAGTTTAAAGGGCTTATCTGCAATGAATTATTCAAGAGCTTTGTGAATTAACTACTGAATTTTTCATGCTTTTAAACCACAACATTGTTCCACATTGCACCTCCCAGTCAGGTAAAACAAGTTAAATATTACCAGTAAAAAGTAGTCAGCTGTCATGGCAAAATCGTGTTTTGAGAATATGAAGGGCCAACTTTCTGAAAACATAGTGTTAGGGCCAGATAAATAAGGGATAGAGAACTGAAATTCCTAGGAACTGAAATGTGAAGTGTTACTCCAGGCAAATGCAGTAAAGTAATGGGAAGAAAGTGCTGTTATTGCACTGGAAGTGAGAGACAAAACCCCAAAACATTAAATGCATTATGCTAAGGAGTTTCTGCCTACCTGAAAACCCTTCCAACTTGCTCTCAAAAGCATGTATGAAGCAGCTATTAGACAGTCAAAAGGGAAAAAGCTTGTAAGTTGTTGCTTTTTTATTCAGGAAACAGGCTTTAAATAATTATAGAGATATCAGAATATCTTTATCAATATTAAGAAGCCATAAAATCAATGTGTAGTAACAATTCACTGTAGTCAGAGTGAATTTTAATATTACAATATTACACTTGAGTATTCACTGGTGATTTTCTTATCTGCTTTTTGTGTAACAGTTCATTACTGGCAAATATCAGTTAGATGACCAGTACTATAATTTTTACAGGCTGTATTCCACTTGGGGATGGACATTTCTAACATGCTGCCAGCTGGAGAATGCACCATTTTGAATGTACCTGTATTACCTTGCCTTGTTGGCAATAGGCTTCCCTGTGTAACATTTGTGTTCCTCCAGTGGAACACTATGCCATTGAGACTGCTATGCAGGCTTTAGACCATATTTCAGCTTTCTTAAAAATACATATTTAATTAAAAATTGAGTTTGTTGTGTTTCAGTGAGCTATGATTTTCATTCTTCTGGGCCCATTCAGTGTTTGGTCTGAGGGTGGAGAGTATTTCCTTCACAGAATCACTGAATCACAGCAACATTCCGGTTGGAAAAGACCCCCAGGATCACCAAGTCCAACTGTTATCCCTATGCTACAAGGTTCACCCTTAAACCATATCCTCAAGCACCACATCCAAATGACTTTGAAAGACATCCGGGGTTGGTGACTCACTCCCCTTCCTGGGCAGCTCATTCCAATGCCTGATCACTCTTGCTGGGAAAATTCTTTTCCTAATGTCCAGTCTATCCATACAGTTGCAACTTGAGGCCATTCCCTCTTGTTCTATCACTATTTACCTGTGAGAGGAGACCAACAGCAGCCACTCCACAATTTCCTTTCGGGTAGTTGTAGACAGCAATGAGGTCTCCTCTCAGCCTCCTCTTCCTCAAACTAACCAGCCCCAGCTCCCTCAGTTGCTCTTCATATGATTTATTCTTCAGGCCCTTCCCCAGCTTCCTTGCCCTTCTCTGCACTCACTCCACCACCTCCACATCCCTCTTGTAACTGAACTGCTGGCTCACATTGAGTTGTTTGTCAATTACAACCCCCAGGTCCCCTTCTGCCAGACAGCTTTCCAGCCACACTTCCCCAAGCCTCTAGCGTTGCTTGGGGTTGTTGTGGCCCAATACATAAATTCTTACTTGAAGTAGAAACTACAGGAATTGTTCCTAAAATCTACTGCATATAGTCCTGATGCAGTTTAAGATCTCTGTGTCAGTTTAAGGTGAAAACCCAGGCTCAAGTATCATGCAAGCCCAGCAGGCACCCTCCTTATGCACAATACTTTTCCTTACATGTGGTACTTCTTTTACTTAGGTACATGCCAGAAGAGATGTCACACTAATGAGAACAAAAGGAAAAGCTGAAGAAAAGCTATCCCCTGTATTTACTGATATAGAAGGGCTTCACATCTCTTATCAACATGCTGGCCATCATTTAAACAGTTTCATTCACATTTTTTTCTTCAAACTTAATAGAGAAGGAATTTAGATTTGTTACATATAGTAATTACACACTGAAGCAATGATCTGGTAATAGAAAATGAAATATTTCCTTCTGTATAAAACCTGGCAAATTTGTAGGCTATGAATCCTTTAAGTCACATTCCAGGCAAGCCACTGATGTTACAAGAAGCATGTGGACATGAATATTGCTGTTTTTAAGTTTCTCATACAACGCAACTGCTTGAACAAACTGTAGAATATATTGAACTCCTGTTTGCCATCAAAGCATTTTATTACAAGTGATTTACAATCCTAACTCTTCCCTCCACTAAATGCAATATAATACACTCCTTAAGTTACCAGCAAGGCAAGAAAATCAGTCACTTTGTCAAGAGATAGTAAGTCGTAGAAAGGAAGGGATAGATGTTTCAGGTAGAGACAATCTGCCAAGCACTGTGTCCAAAAATATTCACAACTGGCCATTTCCTGTAGGAGAGAAGATACTCCTGGAAACAGATGATGCAAGATGAATTCTGTGCTAAGCATTAAGAAACACACTTCTTGTGTCTTATATTTTATTGGGTTATTTTACATAACCCAACAGCTTCCTAGAGGTGGGACATGATGCCACTGACACTGCTACATAGACTTTAGACTGTATTTCAGCTTTCTTAAAAACACATATTTAATTAAAATTTGAGCTTTCTATGTTTCAGTGGAGCTATGTACACTAAGTTCTTGAAGAAAACTTATGCAGGGCACTACACAAAATGAACTTTGCACTAGCGGGCATGGAAAGGTTTGGGTTTTTTAATCATATTGATGCACTTTCTTGAACTCTGGAACTAAATGACTTTGAAATTAAATAGTCCAACTGCTTTGATTTTTAACATATGGACTAAAATGGCTTTTGTTTGAAAGTTGATTGTTGTGTATCAGTGACATAGCAATGAAGAAGATATGAGAGATTATTAATTTAAATGAAATTAGATTGAAAAAGTTACCTTTTCTTGAACTAAGGCCATTGTTCTAGACTACCAGCTTTGATCCATATTCTGCAGTATGAGATAAGTAATTCAGAGGAACACCCAGTATCATTATACTTAAATTATTTGATTTCTGAAGAATGATCTTAAGTGAGCCAATCTACACTGGCAATTTACATGTACCATGCAGCACCACAACCAAAATGTTGTTACCATGTGTAAAGGAGAGCACAGCATATTTTGGTGACAAAATCATGAAAGTGTTTTATTCAATCATGTAAGTATCTTACTGAATACACAAGTCAAGTGACTGCACATATCCTGCAAATACCCATTAAAAGCCTAATTCATTTTATGAAAGAGTAATTCTAATAGACATAACTAGAAGATAAGCAGCAAAAAGCTGAGTGCCGCATTTGTATCACATCTTCAGATGCAACCTGCCTAGTATAAGTTATCTTTTATGCAACATGAGAATTTACTTCCTATATTAATGGCTAAGGTTTTCTTCCCTGAATTAATAAGATGGCATTTGATATGTGACTTAATATTTTAGAGCTAGAGCATACGCATAGGAAGCAAAAGGAAAACCAAAATTAGTCTGTGGAAAAGGTCAGAAGAGAGCAACGTACACTAAAAGACCATAACAAGACTCTTAGTGATTTTTCCCCTTCTCACCCTGGTAGAATTAGAGTAACAGTGCAAGTTTCATTTATCATGAGTAAACATAACAAATGGCATAATAACCCAGTGTCAGATCAAGTTTCAGAGTTAAATGAATGCAGTGATGGAAAGGTTGAATTCCTTTGGAAAACGCCTTTGTAGGAGATAATAAATAGAAGGGAAGTCACAAAGGGTTAACCATGAAAGGTTATGGTGATTTTTGTTTAGGTGTGTCCTATTCAGAGCAAAGAACAGAATGTTCAATGTTTCCTCAGAGCTGAACCGGTTAACTTGTAAGCAGAACTGGCTTCAGTAACTTAATCATCACAGAAAAGTAGTATCTCATGACTTGCAAAACTCCCCAAATGAAGATTTCCAAGGAGAGTGAGAATAGCATAAATAACAAGGTTAAAAGGAGCAGCATTTTAAAAGAAATCTGAACAATAGTACTATTTCCTATAGTACTGGGTTTGTGGAATATTACACAGGCTGAATATAAGCAAGCCCAAGTAACATGAGAAACAGTCTCAACAGTAGCAGAAATGAATGATTTTAAAACACGCACCTGGTTTCTATTCTCATGCTAATAAGAGATATCAAAAGCTTTTGGTCCCTGATCATACCTCTGCAGGCCAGGTATGAACTACTACCACTGAAGTTTAGTGGAAAGAACTTTATTTGCTTCAAAACCTTAAGACTGAAGTAGGCTAGTCCTTTTCCTTTAAAAGGGATTTACATGCTGGAATAATAGTGGCTTTATGATTTAATTGATTTAAGATATCTTAGAAGAAAAGCAGTGTCTGAAAGGCTCTAAACTAGCAATGCTAAAGTGAGGAGAAGCAATTTGAAATAAAAATCACTTCAGAATTGTTGCTCAGACTGCCTTTAAAAAAAACACAACCAATCAACCAACCAACCGAACAAGAAAAAACAAACCAAACTCACTACAGAAAATTGAAAATTTAAGTATCCATGAAAATTTTAATGGAATCTTGGAAGACCTAGCACTAGGTCTAGAAAGAGTTCTTTTAATAATAAGGCATCTTAAACTTAGCATTAAACCAATGTAATGCTTTGGGAGTTACCTGCCCCTGCCTCCAATGAATTCATCCAAACTAGACTCAGCCAGCTGGAAGTTAAGGAATGAAGCTATATTTACAGCTTAGCACAATTTACAAGCATATATACACAATATTCACAAATATTTAGTTATATACAAGTTAGAAGTAATTCAGAAACACAAAATCCCTCCCAAAACAATCAGACTGCCAGGAGGTTCCTGACACAAACCTCCTCCCCGCTTCCCCCTCTTTCCCTCTCTTCAGAAATAACCAGATCGATCCCCATATATCTCACGTGATAAATCTGAAGAGATCTGAGGTGAGATGTCAAAAAAGACAACAAGAAGGTTAAGGTAAAAAAAAGGGTTAGGTTGGATTAGAGTTAAGGCAGACACCACCACACAGACTGCCAGAGAGAAGTGACAACTAGCTGAGCAGTATGTGAGCAGTGAGTGTCTTACCTATATTTTGACTAGTTGCATTTCTCAGCAGAAGAATGAGTGATACAGGTTACTGTTGTTTTCTTTCTTCTCACAGCTAAGGATTTAATTTCTCTCTGTAAAATATACCAATCAGCCTCAAACCACAACCAAACATATTGTAAAAGGAGTTGACTAATAATCCGCCCTAGTGTTTGAATATTTCAACTAGCTTCAAGTGCTTCGGCAGTGTCACATGTTAACAGCTAAGCTATGCCTGTGTTTTGTGTGTTTATGTGGGGTTTTTTTTAAGCTTCTTTGTAGACATCAAAAGAAATCCCTTATCCTTCCCTTACTGCAGAATGGGCCAGTAAGGTTAAATATAGTAATCAGATAATACCTTTCACTAACAAGTGGGGAGATTTAAGGCTCTTCTTGACTTCTAGACCTAGTAGCTAAACAAAAGCACATGGGAGATAAGAGAAGGTAGAAGACACAACTCTGTTTGAGGCACTCCAGCAACTTCATGTAGTTGAAGCTGCCATTTCTGCTTAAGTAAGGGCATTTTTCAGGCCAGGGAAAGGAAAAAGAACTGTCACACAGACTAATTCTTCCCCATCGCACATCTCATTTCTAACGCAATGTTAATAATCAGGAATGTGGTGTGTAGACTTCAACCCCATGTGAAACTCATAGAGCCCATGCAGCCCACCATCTCTCTCTGTTTCCTTCACACCCAGGAAGGAGGCACAACTGGGAGAAGAAGTATCATGGTTGGCAACCCAGGAAATCCTCACGTGAGCAGCAAGATGGACAAAGGTGCAAAGCAGTTCAAGCTATGTGCTCTGCGTCTAAATCTGACATTTATTTTTACTACTTGGTCTCTGGTAAAAGGCAGCAATATATTAGAATTGACAATATCAGCACCATCATATTCCTGCTATTTTTTCTTATAAGTGATTGCAGTGCGGGACAACATCAAGCAAGAATTTAAGAGTTTCAATTCAATTTCATCTGAAGGAATTAAGAATTATATGTCTTAAAGGAGAGACAGATAAACACACAACTTGGGAGACTTCCAAGCAGAAAAGGAAGCAAGACTAGGAAGAGAGTGTCTTTATATTGTAAAGGTCATAAGCTTCAGACAGCTTCATTTGCAGTCACTGCACTTTCACAGTCTCTGATAGTCAAAGATAAACACAATGCAACAGCTTTCTTAAAAAAAGGAAGAATTTCTCCATGGAGTCCCATTCAGTTACTTTGATGTTGCATTTGTTTTGAAGGAAACTGGAAATATGAGGCTAGTGCTAGCTATAGGTATCTGCTAAAGATAATTTAAGAAAATCATAGTGATTCACTTCATTTTTTCTATCTGGTTTACAAGTTCATTAAGGACAATATCTTGCTTTATCAGAATATAGTTTAGTATATTTAACCTTGTCCAGGTTAAACCCAAATATTGTTGAGGTTAATAAAAATCAGGTATCAGAATTGCTCTTGATTTAGCAGATTTATTGATGCCAACTCCCATCTTCTTTCCCAGTGACAGCATCAAAATGGCAATAGTGCTGAGATTAATCACACTGATACCTGATACACGAATGGGCCATGTGCTATTGAGAAATCTTTTCTGACAGGAACTCCAGCTGTGCAATTTTCTTTCCGGTAAAGCATAATATTGTTTGTGGTCCTGAAAAATTACTTTCCTGGACCATATTTTATGAAGGCCCATTTATAGTATTATAACACAATAGAAAAAGATCTAAATCATACTGTAAGCCAATTTTCATTTCAAGTCATTCTTCTGTGCATGGCTAGATAAATCAGTATGTAGGATTGAAGTCCAATAAATTCCAAGCACAGCAAAAACTGCTTAATTCCTTTTAAGCAACAGGGTCATAACTATTCCATATTTTTCCACTGGACACATTTAATTACTACTACCACTAATTAATACCAACTTTCAAGTTTAATCAGTGTGTCTCCAAGAGGTATAACCACCACTTAACTTGTATGCTGTATATCAAAATACTTTACACATAATAGCTCTCATGGCATATCGTCAAGTAAATTTTAACAAGCTCTTCCGAGGTTTTGATTTTATGATAAATGACCACATTTTCAACTGGTCACATAGTATCAATTTTCAGATTTCAAAGTTATTTGGAATTTAAGTGAGTTCAAATTGTCTGACAGTCCTTACTTATATCTAGCAGGTTCCTTTCCTTGCTGAACACAACTAGAAAGCAATTTTTTTAACAATGATTGTGGGGTCATTAGGAAAACAGTTGCTGTTTTGCTTAGAGCTAACCAAGATGGTTAGGAGTTTAAGACAACAGTAAAGGGTTTGTAGACTGACATGGAAAGAGCAGGTTTGATGAGAATTATGAACATTTAGTCGGAGCTGATGACCATAAAATCATATGTACATAACATTTGGAGTTGACGTGTGAGTTCTGCAATAACATGTGGATTAAACTGATAAATTCCTGCTAGTCCATCATAAAACATATTAAGAGAGGACATGTATCATGAACTCCTATTTCACTTAAAATCATTTTGCTTTACTGTGTACAACTCACAGCAAAATTCAGGTTGAAGCATAACATCACTTACCAGTTAAATAAACAGCTTATGGTTGAAGCACAGAGAAAGGCAACAAAGCAAGTTGATTCTCAACCAGCAGTTGTTTAAGCCTCACTGTGCTGTAAGTGAAGTCATTGTTATTATGCTGCTCTAACCAACTTAGCCAGCCTCTTCATTATCATCTTATGTCTAATGTCTAAACAGAGACCGGTGACAAGTGTTGTCCCTCACAGGGGGTCAGTACTGGGACCAGTGCTGTTTAACATCTTTGTCAGTGATATGGACAGTGGAACTGGGTGCACTCTAAGCAAGTTTGCAGATGACACCAAGCTGTGTGGTCAGGTGTCACACAGGTGTCAGGTGACACACTGGAGGGAATGGATGTCATCCAGAGGGACTTGGATAGGCTTGGTTTAAATTTAAATCATGTGATATGCAATAGTTTCAGCAACTAAACTTCAAAATGCTACATATACTATTTAAATGTCATGAGAATTAGATTTTAGGACACAACATGGTTATTGCCTTCAGTTTCAGGCCCTCACTACAAGACAGATGCTGAGGTCCTGGAGCAGGTCCAGAGAAAGGCAGTGAAACTGGTGATGGGTCTGGAGAAGAGTTAACCTTTCAAAAAGTGAGAAAGTATAGATCTGATTTCAATTAAACACTACAAGTTAACATGACAGAGGCACCTATTTCCCCTTTCCCATTCTCCTTTTCAGCACACTGAGGGGGAGCAGGAAGTCACCTTCCTCCTGGCTAACACTGTGGTATATTTCTGTGAATATTGGAAATGTAGATTGCATTTGTCTATGCATTCATTTTATTGTTCAACCTAAGTAATACAGCTTCTAGGAGTTATAGCTCTCTAGGAGCTCACATTTGGTATGCTGAATATTCTTCCTTTATAAACTAACCTCCTAGCTCTTTTCCTTTTTGAGATTGCAAATTTCTCATCTTTTCTCTGAATTTTAGTTGCTTTCTGAAGAGCACATCTTAAACTAGCAGTAGTTCCTTAAATAAACATAGCATAATTTTGTGGAGTAGATACACATTACAGCAGATATTCTAGGGAAATGGCACTTGCTGTCTTTTCAGAAGAAAATCTTTGTCATTGGAAACCATGCAGATGGCTTCCTGACACAGAAATCTAGATTAATATGTTAGTTAGATTAAAAAACTAAATATTTAACTTAACAACAGCAACTTTTCTGCACTCCTCTTACAAGTTCGGGATTTTTGCATTATAGCTTTCAAGAAAAGCCAGTAGAATAACAGCTCAAACCCTATCTTGTTTTAATGCAAATTCCAAAATTCTGTCAGAAGGATTCTTTGGCAACAAGCATTACCTATATTAGTACACATTAGACAATTTCTGGTGAACTGAGAGGGAAAATGTGTTGCCAAGTATTTAAAAATTACCAACTAAGACTAAAATTAATGACAAGCTAATTTTCTTTTATTCCTACAGAAGGATTATAAACCACATTACCTGTTAGCAAGTCAGTTGTCATCCTTCATGTGTCTGAGAAACAAAGAGTGGGTTTCAAAGTGGCTGTCTGCTGATCCGTGTACATTGAGATGAACTGTAGGTCTAAGTGAGCATCACTTCATCTGGGAGCAGATTCTCTTTGATGCCAGTTCTGTAACACAGTCCAAAATAAAGTTTCACCATCTTCACCTTGCCAGAAATGAAATGTCAGATTTCCTCTAAAGCCACCTGTCTCCAAGTCACCTAAAGTATCACTCCAGCTCTAAATGAGATTGTCTTCTATACGGGTTGAACCGCTAGAAAGCATTTAGTAATCTGCCATAACAATCGGTTTGTAGGGTTTTTCTTTTCCTAACCATGAATTCCCTCACTGCTTCTCTTCTTAGGTTGTCTGAAAACGTTTATATTTAGCACACAACCCCTTTCTACACAGGAATTACAGGAAAGGTTTATGAAGGTATTAAAATTCAAAATTGCAGCCTGTCAGTTTTTTTTTTCACACAGCTCTGAGCTCAGTTTTGAAATTCATGGGGGTGGAGGTGGATGTGAGGGGGAGTTGCAGGCTTCTTTCTCCTTCTTGCTGATAGGAAAATACAGGCAGTAGAAAAGGATATCAGGTTTACATTAATACAGATAGAAAAGACAACTCTACCATTCATATCACCATGGAGCACAGCAAGCAGAAGGTGATGTCTTTAAAAAAAGCCTGTATATCACAAAGACATCACTTAACAGCCCAGGGTTGTCTAAAACTGCATGCAGTTTTAAAAACAAGTGTCGATGAATATGAGATATGCTTATTTTTCAAAACAAGAAATGGGTCAGGGCTCATCAGCTCATGAATTTTTTTTTCTGATCTATACAATCAGGAATTCTAAAAACAGAAGAGCTTCTCCTGAACATACAAAACAAAGCAGCATTTTAGACATAAACCCTAAGTATGCCTTATGAGAGGCTGCACAGAATGAATATAAATATGCAAGAGGCAGTTTAAAGGACTTCAGCTTTTGAAAGCCTGAACAGGTGGTTCTGGGGCAAATAGATATATATCCTAAATCTTAACTCCTAGTTTATTTTCAAGATGACTATATATAATGTTTCATTGAATCAAAAGGTCTTATCTGAGCTTTTAACTACAGAATATCTCCTGTGTTTCCTTAGCTAAGTAAACAGCAGTGGATGATGCAGGAGTTATTGATATTCAGAGTATAAATACGGTGTAGTTTATCTTTAATTTTGGTTACAGTAAGGAAAGTTAAGACATTGAACTACCTTACCAAGGGACCTAATGCATTCTTCTTTGCCCCACATCTGGAAGGTTAAGTTAACCTCAAGAAGTTCAACAAAGCCAAGTGCAAGGCCCTACCACCTGGGTTGGGGCAATCCCAAGCACAAACATAGGCTGAGTGAAGACTGGCTCAAGAGTAGACTTGAGGGGAAGGACTTGGGGATGTCAACTGACAAAAACATCAACATGAGCTGACAATATGCACTCGCAGCTCAGAAGCCAGCCGTATCCTGGGCTGCATCAAGAGAAGTGTGACCAGCAGGAGGAGGGAGGTGTTTCTCTGCCTCTACTCTTTTCCCCACCTGGACCATTGCATTCAGTTCTGGTGCCTCCACTGTAAGAGGGATTGGGAACTGCTGGAGCAGGTCTAGAGGAGGGCCGCAAAGATGATCAGAGGGCTGATGAACCTCTTCTGTGGGGAAAAGCTGCCATGATTGTGGCTGTTCAGTCTAGAGACGAGAAGATTCCAAGGAAGTATTACAGCAGGCTTCCAGTATCTAAAAGGGGCCTACAAGAAAGCTGAGTGTGTGGGGTTGAGCTGGGACAGAAGGTATTTTACCCCAGGGGATAAAAATAAAACCATTTGCATAGAATTGGACATTCAATAGAAATACTACCTATAAAAATAAACAAAGCACAAAAGGTATCAAGAGACAAAGGAGATATATATATATATCTCCTTTGTATGTATATATATATGTGTGTGTGTGTGTATATATATATCTATATCCTTTGTATGTATGTATATCTATCTATCTATCTATCTCTCTCTCTATATATACATACTCAAAATCAGCCCAAGCCAGGCCTCAGTGAGGCCTCAACCAGGGCATGCTAGGACCCAACAGGCCTGTCTCAGACCTCACTGCTCGCACCCTCAGGGCAGGCCTCTACAATGTAGTAAGAAACAGCTTGCCAGCCAGGCCTCACTCACACATGCACCACAGCCAGCAGCAGCTGGCACCCGCTCAGAGTGGAGACGAGAGGGAGAGAGATATGACCTGGGTCTGCCCCTCAGACAGACAGATGCAGGATATGGGATGGAATAACAAAGTACAATATCCTGTGTCCTCCCCCTGGCACAGAATGTCTGCCCCTTGGGACTATCTCTGGAGGAATTTATCTCTATGGTAGGAAAAGTAGCCTTAAACCTAAAGCACTGGGAAGGAGGTTTTTTTACAAGGGCTTGTAGTGATAGGAGGAGAGGGAATGGATTGAAGCTTGAGGAGAGCAGATTTAGACTGGATATTAGAAAGAATTCCTTACAGTAAGGGTGGTGAGGCACCAGAACAGGTTGCCCAGGGAGGCTGTGGATGCCTGCTCCCTGGAGGTGTTCAAGGCTAGGTTGGATGAGGCCTTGAACAATCTGGTCTAGTGGAAGGTATCCCTGACAATGCCAGGAGAGTTGGAATTCAATTATCTTTAAGGTCTTTTCCAACAGAAACCATTCTATGAATCTATGAATCTAAGAATGTCTTTTTACAGCACTTTATAGCTCCGAGGGCAAGAGGGAAGGACAAAGGAAGCTTACACTCTGCAGAAGTGACAGAGCACCATCTGAAGTACCTTTATATGACTCTGCAGCACATGAAAAGGATGTCAGACCTACAGAGCAAAGATGTAGATAAAATGACATGAAATAGACTAGCTTACAGAGCCCCATCAGTGGATATAGGCTCTATAGGAAGAACAGGCTGGGAAAACAAGAGGTTGTGCCCAGCAGAAATGCTCAGTGTGTATAGCTTTGCTATGGGATTGGTGCCAGAGAGCTGGGAGTTTATGGAGCAAAATTAGAGAGGGTGTCAAACAGGGTAGCAATGGTAGAGGGCTCCTACAAACCCACAGTCAAAATCTCCTTTGAGTAAAAGGAATAGGCCTTACGACATGATCCTTGGTCCTCATGACAAGTTTCAACTACATAATGCTGTGGAAAGGGCAATGTAGTGAGATGTGAACAATCCAGATTTACAGAATGTCTCAGGGAAAGTTTATGCTGCAAATGTTGGATGAGCAGCTAGAGATGGTGCTCTGTTGGACCTTCTACTCATGAGTAAAGAACTTGCTGGGGATGTTCAGGCAGTTTATTACAATGATCATGAGTTGAGGTTTAAGACCTTAAGGGAGTGAGGAAGGAAAGGAACATAAACCCTAGTGTTCAGGAGAACAGATGGGTGGGACCATTTAAAGCACCACCTCAAGAGGCAAAAAGGCCCAGGGAAGTGGACTAATCTTCAAAAGCAGGAACAGTCTATTCCAGTGAGCTAAAGAGTGAGAAAACAAGCCAGGTAGCCAGTTTGACTTAATACTTAAGTCCTTAGTAACTCAAGTACAAAAGAATACATGAAGTTGGAAGCTGAGACAAGCTACCTAGTGCATAGCAAAGCACTGTCTGGGTAAAGATGTAGCTAGAGAAGACAATCAGTATGAATCTGAGAGCAGCAAAGAATGAAGGACGAAGGCTAGTGGTAGAATTTCACAATGGAAAGCCATATTCAGTAGAGAAAGTGCAAACAAGAGACCACTTAGTCAACTGGATGTACCCAGATCAATGGGACCAGAAGGGATGCATCTAAAGCTGGCTAACATCACCTTAAGGCCATTCTATCACCTCTGAAAAGCCATGGCATTTGGAGGATGTTCCTAGTGACTGAAGACAGATAAAGACTATGTCTTTCTTTAAGCAGGGCAAGAAAGAGACTCCAAGATGCTACAAGCCAGTCTCACTCCCTGGGAAGATTTTGGAACAAGTCCTCCTAGTATCTGTTTTCAGGCACTTGATGAATAAGCCAAGATTTTAAACAGGGTACATGGATTTTGTAAGGGGAAAATCACACCTGACCAACCTGTGATGAAATGACTAGCTCTGAACTAGGAAAGAGCAGCAGATAAGTGGACTACAAGATGCAAGGACAGGCAGGTTCAGAGCATATTGATAAACAGTTCAAAATTGCACTTGAACCCAATTAGCTACCAGTAGTGTTCCTTGGGGATCAATTCTGGGCTTGATACAGCACTGAGATTTTCACTAATGTCCTGAACAATTGGATGGAAGGCACTCTCAGCAAGTTCAGAGGTGTGATATAAGTGGTTTCACGATTGATGCAGTGTGGTTCAAAAGGACTTCTAAAAGCTGAAAGAGTAGCAGAAACCTCATGAAGCTCAAAGACATACTCAAAGTCTTTACATGAGGGAGAACAACCTCAGTTAAAAAAGAAAATTCAAAACAAAAGCCAATTACAAAAAGGACTCACTAGGAAGATGTACCCTCCTATAGGGAACAAATGGTGGTGCAAGAGTTTGATACACTTCTACACTACAGCTCTGCTGAAGGAGGGTAGCCTTATGGTCAGCAAATTAATTATTTTGGTGGAAAGACTGTATTAGGGAAACTACTGCTGCAGTGTATACTTACGGTAGCTGCATTGCAATGGGCTGCTTTATACTTCTATACATATGAACCTATAACAACTGATCCCATACATCAAACTAAGATAAATCTAGACCAAATGCCACTTTTCCCACCCCCATTTACTTTGGAGTGCTTTTCAGTATAAATGCCTGTCCTTTTGACAATGTTTCCTGTTGGGAGAGGACTTGCTCTGACTTCCTGAACAGAGAACTGCAGATGGAGCAGAGGAATATGTTTTCCAAAATCCTTCCCTTCACATGAGGAATTATTTGTCAGTTACCTGCTTCATGCAAATATTGCTTCACAGCGTTTCCAATACTGAAGTCCTGTAATTATAGATAGCTTAAGACCATTGTACTGCAAGCACTCCATTCTTTCCACTCTTACCAATTATCTTTCCTCGTAATTCTAGAGCCTAGATAGGGATTCCTATAGTCATGTCACTTTTATTTTCTGCATGTTATCATGCACAGAGATCCTTTCACTTGTTATTTTCAAGTCATTAATCTGCCACTACAGTGATTCAAAGTATTGCTTTAAAATCCTGTCAAAGAATTATGTAAAAATCCTTTTGGCAGTGTTATAAGGACAATATAATATTAGGCTGCAATATGAATGTGTATATATGTGCAGGGGAAGAGGGGGAGGGCTGTCCTGGTAGGGCATAAATCCTGCCAGGCCAGTTTAATCCTTGCTCTCCTCCTCCTGTTGCAGGTCTGGGAGTTGAGTAGAATGAGAAAACAATGGAGGGTTTGGCCCCAGCAAAGCCTTGAGGGCTAGGAGGTCAGGACCATGTGTCAGGAGTCTTGTGCTGCCACTCAACATGCCTGTGTGGTCACACGAGGCATAAAGCTTTGAATTCATTGGCCATAGCAATGACGCCAGTGCCTATTGGCCAGTTTCACTTTCAAAATGATGTATTTAAAGGGGAGTGATTTAGAAACCTGCCTTTCTGCACCGACCCTCCACCGAGAGCAGCACCCCTTCACAGGAATGGGCGATTAACTGGGAATCACGGCGCCCATGTGTTTACAGCTGGCACTAGCAGCTTAGCAGCAACTCAGCTCTTCTCTCCTTCCCTCTGCCTGGAATATTTTGTATTTTACCCCAGGATCCTTATCGTGAGTTTTGGAGGCGTCCTTGTACAGGAAACTTACTCAGGGACCAAGGTGTCGTGGGTACATCTGCTAGAGTTAATGCTAAGACTCCATAAGCATAGTTAGAATTTTTCCTGTTGTTGTGTTCCAATTTTCCATGTTCTGGTTGTTTAAACTATTTAATTCCATGTTCATAAATACCCTTTGTGCAACTACTTCCTGTCGACCGAAAATCCAAAGAATCTCAGGGAATTTTCCTGATTTTTTAAATATTAATAATAAAAAGTAATAGTCATAAATAAATTTATATTAATAATTCAAAACTGATTATTAATTTCTACAAGGGCAAAGCAGGGGAAGATTTTATGAAGCTTGAAGTTAAACGAAAGAGGAAAACTCTCATTCTTGAAGCTTAAGCAAAGGGCCAGCATACACAAACAGATGCATGAATGAAAAACCACTCCTAACTGAAGGTGGAGGGTCCATTTAGTTTTCCTACCTGCAAGCTGCATCACAGAAGTGGTAGCCTCATTTTATCCCAGCACTGCTGGAATTGTTAAACAGCAAGGCTGAAAATTATGATAAAGTTAATAAAAAAAAAAAGTGTAGTCTATTTTAAACCTAATTACTCTTCAGCCAAGGCATTGGAAGTAAATTACATGAACAGAATGAAGAAAGAAGAGGCTGTTGATAAATACTTACATAGGGAACAGAACTTTAAAAAAAGAAGAAATTAACTTGCAGGTGCAGATCTCTGAGAAGTATCTACATAGATCAAATCTAGTGACTGAAATTTTGCTTGAGAAAGTGAACATTTATATAATAAAACTTTATAATTCCTTTCCTCATCAGAAAGTTGCACTTTTAGACCTGATTTTTAAAAGGCATGGCAAAGGGCCGCCTCATCACTGAGTTCTTCCCCTAGTGAGGAACTGTGAGGAATCAAGTAAGAGCAATACTGAAGAAATACAGGTGTGTATTATACCTCCAATCCAAGATATTCCCTTTACAAGGAAAAACACACTAGGTCTGTATGGTTGCACATACATAGCTTTATGTAACATACATATAACAACAAAGATTTTCCTTACTCTATGTAAGTTTCTCTCTATTAGGTATTCAGGCTGTTGGTTTGTAGTATAATAAATCCATTTTCAGCACCTATTCCTGAATCTCAAGAGCCAAGAGCAGATAAACCAAATCAAAAGAAACTCAGTTTGCCAAGACCAACGTGATCATAAATTTTTGAAAGGCTCTATCTTTGTCCCTCAAGGCCAGTGTTGCCTGCTCATTTATAGCCAGCATATGGCTGATGACTGTTGCAAGAAATGTGGAGTCATTTAACATTCAGTTTACTCCAACACCCCTGATCTAGACTAAACACATGCTTGCACACTGTGTAGAGAACGCAGGTTTGGTATCAGTGAGTATGTATCCCCAGACAATGTTTACAAGTGAAGACCTAATTCTACCATAATTCTATGAAATCTGTCTTAGTTCATAAGGGATACTTTTCCTTAAAGTATTGTTTCTATTTGCAAACCTTTAGAATAGCTACAACCTCTGACTATCAGCTATAAACACTAGCCACTAAAAGGTGATTACATAAAACAGAAAAGTCCTATCACATCATACACATGTAAATGTAAGTCCTTGCTTTAATTAATAGCTTACTTTTCTCTTTGTAGCTTTAAAATTGAGCTCTGAGCTAACACAAGTACTTTCACAGTTCACCTCTGCATTGTTACCTGAAAGACACCAACTTACAATGAAAAGCAAGCCAGGTGGTAAACTGTGACAGCATATGGCCCCTATTTTTCTTTTTCTCCCAGTCCTTACGGAATCATTTTATTTCTGCCACTTTATCACCGTGAATTACACTTCCATCCTTCCCAACACAGAAACAAAACTGTATTGCCATCACCCTACCTTCTCTGCCATATGTGCATTTCCATGCACAAACTGTCCTTGTATCCTTCAGATCAAATATCCTTTGTTCTAATAAGAACCTGCCTGGGTTCAGACACTCACTAGCCAGGAGAAGAGCTAAGCCAGGAAAATTACTCTGTCACTCAAAACTCTTAAAGCCAGAGGGATTTTTCAAAGCAATATTCTCTGGTATGGACACTAGATAGATTCAGGGATCCTTAGAAAAGTTCTGTTTGTGCTGCATAGGAGTTCAGACAAGAGAAAGGTCCTCCAAACCAAAAAAAAAAAACAAACCAGAAGAATGAATTCTTAACACTACTATCACAGGACTGGCTTTAGTCATTTTATTCATACTGTAACAGGAAAATCAGAGCTTGGACTCCAGAGCTTTTCAGTACTAGGCAGAACAAGAATCAAAACACCATTCGATGTCTAATGACAGGACCAGGGGCAATGGGTGGAAGTTGAGGCATAGGAAGTTTCATGTAAACATGAGAAGGATGTTTTTTTCCCTGTGAGGGTGACAGAACACTGGAACAGGCTGCCATGGGGAATTGTGGAGTCTCTCTCTCTGGAGATATTCAAAACCTGCCTGAATGCATTCCTGTGTGATCTGCTCTAGGTGATCCTGCTCTGGCAGGGGGGTTGGGCTGGATGATCTTTGGAGGTCCCTTCCAGCCCCTGACATTCTGCGATTCTGAGATTGCTTGCCTTTGTTTTGGTCTAACACCATAAGACTGTCACTATTCCTGCTTTTCCTTTTAAGAAGGCACCAGCAACTAAAAGGAGCTAAGATGTTTAAGACTTTGCTTGATGACAAGATTGAAATAGCTACAAGGGGACCTATTCTGCTAAACTTATTAAAGGCAGCCTATCATAACTACAGTAGGGTTAATTCCTTAATAAAACCAAAGAATATTAACACTTTCCAGATAAATATGCAAACTCTTTTAGGTAGTTTTCACTGAGTATACACGGATAATTGTTTTTTTTTCATCTCAGACAGAATTAAAGATGATCAGGAAGAACAAAGTGGGGGTAGATCTAATTTCTATGGAGGACACTGCCAAAAAGCCATTTAAAACATAATAATAATGTGTTTCAGAACAAAGTGTCTTCACATCTTTTAATAAGGAACAACTGCTCTTACTTGAAATTCAGCAGCACACTGTTCCTCTTCAAAGTAAAAGCAGAGGAAATCCACTACTTTGTTTCTGCTTTGATTCAGTCTTCCAAGGAATTAACTGCCATTCATGTTCAGAACTAAGAACAGGAAACCACTTCTCTTCCTAGTCAATCCACATTTCAAAAGTATCCTCAGTCTGAAACCCTGAAGGGACCACTAAATCCATACTTCCACATCCACATCTTGGCATTTTATACTGACTGGAGAAGACCTGTCACAAGTAATGTAGGGCATTATGTCTCCTGGAAACACACTATATAAACTTGCAGGAAATAGACCTTAAATGAGTACTAATAATAATGGCCTGATAAGCTGCTGTACTGGGACTTGGGCAATTAAAGTTCATTTTCTAATTCTTTACAGTGTCCTAGCTAAAGTGAGCAGATTTTTTTTCTGTCACAGTTCTTTTATAGGAAGACAAAATCCACGCTTCACTGTCTCTCTTGTTATGTCTGTGGGATCTTCTGGGACTCTGTTTAAAGTTTTGTGATGCTGTCGTAAGAAAAGCAAATAGCAAAGTGTAGGAGACCTGGCCTTTCTGGTCTAAAGCAAATATAGCAATAGGATATGAAGCTTCTATTCATTTAAAGGGAATACTTCCAAGTTTATTTTCAGCTTTGAATGCTCAGAAGGGCGACTGGGTGTATGTGCAGGCTTAAGAGTAGTACTTTGATTTCCTTTGAGGAGAAGGATGCACAACACGAAAATTTAGACCAAAACAATATTTCAAATACAGCTTCAAGAGTTTTCTTTCATGGCAGGCAATAAGAAGAGAAAACCACAAGTATTTCCTCCATCCAATGTCTTTTCTTTTCTTTTTTTTTTTTTTTTATGCTTTCATTAGAATTTATAACTGTAACACTGAAAGTCTCACTTGCTATATGTAAACAATCAGCATTTCTTCCATGAAACACTTTCAAATTAAATACACTGTCCCAGCTGTCATTTCTAGGTGTTTAATAAGAAAGACATTTCCTAGGAATATAAAGCAGGTGATTAAGTTAAATTAAAGCCTGTATTTACAAGTATCTCCTTAAGCAAGCAGATTTTCTGCATCACATATGCATTCCTGAGGGTTATTCCATCATGGTTTCTGAATAAATGAGAATGCTGATGGATTAAGTGCACAGCATTAATCCCACTTCTAGACACCTTGCTCCCTCTTTAGCACCACAAGTGTTGAAAGTTGATCAGCAGTACAACTAAAGTGCTGAGGGGCAGCTGAGCTAGCATTTTTTTTTCCTCTCTTCTCCTCTTCACCCTTTTCATCCAATTCTAGTTACAAAACAAACACAATTTCAAACACAGCCTGAGGCTCCAGAGGTGACAGCTCCTTCCTGAATCTATCAGCCTTGTTGTTAGGACGCTCACTCTAGACACCCTCACTGCCTTCTTAAGATAAGGAAGGAAAAGCAGAGTGTGTTGCCCCTGAAAGAAGAGAGGAGGGTTTCTATTTTCCCAGTGAGGCAGTTCCACCATAAACTGCAGGAAGATTAACAAGAGCAGAACCCAGGATCTATAGGTCCATGTACTGAGCTTCATCACTGTTCATTTTCTGTCTCTTAATAAATCTGGTTTTAAAATGCATTTGCTTTCCACATTGAACTGGTTCCATTGAAGACTCCAAAGCAAAGGAATACCTTAAAGAATATAATTTCAATATTTGACTTATTTTTTTCATAAAATCTTGTCAACTTCACAGGCTTATTTTCAGTTCTGCTCTTTCCCAACAAAACTATCCTCTACCTAATGAATCAGAGTATTCTGTTTATACTGGATAACAACAATAGAAGAAGATACTTTGTTTAAAAGTAGATACCTGCAGGAATAATTTTCAGATTCTATTATATTCTATATACATTAATGAATATACAAAAACATCTGTCATTAAAATTCCTCCTAAATAAATATGAAAATTTCACAAACCTGTGAACAAGTAGCATGCTTAACTGGATGGTATGAAATCCTGAACTGTCAGGGCAGCTGAGAGAAGAACACCATTCAGAGTCTGCAGGCTAAGCTACTCTATCCATATTGTATCATCTGGGGTTCTCAAAATGTAGAAGGGAGTAGTAAAGCAGGAAGAGTCTACACACAGGTCTAGTTCCCATGTTAATGGTGAAGCAGTAAAGACAACCTTACCTTGTGATAGGGAGGTTCATATCATATTGGCTACTGCAGAGGAGCTAAGATGCCTTTCCTGACAACCCATCCCTCTTCTTCCTGAACTGCCAGCTGACTCCATGTCACTATTCTTCCAGAGATCTCACAGGTTCCTCTTTCCTTTTCTTGTTTTCAGGTCTTATATAAATCAAAATATTCAAAATGTTTGTTTTCCTGACATTAAGTGATGTGTGGTATTGGGACACTGGAGCACCCAGTTGGGAGAACAACTGTTTTCAGACAAAGGGCCAAGTCTGAGGAGAGATATTCAATATTTATGATCATTTTTGCAATACTATGAATTACTTTCTAGAGCCTGACTCTCCAGTTTTTCTGTTGTATCTAGTAGCTGGAGGACAGATGTGAGGGAAGGTATCTCATCAGCAGCCTGGACTGATACCCCTGAGATTCCTCACTCATATGGGAATACACATTGCTGCAGGCATGATCTGTGCTGGCAGCAGAGCACTATAGATTTATGGAATGGTTTGAATTGGAAGGGTCTCCTAAAGGCTATGTAGTCCAACCCCCCTTCAGTGAGCAGGGATATCTTTAACCAGTCCAGCTTGCTCAGAGCACCAGCCTCTTGAATTGGCTGCCTTCAAGTATTTCACTGTTTCTTTGACTGGCATTTGTGCAGGTTTCAGGCATAAGTGTGTGGAGAAACAAAATTGACCTCAGCATGTCAGGAACGTGCACAATTAGCATTCCTAATATGTACATATATACCCATGTACACTGTCCACAAGATATTTACTGTAGCAAGAATGATATATTTAACTGGTTGGCACACATTATCTCCTAAGACAGGATGAAAAACGTTTTATTATGCCTATTGCAGGGCTGTTCTTGCACCACCTGGCTTATGAACTGAGTTACAAGAGGTTAAGTAACAAAATGTAGCAAGCATTTACACTTAGATGCCAGTATTTACAGAGGATGGCAAATTAAGATAACTTATGGGATAGCTGAAACTTACTGTTGGGCTTTGATATTTTAAATATCAAAGAATATATTGATGATACCCTTTGCAAGAGCTCAGAACATAACACACTAATCCTGAAACAAGTTTCCTGAGCAGTAGCTCAAAAATCAAAACTGACAAGAGAAGAAATGTGACTTTGCTAGCTCTACTAAGGAGTGAGCAGCTGTTCCCTAAATACAAGGTTATTCCAACTCCAGAGGTGGAGAAATGTGTCTAATATAAAGGTTTACTATGTTCACTCTCATCCGTTATCTGCCTTGCCTCCTTACCTGTTGCCTTTTAAGCACATATCTAAACATTCAGCAAATATAACTATTTTTCTTCACTGACTTTTCTCTCTTCTAGCTGTTCTTTTGATAGGAATGTATTTTGTCACAGTATTTTGAACAGGAACAGCTCACTCATTTTCCTATGACCAATATAGACATTTTCCCTCAGTTTTGTCCTTTAGGTTTGGGATCATGTAACAGCTTTTCTTGGATGCTAAAAAAAAAAAAAAAAAAAAAAGAAAAGAAAAAAGAAAATAAAAGAAAAAAAAATCAAAGCTTTCAAATTCATTCCTCAGGAACTTGAGAGGAAATCACTGGATCCTTCTTTTCCACCTCAGCCACTTCATGGTATGTCAGACTAGTTGAGTTGCCAGCATCTCAAGATACTAAGGATGGCAGCAGTTGCCGTGAGATCCACCTGGATGTGGATCAGTCTTTTCCTTGAACAATTATACCTGTTGTGGAAGCTGTTTCAAATTTACATTGCCAATTGCTCCGAGGTGACCTTATTGTGACCTTTCAGTATCTTAAGTGGGCCTACAAGAAACCTGGGGAGGGACTTTGTAGGATGTCAGGTAGTTATAGGACTAAGGGGAATGGAACATTCACCATGAGGGTGGTGAGACCCTGGAATGGGTTGCCCAGGAAGGTGGTGGAAGCCCCATCCCTAGAGGTGTTTAAGGCCAGGCTGGATGAGGTTCTAGCCAGCCTGATCTACTGTTGAGGTGTCCCTGCCCATGGCAAGGAGATTGGAACTAGATGATTCCTGTGGTTCCTTCCAATCCTGACTAATTCTATAATTCTATGATTGCTCGCTGTCAGAACTTCAATCCACTAATTCTCAGGGCACAAAGCAACTTTGCCTTTAGTGGACATCATTCTAAAAACATTTCTAAACTAAACAGAAGTTTGGAAAGAATGTAATTCACATCTTTTTATTCTCAAAACCACAACAGCAATTCCTAGACATTCTCATCTAATTTCTGCAAGAGCTCTCTGTAAGTCATCAGAACAATCCACATCACTCTCTTGTCTTTACATTACTGCACTATTTCTTTCTCCTGATTTAAACAGATTCAAGACCCTGCCATTGCTAACCGCCTAGTCCATTGACTATCCTGGTCTAAAACACCATGACTCATTCCAGATAAATTAAGTCCTACATCCTCCTTCGTAAAAGAAACTCTTCAGGCTTACTGAATTTTCATGGGTGTCACTTGCTGTACAGATATTAGAACATCATTTAACCACTAGGAAGATAACTTCCTGAAAATGAAAATATTTAGGTTTGAAATTTAACTTCTATGTCTAACGATCAAAACAGGCTCTAAGGATGCCAGTTGAGGTCACAGAATAATGAAACACTAAAGCTATGGTTACATGTCCAGCCACAGCATTTTTTCATATCATCTCTTGGAAAATACCACACCACTCTCCACTTAAAAGGAAGAGAGCTTTATCTGCTCTTTCCGGTAACAATCAGGATGTCATCATCCATGACAGACATTACTCACCTAGCAAGTTCACGACTCACGGGACAAAATTTCTTACAAGTGTTCTTCTAGATATATCAGAACAGGCTAGTTCAATATGTATAGAAGCTGGAATTCCTCCAAGCCACAGTTTTGTAGCAATGTCACCTGCTGGCTTTGACCAGCTTGCTTCATATATACAAAAAAGAGAATGTGAAATCTCCACTTGACACCATACTGGGGAAGGCAGCCCATTCTAATGTCTGACCACTCTTTCCGTGAAAAAAAATTCTTAATGTCCAGCCTAAACCTCCTCTGTTGCAGCTTGAGGCCATTACCACTTGTTCTGTTGCTAATTACCTGTGAGAAGAGACCAGCATCAACCTCTCCACAATGTCCTTTCAGGTAGTTGCAGAGAGCCATGAGGTCTCCCCTCAGGTCCCTCTTTTCCAGACTAACCATCCCTGGAAAGGTAATGGAGAACTTTATCCTCGATGCTGTCCTTAAGCATACCAAGGACAGTGGGGTCAATAAGACCAGTCAACATGGTTTTACCAGGGGAAGTCATGTTTGACCACCTTGATAGCCTTTTATGAGGACATAACCAGGTGGATTGATGATGGGAGAGCAGTGGATATGGTTTATCTTGATTTCAGTAAAGCATCTGACACTGTCTCCCACAGCATCCTTCTGACTAAACTGAGGCAGTGTGGTCTGGATGATCAGATAGTGAGGAGGATGTGAACTGGTTGAAGGGAAGAAGCTGGAGAGCTGTAGTCAATGGGATGGAGCCTAGTTGGAGGCCTGTGACTAGTGGGGTCCCACAGGGGTCAGTACCAGGACCAGTTCTGTTAACTATATTCATCAATGACCTGGATGAGGGCACAGAGAGCACTGTCAGCAAGTTTGCTGATGACACCAAACTGGGTGGAGTGGCTGCCACACCAAAATTCTGTGCTGTCATTCAGCCAGACTTGGACAGGCTGAAGGGTTGGGCAGGGAGAAATGTAATGAAATTCAACAAGGGCAAGTGTAGAGTCTTGCACCTGGGAAAGAACAACCCCAGGTATCAGAATAGGCTGGGGACTGACCTGCTGGAAGGCAGCGAAGGGGAAAAGGATTTGGGGGTTCTACTTGATGGGAGGCTGACCATGAGCCAGCAATGTGCGCTCATGGCCAGGAGGGGCAATGCCATTCTAGTGTGCATTAGAAGGGCTGTGGCTAGTAGGTCAAGAGAGGCCCCTCTACTCTGTCCTGGTGAGGCCACATCTGGAGTACTGTGTTCAGTTCTGGGCCACCAGTTCAAAAAGGACATAGAACTGCTGGAGAGAGTCCAGTGCAGAGACACAAAGATGATTAAGGGAAGAGAACATCTCTCTTATGAGGAGATGCTGAGGGAGCTGGGGCTCTGCTGCTTGGACTAAGAGGGGACCTCATCAATGTTTATAAATATGTAAAGGGTGAGTGCCAGGAGGATGGAGCCAGGCTCTGCTCAGTGATGCCTGATGACAGGACAAGGGACAAAGGGTGGAAGTTGAGGCATAGGAAGTTTCATTTAAACATGATGAGGAATTTTTTCCCTGTGAAGAGTGACAGAACACTGGAACAGGCTGCCATGGGGGGTTGTGTAGTCTCCCTCTCTGGAGATATTCAAAACTTCCCTAGATTCATTCCTGTGTGATCTGCTCTAGGAGATCGTGCTCTGGCAGGAGGGTTGGACTGGATGATCTTTGGAGGTCCCTTCCAGTCCCTGACTTTCTATGATTCTCTGATTATTCTCCAGGCCCCTCCCCAGGTTCATCTGCACTCACTACAGCACCTTGAGATCTCTGTTGTATTGAGGTGCCCAAAACTGAAGATGATACTGGAGATGTGGCCTCACCAGTGCTGAGTACAAGGGACACATACACACACATAAAAGCTGAAAAAGAAGTCTCCACCTTTGACAGTTCAGGCCTACCTGAATCTTTAGAAGACAGCTGATGAAATCCCTTATGCATAGAAAAACTCAGCAAGATCTCTTTCCTACAGCTGCAGGTTAGCAAATATATCTGCAAGGAATTTTTCTTACATGATTGTGCTGGTTTGAGGCTAATTGGAATATTTTACTGAGAGAATTTAAATCCTTAGCTGTGAGAAGAAAGAAAACAACAGTAACCTATATCACTCATTCTTCTGCTAAGAAACACAACTAGTCAAAACATAGATAAGACACTCACTGCTCACACACTACTCAGTTAGTTCTCAGTTGTTATTCTGCTCCTTTCTCTCTGTTAGTCTGTGGTTGCTTTCTGCCTTAACTCTAATCCAACCTAACCCTTTATTTCTTATAACCTCTTTGTCATCTTTTTGACATGTCACTTCAGATCTCTCCAGATTTATCATGTGAGATACACAGGGATGGATCTGGTTATTTCTGAAGGGAGGGAAAGAAGGGGGAAGGGGGAAGGGGGAGGAGGTTTGGGTCAGGAGCATCCTGGCAATCTCATTGTCTTTGAAGGGATTTTTATGTTTCTGTGCTACTTTTAACTTGTATATAACTGTATATTGTGTATATATCTGCTTGTAAATTGTGCTAAGCTGTAAATATAGCTTCATTCCTTAACTTCCAGCTGGCTGAGTCTAGTCTGGGTGATTTTCATAGAGTGGGGGGGCGAGTAACTCCCAAACCATCACACTGATTTCAAGGATACTTCTGAAGACAGAACAGGTATATACCCAAGGATGTTCAGGATGAGTACACAGCTACGTGCACATCGTGTGTACTTCTTTCTCTGTTTTAATATAGCCAAGGACACTATTCCTACTCAAGTGGCTGTTTCCGTTTTTGCTTCAGAGGATTCCCAGGAAATACATGAAACCTGAGTATAATACTCAGGAATTGTAGCAAAGAGACATATGGAGAGAAGGAGTGTTAATTCAGAGGCTGCTTTTTTTAACCAGATGAATATGGCAGCTGCTTTAAAACAGTTGACAGGTTTTAAGTACTGCAGATAGTCTTGAGATGCAGGTCTTAAAGGCAATGTGAGAAGGTGGTCAAGGTTCAGGAGAAACTGTATTTGATCCTTCAGCATGTATCACCTGCTTATTTCCATGGATGTGAATACCAAAGCATGGACAGTAATACAAAGAACTGAAAGCACACATTGACAGTTCTTCTGTAGCTGGAGTCAGAATTCCCAGGATGTGCTGGTTTGAGGCTAATAGGAATATTTTAATGAGATAAATTAGATCAATGGTTGTAAAATGAAAATAATGATGTCTATATCATTCATTTTCATTCGTTTGCTGAAAGGGATAAAAAGCCAAAATGTGAATAATTTGTCCCACTCTGTTCTGAGACGCAGCTTCCTTTCACTTCTCCTTCCCTCTGCTCTGATGTGTCCACTAACAAATAACAACATGAGCTTGCTCATTGTTTCATTTGTTCATCTGGGAAGGAAGAGGGAGAGACAGAGGGTAGCTTTGAGTCCCAATCCGGACAGAGTTTGGATTTCTGTATTATTATTAATTTGTATATAATTGTAAATACTTGTAAATATATTACATATATATTGCTTGTAAATTTTGCTTTGCTGTAAATACAGCTTCATCTTACTTCCAAGCTGTCTGAGCTGGTCTAGCAAATTTCAATAGTGGGGGGAAGTGCCTAACCCACCACACAGACTTAGGTTTGCATTAAGGAAGAAGAAAAAAGTTAATAATTTATACAATTTATGAGACTACTGACGTGTAGACAATTTTTAGAAACAGAACAGAGTTCTGCAGAAAGAAAAAATTCTTCAGAACAGATGGCAGCCATTATCACCTAATATGCTGCTGTAAGGCTCTGTGCTAAGCGTAGTACAGGGATGTAAATAAAATTAGGAAGAAGTGTAAATAAATACAAAACCTGCTAGTACAGACAGATTAAGGCCATGACACCAATTTTGGCCACAAAATGCAAAAGGATTTAGTAACAGTAGATACATGCAGCTTCTACATATACCAGTGAGTGGAGAGGAAAGCTCTGTGTTGTCATTGCAGTAAGCAAAGCCACTTGCTTGATGTGTTCTACTGTGAACCCCCCCAGAATGTCAAGGTGGCAAGAAACTTAACAGCTTCGCAGGCCGTGGAAGAAGAGAAGGAAACAGACAAGCAGTATTAAAATTAAAATCAAACCTAAAGTAATCCAAAAAGAATAGCAAGAATGAGGTGCTCTGCTTAGAAAATGAATCTGTTTCTTTGCTGCAATGAAAAACGACATCCTAGAACTTGAAACAAAGACCCCATTGCTGCATATTAAACTGAGGAGAGAATGACTCTTTCTGCTACCTGGGTAAACATAAGTGAAAAATTTAATTGCTCATTAAATATTGAAGTGTGGACAACCATGTCTTCAGAGTGAGGGGGTGTTTTCAGAGATGCATGTAGTAAGATTACACTTGCAGGGACATTATGGCAGTTTTGTGGGAAACTCAGAAGTATCCAGAGAAGGAGCATCACAGAGGAGAATAAAACAAATCTGGAAGTTATGAAAGTTTATTTCAACATTTTAAAATAATTCAGTTAATGAGTCAGTGCACTGATGTAGCGTTGTTTAGGTTCTTGCTTTCCCAAAAGGATATATTTCCCAAAAGGACAATTGTCACAATCACGCAGTTGCAAATTTAGACAGGACACAAATAGATTGCAAGAAAATCCTTTAAACTCTACAAGAAGACAATAACTTCAGAAAAATATTCCAATTACCACAGAGGATAACTTAATGACAATATTCTTGACATTATCCATAATAAAGTTTTCTTGGACACTATACCTGAAAGAACCTTAACTCGTTTTCTATTATGGCAGCTTGGATAAACGATTTTCAAATTATGTATTTTTCTACGAAAAACTAATACTGAGTTTAAGGTTTCTTCTGTTTGAATATATATTGTAAAATTGCCAGTTAAATAGTATTTTGAAAGGTTATGATATGTTGTGTACTACCAGCTGGAACAAATGGACCTAGACATTAAAATCACTTTCCCGTTAGGTGAGAATCAAATTAACATTCCTGCTCTCTACATTTTGGTTTAATTCATGCTGTCCGCAAAGCACTTTAATATGAAATCAACAAAAGTTGATTTTGCTGGAATTTAAATCACTGAAATACAGGCTTATTAAAGCAGCAAATAGTCAAAGAGATCTGACAAACAGAAGACATGAGGCAAAATGTACCAAACAAGCTAAGTTTGCTGCTTCTAGCAGCCCACAGCTCTGCCCCTGACTCCATTGAGGTGCTTCAGAAGACCCATTAGACACAGAGATCCCTCCTGTGTCTAGGTATCTGTTGCTGCTATCCTGCACTGTGAGGATGGTGCATGTAAAGCAGAGCTCGCTCAGGTCTTGAATACACCTGCACTAGACAGAAAATTTGGGTTGTTAGAAGTGGAGCTCCTAATATTAACAAAGTTCCTTACCAAGCACACTCAAAGTACGGTCCTTAAGGATTCATTATATGGTCAGCTAGAACAGTGGTTGCAAGCCATCTGTCACAGAAAAGCTGTACGTGCTTAGTTCAAAACATAGAAGGACTAGAAGAAATCCCTCAATTCCTTGCCTATAATGACAGTGTTCTCCTTGGAAAGACATCATTTTGGTTGAAACTTTCGACCTCCTCACCCTTTCCCTCACCTACACATAAATTTAATCCAGGCTGTCAATTTGACTACAGATAGTCAAAATGTTCTAAGTTTTTAAGCAAACTGGTAATGGGTTGGACTTGATGATCTTTGAGGTCTCTTCCAACCTTGCTGATACTGTGATACTGTAATAATGTTAATGGCAAAAATCATCTTAATATAAGATTGTCAGTCCCACCTGGATTAAAAACATTTTAGATATTGTCTGGTATCAGAATAAGCTTTTGTACTTAGTAGTTTTTTCCCTCTTCCAGCTTCTTTTTACAGCATATGCACTATGTTCTCTTTAAGCACATCACATATATGCAATTCCAGAATTTAAAGAAGAGGAAAAGAGATGGAGCAACCTACTAAGCTATTTTCTCTTGACTTCTCATTTTGTGTCCTTCTGGTAACATGGAATGCACTGGGTTAATGAAAAGAACACTCTCTGATGCTGTTTCATTCTCACACTCTGGATGAATGAAATAGTTGTGGGGCATGCCACTAATAAAGAAAGACACAATAATCTTTGTTCCTTAGAATCCCATGATTTTGTGTATATAAAAATTCCTACTATCTATTGACCACTATGCAATTGTCTGTCTTGACACTAACAGCACACCTGTGATCACAATGTCTGCAAACCTTAGGCATTTTAAATGTAAGCACAAATGTTTATATTCTTTAATCTGTACCTTGTATACTGGTGCATAAAGTCAGTAGCAGCTACTTACTTCACAGAATTATGGAAAACATCCAGTTGGAAGAAGCATCAAAGATCATCCAATCAAATCTTTGACCCAGCACTGAAGGGTCAGCACTAAACCATGTCCTTAAACACCAGGTCCACATGCTGCTTGGACACCTCCAGGGATGGTGACTCCACCACTGCCCTGGGCAGAACATTCCAATGTCTGAGAACCCTCTCTATGAAGAAATACTTCCTAGCACCCAGCCTGAACCTCTCCTGGTGCAGTTTGAAACCTGTTCCTCTGGTTCTGTCACTTGCCACCAAGAAGAGGCTGCCTTCTCCTTGCTCCAACCTCCCTTCAGGTAGCTGTAGAGAGTGATGAGGTCTCCCTCAGCCTCAGACACCCCTTGTCAAACACCCCCAGCTCCCTCAGACACTCCTTGTAGGCCATGTGCTCCAGGCCCTTCACCAGCCTCTTTTTCCTCTTCTGGACGTTCTCCAGAACCTCAGTATGCTTCCTGTGGTGAGGAGCCCAGAACTGAACACAATACTCAAGGTGTGGCCTCACCTGCTGAGTAGAGGGGGATGATCACCTCCCTCTTCCTGCTGGCCACCAAGCTTCTAATATAAACCAATTATAATAATGCAATTTTCTCATATGTTGATTTCTGCTGCACAAATAGATAAATTCTTCATAATTTTTCTGGTGTGTTCTCCATGTTCAAGTGTAAGGCTATTAATTATGGCATCTAGAATCCCTGGCATTAATATTGCTGCTTGGGACACACACTGGCAGATCATTCTGCTCTTTGATTTTAAAAGGCTGAGCCTGGGAGTTAAGTCAAGAGAACAAAAATCTGGCTTTGTCCTTCAAAAGAGCAAACACAAGTATTAGAAGAGAAACCTATAGAGGATGGTGTTTCCATGTACCATGAAATCTGAGATCTAAGGTCCTTCAGAGGTGTGAGCACCAGAATTTGAAAGAGTCCTAATCCATTACGCTTTCACAAAAGCTGGCAAACTAAATGAAAGGAAACACTTCATTCCACAGCTAACTCCAACAGGAGACACTATGTCTACCATGCATTATAAACTGCATGTTAATGAAGTATAAAACAGTAGTTATGGCATCACATCACTCACGACAAAACTGTCAGCAAATCCTCTGCTTCAGATTGCTTCTATTATGACTTTTGTAATTTGGAAAGCAGGTTGACTGACATTAAATTTTCATTTGACTCAATTTTCAAAGCATGCGTGAGTGCTCTTATAAATAATAGTAACACCAAAAAAATAATCTGGAAAGATAGAAAGATAATATTACTCAAGTACAGACTTGGTTGATGGAACATTAGTCACTTAAAAAAAAAAAAAAAAAGGGGTTGGTTTTCTCTTAAATGTAATTAACAATAACCGGGAAAGAGATCACTCATCACTTCATTCCCTCAGTGTGTGGTGCACAGTTGTTATTTGGAGCATGGTATTAATTTTTAACAGGACAAAGTCTAAACATATAGTCAAAGCTTCTGGCACATATTAATGAGCTTCATGGCAGCCTCTGGACTAGTGGTGGCATTGACTAGTAGGAGAAATTTCTCCTGCAGGTGTTCAGAAATGTCGAAGACCTAAGCACCTAAACCTGCTGTGCCTCTTTCTTCCATTCAGTTCTTATTCTATGTATCTAGTGAGGTTCAGAAAGATGGAAAAAATTAAAAATGCAGCTACCATATTTCCCCAACCTTCTCAGCTGTAGCACATCAGTTCCACCAACCTCACAAGGGAAAGAAGGGTAAAACTCTGACAAATGCAGGGGGTTGGAACTAGATGATCTTTGAGGTCCATTCCAACCTAAACCATTCTATGATTCTATGATCCTATGAGCGTATGGCTAAGCTGGCAGCAGGGCAGAGTCTCAGCCCCACACCCTGCTCACAGGGTGTCCATTGCTTGCCTCCTCCAGACCATCAGGAAAGATGTTGCAATAAAACAGGCACTGTGATAAACCATAAGCAACAAAGTTCTTGCAGAGGTTCTCTGCATGGACACTACAGCAGCACTAAACTGTTGACCTGTTGACAGTTTCTTTCCAAGAGGCAGGGGGAAGATATTTTCAGAATGTGAGACTGGATTCTTGCACCCTTCTCTTAAGTAATTTGGAAATACATTTTCCATTTTCATAAGCTATTCATGCCTTGGGAGCATAATGCTCTTAAAAAATAGGGTGGCTCAGACTCATGGCCTGCCAATATTTTAAGAGGCAGCTGAAGTAGGGAGATTGCTCAGGAAATAAAAATGAGAAATGCAACTTCCTGAGCCACAGGACAGCTCTTATTTCCTGGCATTCCCTGGGGAAAAAAAGAAAAAAAAAAAGGAAAAAGAAAAAAATTCCTAATATCATAAAATACACAGATATTCCTCTTTAAAAGTAATCTCTAGAACTGTTTATTACTAGAAGAGATTTTAGAGAGATCTACCAAATTTCCTAGAGTCCTGGGGAACCTGGCTGACAGAACCTTAAGAAAGTCACAAAAGGGAAAGAAAAAATAGCCCAAGCATATTTTTCCTAGCAGGGTTAGAGGGGTACATGGCAAATCCCACACATGAAATTGTTCACCCAGTCAATAAATAATGACTTTGCCAATTTCTTTTTTGAAAAGTGTACTAAGCAAGAGAAGGTCCAATCTCTATGGGTGAATTTCTTTGATTTTTTTTCCCTCTTCTATACACATATTATCATTTAAAAAAGACTGACTGCTGCCCACCTCCCAAATTGCAAAGCAAAATACATCAGCTGTTCTTCTTGAGAGAGAATAATGCTTTTACTTTTATTCAGGAGAGTTAGCAAAGAGCCTTCAAGGCCTGAATTACAGTTAATGACCCATATGCTTCTCTAGCATTAGGCTAAAATCCAATATTTATATTTTTATGAGCTCACAGAATTGATCTAGATGGAATCTAAGTAGCTGGTAATGATCTGGAATGTAATTAGTTGATGTTCTCAGGAAATTACATTAATATTTGAATAAATTTATGATAAATACTTATTAAATTTCTGGGGAGGGGGTATAATTTTACTAATTTTCTCTTAATACACCTCCAAAGTTTACAATGACCATTTTTTTCCTTTACTGAGATCTGTTACCCCACCATAAACAACTACAAACTGGTGGTTTGGCAGCTATTCATACTAAAGTGCATCTTAGATCTGTTACTGAGTTACATCACAGAAAGAATTTTAATGAATTATACTTAGCAGATACAGATAGGTCACAACAACCCCAAGCAATGCTACAGACTTGGGCAAGTGTGGCTGGAAAGCTGTCTAGCAGAAAGGGACCTGGGGGTTCTAATTAACAAGTGGTTGAATATGAGCAAGCAGTGTGCCCAGGTGGCAAAGAAGGCCAATGGCATCCTGGCTTGGATTCGAAACGCTGTGTCCAGCAGGAGTAGGGAGGTGATTGTCCCCTTGGACTTGGCTCTGGTGAGGCCACACCTTGAGTGTTGTGTTCAGTTTTGGGCACCTCATTACAAGAAGGATGTGGAGGTGCCAGAGCAAGTGCAGAGGAGGGCAACGAAGCTGGGGAAGGGCTGGAGAATAAATCTTATGAAGAATGACTGAGGGAGCTGGGGATGGTTAGGTTGAGGAAGAGGAGGCTGAGGGGAGACCTAATTGCTCTCTACAACTACCTGAAAGGATGTTGTGGAGAGGTTGGTGCTGGTCTCTTCTCACAGGTAATTAGTGATAGGACAAGAGGGAACAGCCTCAGGCTGCAGCAAGGGAGGTTTAGACTGGACATTAGGAAAAATGTTTTCACAGACAGAGTGGTCAGACATTGGAATGGGCTACCCAGGAAGGTGGTGGAGTCACCAACCCTGGATGCATTTAAAGGTTATTTGGATGTGGTGCTTGGGGATATGGTTTAGGGGTAAACTTGTAGAGTAGAGTTATTGGTTGGATTTGGTAATCCTGAGTCTTTTCCAACCTGAACATATCTATGATTCTGTGATTCTGGATGTGCTGAATTTTTCTGCTTAGTTATATCTGATCTAGTGAAGTGGAACTAGCTAGCAGTAGTAATACCTGTTTTCAAATAGCACCTTTGTCATTAAAGGCAAACTATTTATATATCTAGATCTAGATCTAGATCTATATATAAAGAAAAATGAGACTATCTGACCATGGTCACTGCACATATCATGGAGAAGCTAAAGAATAGAACTTCTGAACCTCGGAGCATCAAGCACTTTGGAGCAGAGATGGAAAACATTAGTTCTGAAGGAAATATCATTAATGTAAGGGGGAACTCCCACTTATTTCTCACATAGATCTGCTAAGTTGCCTAGCCTTGACATCAGTAGTTAGTTTCATTTGCTTCCAACTGTATTCAGTCTATTAATAAATGCGTAGTCTTGAAGACAAGAGGAACTGTGAAATGTATATGCTTGGAAAGTTCATAGTCACCAAACATTCCAGATTTCCTAGGCATAAACACAGTGCTAAAGTAATACTTTGCAAACAAAGCATGAAGTAGAGTTTGTTTTAGATTAGCTTTCACACATTATCTGAATGAACACCTTAATGTCTCTGCCAGTCTCTTGGGAAATTTTCTCACATATTTCAGAATCATTTGAAAGGCTTCATCTGGAATAATTTGGGAGAATAATCCCAGTAAATGAAAGTCTCAATTTAAAAAGTGTCTGATATATCTTAGGAACTACTACAAGTAGGTTTTTAAAAGTTTGCAAACTTGGTCAAAAAATTTAGACTGAACTTACACCGTGGCTCTGTTAGTAACTGCACTGGATTAATTGTTTGATCTTTTTTCTTTCTTCTTCTCCATTGTTTGTTTGTTTGTTTGTTTGTTTTTGTTTTTGCTTTTTTTCTCCAAAGCTTAACTGTTTCTCTAGCTTAACTGTTTCTCAGGTCAGAGACAGACATTTCTTTCCTGTAGAGCACCTAACCCAACAAGACCTTAGGCTACATTTGGGATACTAGGCTTCACAAAAGAAATTGATGTGTTTGGTCATGTGGTTTTTGGTCTTATGGCCTTTGTTTATCACCTACACATTCTTCCTGAAACAATCTTTTAAAATGCAGTAGAAAGAACTATCAAAGTTAACCTTGTTTGGTCTGCCTGTTTATTCAAGTACTGGTCATTAGCATTCAATTGAGAGCTTTTAAACATGGCACTAGCCAAAGATACAGCACTGCAACAGACCAAGGGAAGCTAGCCATTCACTTGAAAACTGGAACCAGTGCTAATTCCCTAAAGAAAGACTTCCATGTTTCTGGTTTTTTTTTCTTTCATCCATAGAAGATGAACGACCTGTTTTGTCAGAGTCCTGCAAAGCTATTTGTAATATCAGTTTCGGAAGGACATTGAACTGTTGGAACTGTTGGAGCGGGTCCAGAGGAGGGCCATGAAGATGATCAGAGGGCTGGAGCAGCTCTGCTATGAGGACAGGCTACAGGAGTTGGGGTTCTTCTGCCTGGAGAAGAGGAGGCTTCAAGGAGACCTTATAATAGCCCTCCAGTATCTGAAGGGGGCCTACAGAATGGCTGGGGAGGGACTATTTACAAGGTCTTGTAATGACAGGACAAGGGGCAATGGGTTTAAACTGGCAGAGGGGAGATTTAAACTGGATGTTAAGAGGAAGTTCTCTACAGTGAGGGTGGTGAGACACTGGAACAGGTTGCCCAGGGAGGCTGTGGATGCTCCTGCCCTGGAGGTGTCCAAGGCCAGGTTGGAAGAGACCTTGAGTGACCTGTGCTAGTGGGAGGTGTCCCTGCCTATGGCAAGGGGTTGGAACTGGATGATCTTTGAAGTCCCTTCAAACCTTACCATTCTATGATTCCATTGCAATTTCTTCTTACAAGGGGCTGTTTTTCTTCAAGCTTGCTTATTCTTGCAATGGTGTCAATAAATGACAGCTCTGAGTGGGTATAACTGTTCTTGTGGTGGCCTCTTGCAAGTGCACCAATGAATATTGAATTTCACACCTCTGACATGCCTAATCCTTGGGAGTTCTTTACAATGCCTGACACATATTTACAGAAGAGGCACTTGTAGACAATTATGTTAAGCTGTGCAGTATTTCCAGATAACCTGACTACTGTAAAAGATTTCACATTAAGGTTGACTACTTGAAGTAGTTCATCCTGATAGCAATTGCTTTTTCTATTAGGTTTGTTTCTCAGTGTTGGGATTCCAGGACAAAGATATCAAAGTATTGCACTTAAAGACAAGATGACACTTGAAAATGTGTGTACAGACATACCTACATGTGTAAAGTTTGCGTTTTCACAGGTCCTCCATTGGCAGCAGTCTAAATATCTAGTTCAGAAGAATCCATGGTTTTTGTTGATTTTAATGCTGAGTTTAATCCCAGATTCAGCTAATACTTTAGCAAAACGAGGTCTCATAATGGGAGAATTACCAGACTATTCTCTTCTAGCATCAGTGTATACAGTAGTGTACATAGTGTACTGTTTACATCAGGGGATCTGTGCAAATCAAAGAAAAATCAAGTTCTCTGTGTAGGAGTAGGAAGCTAGAATCCCAGCCCCTTGTTGATGTAGGAGGCATCTTACCCAGAGGGATAGTTTTTACAGCACAAAATTCTCAGGTTGCAAGAGCAAACTCCATAGGCTGAGCAGCTAGGTCTGAGTTACTCTAAAGTAAACCTAATTTGCTTTACAATTGGCAACACCAGGAATAAAAGAAGTGGTAGAAATCCAACTTTGTGGTCCTCCTACCTGTCCAGTCCTACACTTACCATCATTCACCCATTAAAAATGGTGATGGAAGTGACTGGAAAATACATGGTGCAAAAGATGAGAAAAAAATGTAAGCAATACATGAATGAAAATAAGAAGCTCAAAGTGTACATAGAGAAGACAGCTGTATAGTGTCAGTCTGAAGAACTGCCAGGGACAATAGAAAAAAGACATTTTCAGTAGTTGAGGACACAGACGTGAAGGAATAACAAAACAACTTATTTTTAGACATGTCTGCTAGTTGCTTATGTAAGTGATCTTGTAATAAACACAAAAGGTGCTTTGAAGTAGAATTCCACATAAAAGAGACTGCAAAGATTGGCAGAATAATGGCATACCTAGTTATTGCTTCCCTTTTTGTCTTTGCTAATTGGTGTACTGCACAGGGCTGAAGCTAATTTGGGTTACAGCAGCACTAGCATTGATCTAACAGCATTAGTTGGTTTAATTTTTTATAACTTTGCAGAGGGGGGAAAATTTTTGCAAGACCTGTGTGTCTCACTTGCTTTGATGCTTAAAACTGTAAAACCAGTAGTGAAAGCAGGGGGCATCTGGGACCAAGCTGAAGATCCAAGACATTTGGGATACTGCAGTATCCCAGGGGTAGTGTGGCATTCCTAAAGACAATCAGTAATGCACAGACATTGGTTTGGCATTCATTTATCCCAGATTTGTGCCAGTATAGTCAAGATTTTTCTTACATTGTAAGTACTGTCAATGTCACGAAAATAGAAAATGTTTTAATTCTCAATTGAAGCTTGTCTTTACTTCTTTCAGCTGGAACTAGGTAAAATAGTCTCAATTTCTATTTTGGTACTTAGTCATCCATTCATCTCAAAAGGTACCTGAACATCTAAATGGGACAGTCAAAGGTTGAGCTTTAATCTGCTGCTGCTCTTCAAAACCATCGTGCCTCATGCCAGCTTCAAAATGGAAGTGCTGGCTGAAGCAAACTGTTATGGGGCTTGAAGTTCAGACTGTAACATGTGAGGCTTCTTGTGCCGGTTGCTGCTTCTGGATTCCAAGTTTGGGTGTTGGCTCTTTTCCACCGAAATGGCAGCAGGACAAGGATGGATGGGGGATTAGCTCCCTGGCTTGGGTTTTTAGCTCACATGCTTCTGATTGCTGCTGCTTTCTGCTGTGCTTTTTCTGCCAAAAGGCTAAGGTAATTGTGCATTTGTATTATGACGATCTGATTTGCTCAGTAAACTCTTATCTCGCTCTTTTTGTCTCAATCCGGAGTTTTTTTGTGTGTTGTTTTTCCCTCACTTCCATCTTGGCTGAGTCAGACAGGTTAACAAGTTGGTTTGCTTTAACCCATTACAGGGACAAAACAGAAGCCTGGACATTATCTTGGAGTTAGTCAAGGGGAGACTGTCTACTTGTGTATGTGCAATGCCAGCAACATTGTCTGAAAGAGCCCTATAAACACAGTTGTTTCATTGGAAAAATCATTAGGACCAGCTGAGTCTATGAGAAACTCAAGCAACCAGATTTAAAAAAAAAAAAAAAAAAAAGGTCTGGTAATCTAAAAAGTGGTCTTCAACATTTTGTATAAGCATACCTTCCCACTGCGCCCTTTCAAACAGGCATACATGTACACACACAAGCACATGTGTGTGCACACATACACACACTTCCCATCTATATGAAACCTTCATGGAAGATGTTTTGTGTAATTATTTCCAAGCATATTTTCTTTAACATGTATCAAACAGATTGCTCAGGGAGGTGGTAGAAGCCCCATCCCTGAAAGGCAAGGCTGGATGGGGCTCTGAGCAACCTCATCTAGTGTGAGGTGTCCCTGCCCATGGCAGGGCCATTGGAGCCAAATGATCCTTGAGGTCCCTTCCAGCCCTGATAATTCTATAATTCGATGATGCTTAATGCCTTATCAAATACATTAAAGATTTCTTTCTTACTAGAAAGTAATTAAGGTAGATCTAGTGGCAGTCACTAAACACAGTTAACCAACACAGAATGTCCTTCAACTGGAAAGGGGAAGGATTCTTTCATATATATTGTACATATTAATTAGGTTGTTTAATTGATGGGGTTGGGGAATCAAAACTTTGTAAGATCTCTGTGTCTTGTTTAATTTTGGAAAACACTACAAAAACAATAGTGAAACAAGTTGGCACCTGGGACCAAGCTGAAGATTCAGCATATTCAGAATAACACAGAATCTGAGAAATAAGGGATAGAGAAGCATTCCTAAATCCCTTGTCCACGTTAAGATCAACCACTGGCAAAGGTGCCCCAGTGACTGACTGCAGAAAGCAGCACTACCGTTCAGGGGCATAGCTTTGACTCTGGCTCTTTTCTTTGACCTTCAGTAAATTTCTTCTCTGGACCATAGTTTCCCTGTTTTTGAAAGAAAGCTAAAGCTCTTCTGTGATGGAAGTTGTGTGGATAAGTTACAGTCTGAATGTTTTGAATACAAACTTCCACACGAAATTGTAGGGATTATTTTAAAAGCTTTCAGTCTGAGACAGTCATGTGGCTTGGTTGATTTTACAACATATATAATGACATAGCAGCAATGGTTTCTATTTTCAATGTAAGAGTTAGAGAAATGCCTCGAAGTTTGTTAGTCTTTGCTTTTGTAATGCTAATCTCCCTAAGCAGCTACGGTTTCTAAAGGTAAAAAGCCTAGTCAAACACTGCCAGGGAAGAAACTGGGGCGGGGTGTGGAGTGTGTGTGGAATGACACAGGACTGTTTGCTAAAACAGTCTATATAGAGATCATACAATAACCTACTTTAGATTTTCTTGCTTCTTATGGATCTCTCTGGGCAAGGAAGCAGCTTCGTATTTGTTCAGAGAGAAGATTTTCTTGATTACTACATCTCTTACCTTGCTCATAGGACTTTTTTCTCCTCCAAGGGAGAATCATTATCATTGTTCTTTAAGTACTAGCAATATACTTGGCATGAGATAAGACATGCTGTCCTATGTGGCTAAGAATTCGAAGACATAGACTGTATAAATCATGCACAAGGTGCAATGGAATACCTGCCCTGGGGGATGCCAGAATAAAAAGGTAAAGTGACCTTAGCCAAAATCAGCACTAGAATTAAATTCACAGCAATGCAAGCATCGTATGTCAAAAAGGTATCTAAAATACTACCTATTCATTTTTTCTTTTCTTTTTTAAACCAGTAACCCTGTATAAAAATATGAAATTTTACAAGACTTGTAGAATGTGATATCAGCTAGGCTCCTGCATAATTCATAATCACTGATTTTCACAAAATGACTCTTGTATCAAGCTCATTACTTCTGCATGAAGCTCTAGTCTGTCATTACAATTTAGGAACACAGAAAGGAACAGAGACAAAAGAGGCCGAAAAAAGGCATCTGAGTCAAGAATACGCCTTTCTGCTGTTCCAGCAGAGCAGTTCATTTAGTAAAGAAGCAGAAGAGGTAAGCTAAGAAACATCTCTAGTAGCAGATATATAACGCTTTTCTTTGAGCACAGGAAGGTTCCTTCCCTGCCAGTATAACTCAAGAAATCTGGGGGGTTTTGTGCAAGAGTTCCTCTGTAAAAGCAGAAGTGAAGCACTGCACAAAAAGCATCCAAGGGAGAGAAGAAAAAACACAAAACTGTCTTAGAAAGGCTTCCTTTGAAAACAGAGCCTATTCAAATTGAAAATAAAAACCAACCAACCAACCAACCAACCAGACAAAAACCCAAGCAAAATCCAAAAATAAAGCTATCAGACCCAATCAAAATCCAGAAACAAAGCTATCAGACTTCAGTGGACTAACTGATGAACAAAGGCAGACTTGTAGCAACAAATCACAGAACCACAGAATCATAGAATGGTTTAGGTCGGAAGAGACCTCAAAGATCACCCAGTTCCAACCCCCCGCCATAGGCAGGGACACCTCTCACTAGAATAGGTAGCTCGAGGCCTCATCCAACCTGGCTTTGACCGCCTCCAGGGAGGGAGCATCCACAACCTCCCTGGGCAACCTGTGCCAGTGTTTCACCACCCTCACTGCAAAGAACTTCTTCCTAATGTCTAGTTTAAATCTCCTCTCTGCCAGTTTAAACCCATTACTCCTTGTCCTGTCATTCATTACAAGACCTTGTAAATAGTCCCTCCCCAGCCTTCCTGTAGGCTCCCTTCAGATACTGGAAGGGGATACTGGATACTGTAGTGGAAGGCCACTACAAGGTCTCCTTGAAGACCTTGTCTTCTCCAGGCTGAAGAGCCCCAACTCTCTCAGCCTGTCCTCATAGCAGAGGTGCTTCAGCCCTCTGGATGTAAGCATCAGCTCACGCACCTGAGGTAAGAGGTCCCTTTGGTGACACTTCACTGTGCATATTGCACAACCATGGATATTTGATGGCTGTATGCTCTTCATATGAAACAGGCCTGCATGCAGGTCTGGGATTTTCCACTCCTGTGCTTGGCCTGTTCTCTCTTCTGCCTTTGCCTCATGTAAATCTCTCTGTTAGATCCACGTAGTTTCCATTTCATCTTGAACCTTGTTAGTAGGTTTTATGGAATGTACCACATCTTATCACATGCCCTATCTCAAAGTAACCACATTCATTTTGAATTAGGTGTTATTTAAATAAAATTCAGTCCAGCAGCTTCGCTCCAAAGCAATCAGAAGAAGGAAAAGCAGCTGACAAAATGGAAATCACAGTATGCTCCCTGAAATGAGTAGATGGGGAACAGATGCCATTGCTGAAAGCAAGAGGTTAACCTGACATAAATAACGGAAGGACAGCAGTAGGGAGTCCAATCAAAGCTGAATCAGTGCTCTCATCTTGCACAGCCTGACATATCTTTCTTGCTATTTATGGCTTCATTCCTCCTCTGCTCTCTGGGATTGCAGGTGGCAATTATGGGAGAAATCGTCAGGCTTTTTTCTCCTTTTTGTCACTGTCCAGCTTGTGAAACCTGTCAGATACTGCCACTGAATAAGAAAATGGAGTTTGTCAGATCAGATTTAAACATCATGTCAAAAAATGCACAACTCAGATTTTACAGTGCCTTTGACATGTATATTCCCTACTATCTCCTGTAAAGGACCAAATATGTTTATATCCTTTTCAGACTAAAAGACCAGTATCACACAGAAACTTCATTATTGCTACCTAATAAATTACCTCTTTGTGCCGTAAGACAAAAACTGAGATTTCACTACCATGCAAAAATAAGAAAACTGAACACAGACAAAGCGTGGGGGTTGGACTAGGTGACCTTTAGAGGTCCCTTCCACTTCAAATCATTCTATGATTCTATAAAGTTTTTCTTCTATCTCTAAATAAGTACTTTTGCTGTAAAATCCTAAATGTGGTATTCGTAACAGAAACTGAATAGACCCAAAAAGTAAAATAAAATTTATAAGATCAACTGCTTCATCTCTCTATTAATAGGAGACCACACAAAGCCTTGCCTGACACTATAAATTCTAAAAGCAAAACAAAGCATGAAAGAAACTGTTACCCAGCACTAAAAAGCCTTTTGGCATAAATGATTTTTTTGTTGTTGTATCAGGGCAGAGAAACCGTTTCCTTGACCCTGTTCGGAGAGCTCGATTCAAGTGTCATCCTCAAGGCCCCTTTTTCTTCTCTTCTTACACAGCATGTTGCTTTCTGGTTCAACTTCACTGACACGTGGGGAAAATTGCTGTGACCTCGTTTATGACCTCAAAACATGCCAACACTTTCCCTGAACACAGTCTCTGCACAGACTTTTCAGGAAGGAGTATACGTACAGGGGTATCATTGCATTATATACTGACAAAAAAATACCTTCATAGAGGGGGGAAACTATAATGACAAATCACTAACAACTGAACATTTTCCCCTGAACATGCCTGCATCCTTAGGAGAAATACACCTCTTAAAGGGTAAGTGCTTGTGCACACCAGTAAAAAGAGGTGAGCAGCAGAAGGCAAAACCTGTAAGACAACATATTGAACGTGTTTACAGGTAGCAGAATTGGTTTGTTTCATTTCTGCGTGATGGCTCTGTCCACCACAGGCAAGCACAGGTCTTCAAAGACCTGGAAGAGAGAGACAAAAGCAAGTATGTATATGTGTGTGAACATTCAGAACCTGAATGCAGTGTGCAGGGTCTGAATAAGGCTCCCATTGTATGAATATCACTGTAGCTTTTAAGCTCGTAACTGCTCAGAGCAAAAAGTAATTTCCAATTCCACTTGTCAACTGCCAAACTACAACATCCTCCAAGATCAAATACCCTGCCCTCTTAATTTTGTTTGCCTAAAAATACAGCCATCATCATCTGGGATGTATCTGCAAAGCATAAAATAATGTATTTCCATAGCATCAGAGAGCAAGACACACGCAACAGGACGATCTGTGTGTGCTACTTAAAGGCAGCTGCTGCTCCAGCCTGTTCTGAACCCTGGATTGCCACAGGCATAAGTGACTGCTATGGAATTATGGCAGGTATTAAGAGAATGAGGCCAGTTTCTTTTCAGTGGTCTCCAGAGACAGTACAAAGGGCCATGGGTGCAAAATAGAATGCAGTAAGTTGCACCTAAATATGACAAAAACTTCTTTACTTTGAGGGTGCTGGAACACTGGAACAGGCTGCCCAGAGAGGTTGTGAAGTCCTTCTCTGGAGACTTTCAAAACCCACCTGGACAAAGGCATCCTGGCCTGTATCAGTGTGGCCAGCAGGACAAGAGAGGTTACTCTTCCCCTGTAGTCAGCACTAGTCAGGCCACACCTTGAGTATTGTGTCCAGTTTTGGGTCCCTCAATTCAAGAGAGATGTTGAGGTACTGGAACATGTCCAGAGAAGGGCAACGAAGCTGGTGATCACCTGGAGCACAGCCCTGTGAGGAGAAGCTGAGGGAGCTGGGAGTGTTTAGCCTGGAGAAGAGGAGGCTCAGGGGTGACCTCGTTGCTGTCTACAACTACTGGAAGGGATGTAGCCACCTGGGGGTTGGTCTCTTCTCCCAGGCAACCAGCAACAGAATGAGGGGACACAGTCTCAAGCTGTGCCAGGGAAGGTATAGGCTGGGTATTAGGAGGAAGTTCTTCACAGAGGGAGTGATTGGCATTGGAATGGGCTGCCCAGGGAGGTGGTGGAGTGTTGTCCCTGGAGGTGTTCAAGAAAAGACTGGATGAGGCACTTAGTGGTCTAGTTGATTGGCTAGGGCTGGGTGATAGGTTGGACTGGATGATCTTGGAGGTCTCTTCCAACCTGGTTGATTCTGTGATTCTACAAGTTCCTGTGCAACTTGATCTAGCAGAACCTCCTTTAGCAGGGATGTTGGATGAGATGATCCCCAGAGTTCCCTTCCAACCACTAACATTTTGTGATTCTGTGACACGTCTGTATGGGACTATTTTTACCAGGTGAAGGATGCATGGCTTAAAAAGGCAGGTCAGACCAACACAGAAAATAAAAGTAAACTTCTGGGAGCCAGAAGCCAAAGAAAGAACCTTTCTGCTCTCTCACTATAATAAATACTACTTGTCTAGTTAAACTGTTTTAGCCTGCAGTATCACTCTGCACAGTGGTGCACTGTGGATGCTAATACAGGTTTAATATAGATTTCTCTTATTCATTACATGTTCTTTCTCAGTGCTTTTCTGCCCTCACACTTAAGTAGTGTGAATAGGAACACAAGGCTACCACATTCTGATGGTCAAGGATTTTCACACAACTCCTTCATCTATAAAATATTTCAATTAAAAAAAATACTTATCACAATTTCTGACCTCCATTCACCACATTTACTGTCAGTGAACTCTATGTCATTACTTACACAGCTTCTTTCAGTTTTACTTATGCCATCTCCCTTACTGAGTCATACCTCCAATACAACAGATATCCTCCAATATTTTAAATTTTTGGATAGTGCACAAATAGTGATGCATCCGAATAACAAGCTCCTTCCTCTTCTCCATCAAAAGCCTCTAAATAAAGTCTAGCCAGTGTGTCTCTCTGAGTACATACTTCAGTTATGAAATCTGTTTTGTATGGAACTGTAGGCATGTAAGAATAAATGTTGTTAGGTATGCCTCTTTAAGTACATAAATACCCTTTTTTTCTCTCTTTTTTTCCCCAGACTCCCTTTGAAGTAACCTCCTATTAAGTACCTTTATTTTGCTTCTTCCAGGATTCCCCATACATTTACATTCTTATCACTTTATGCTGGACTGATTATATAACACTTTTTTTTTCTTTTTCTAAGGAGAAAAAGGCAACCCTAAAAGCCTTGTTCGAAGCTTATTTGACAACATTTATATCCCTTCTACAAATCCTTATTTAAAAACAAGCCTAAACCAAACCAAACTTACAGAAATCAAAGAAGATCTTTAAACTCCTCTGATTTTAATTAGCAGTCTGACTGTGGATGCTTCCTCCCTGGAGGTGTTCAAGGCCAGGTTGGATGAAGCCTTGAGTGACCTGTTCTAGTGGGAGTCCCTGCCTATGGCAAGAGGTTGGAACTAGATGATCTTTGAGGCCACTTACGACCTAAACCATTCTATGATTCTATGTTGCTGGAGTGAGCAAAAAAGGAAAGATCTGATTGCAGTATGAGGTGAGAGGTCAAAAGGCAAATCAGGAGAAACTGACAGAAAGAAGTTACAGGACTTGAGAAAGTAAAAATTAATAAGTTAGGCTGAAAAGGAGGTGGGGATGGATGGAAAGCTAAAGTGACTGGCATAGTATCAAGGAGAAAAAAATTAAGTTCAGAGGTGTGTTTAAGCATTTTTGGGCTTACAGAAACCTAAACATCCAAATCTACTGAGTTAAATATTCTAACAGAAGACATATTCCCTGTGTAATTGCATGTGACATATGGAGAAAATGTGACTTTTAAAGTAATAGCTCTTGTAAACCATTTAATCTTTCCTTTATTAAAGGCAAAAAAAGGGAAAAAAGTTAAATGACTGTTAGAGAAGGAGCACTGTTGTAGGTGGCATTTAAACATCATGAGTCTCGTGGATGAGTAATGCAGATATTCAAGAACTGCTGCTGAATACAGTACAAAGGCTATTTCACACTTCTGTGACCTTTTTGCTGAAGGAGCTGCTATTTTGCTTCTCAATAATGAGATTTCTTTAGTGCTTAGAAATTTAGATTGAATTCAAAAAGCCATAGGAGCTCTGATGCAAGGTGTTTTAGCTAAAAGAATTATACTTGCATTTTATAAGTGAAAGATCAATATTAAATCAGCCTTTGGAATGAAAGAATGGTTCTGTTTCTTTGAAGCAGGCTACCACTTCATGTCACATGAATCAATATCCTGCCATCAAGAAAGTGCCTGATAGATATAAAAGCAGCTTGAAACAAAAAATCCCAAATGATCCTTGTTTGTTTTATCTTTCCAGCAAGTAAGTCAAAGAAATGTACTTTATCCAGGAAACAAACTACAGACAGATGGGAACACCCGTTTCCTTTCTAGGTTTGCAACATCAGCCTAAACACAAACCAACAAAACCAACTAGAAGTATGAAATTATGGCATTGAAGATGCCCTGACATCAGAAAATGCCAACAGATACCCCTCTGACATTTTTGTGGCCACCTCAGTATGAACTGTCTCTTCTTCTGCCTCTCCTAAAGCACACAGGCAAAGTTAAATGGAAATATGAATGCTGTATCTGCACACACATTATCTTATTTTCCTGGTAGCTCTTTTGTACACTGGGATGAAAAATAAGCTGTAATAAAGGTGTTAGTGAAGATAACAGCTGCTACTGCATGATTTAGAAGTCATTTGCTGTAGGGAATTTACAATGAACCAACCATGTTTCCCATCTGTAGAACAGGAATTTCTTTTTCTTAATTCATGTAGATTTAGATCTGGAAGGAATGGAAGCAACTATGTATTCTTATGAGAAGAGCCACATAAATTCCAAACCAGGTTGCACTTTACCTATTTTTGATTTCTGCTGTTCAGAAAAAAAGTACATTTGTTCTGCCCATTTCTCTGAAGAGTTTACCAAATGCGTATTTTAAAGCATGAATTTCTTTAAAACTACCTTCTATCAGTTTGTACAACAGGTTTTAGGAATTCATGGAGGTGTCAGCGTTGCAGTGTTCTGGGTACCGTTTGCCTATCTTTGCTTACCTGTCAGCACACACTTGTGGAGACAAGGATGTTACCAAAGCATGGGGAAACCAAGCAGAGCAGCAACTGCACCAGCAGAAGTAAGGAATAGGCAGCAATCATAGAATCACAGAATCACAGAATGGTCTGGGTTGGAACGGACTTCTGAAGGTCATCTAGTCCACCCCCCTCTGCAGTCAGCAGGGACATCCTCAACTAGATCAGGTTTCCCAGAGCCCTGTTGAGCCTCACTTTGAATATCTCCAGGGATGGGGCCCCAGTCACCTCCCCAGGCAACCTGTTTCAGTGTTCCACTACCCTCATGGTAAAGAACTTGTTTGTAACATCCAATCTAAATCTGCTCTTCTCTAGTTTGAAGCCATTGCCCCTCATCCTATCACTACAGGCCTTTGTGAACAGTCTCTCTCCGTTCTTCTTGTAAGCCCCCTTCAGGTACTGGAAGGCTGCCTGGAGTGGCTGCCTGAAGGTCTCCCTGGAGTGTCTTCCAGGCTGAACAACCCCAGCTCCCTCAGCCTGTCTTTGTAGCAGAGGTGCTCCAACCTCCCAGTCATTTTCGTGGCCCTCCTCTGGACCCACTTCATCAGGTCCATGTCCTTCCTATATCGAGGGCTCCAGACCTGGATGCAGTACTCCAAGTGAGGTCTCACCAGCAGAGTAAAGTGGCAGAATCACCTCACCCAGTCTGTCGGCATCACATCTTTTGATGCAGCCCAGGATGGCATCAGCCTTCTGGGCCACAAGCTCACACTGTCTCCTTGTGCCCAACGCTGACCTGCTGCCTCAATCTCACAAGATGTTACAAGTCTTGAATAAGGGAGTCTATGTACACCTGAATAAGACTGGAAACATCTTCAAAACAAGGTGCAGAAGATAATCACTAGAGTGGCCCCAGGGTATAATCCCCACTGAGACACCATTACATCTGTGACACAGTCAGACAGGTCCTATATGGTTGCCACTAAAATGCCTGCAAATACGTTTTAATTTAAATCTCTGATGGACTCTCCTGAACATTTTATGAAGGGAGATGAAAAGTTGTAATTATCACTCAAAAACAACCTTCACTTTTTAACTTTTTCTCTAACTGCTACTGTCACAGTGGACTCCTGAAACATGAGAACCCCTGACAACTTGAATTAACCTGCCAGGATAACAAGTTAACAAGTGCTACAGAAATATCTTGGATGCATATATAAGGGTTACATTTCATATAGGGTTTGGCTTGGTAGGCCTAATCAGAGTTAAACTACATTTTAATTCTTATGAAGTGCAGCCAGCTTGAGTGACACCCTGTGTGATGAAGTAATGACTGCATGCAGATTTGGAATCTGGTCTCATGGCTAACACACAGAGCTGGTCCAGGAACAAGAAAGAAATGCCTGAAGTCAGAACATGAACCTGCAAAATTCTGGCCCAAGATGCAAGTTAAAGGTATGTGTAGGTTGCTCTGGCATTCCTGCTAGGAGGAATCCCGTGGGCCAAAATGCTAGAAGGTAAGAGGGCCCCAGAGATATGGTCACTATTCAAACACAACTTCCTCCAGGCTCAAGATAGGTGCATTTCTTTGAGTAAAAAATCAAGTAGAGCAGGAAGGGTACCTGTGTGGATGAGTAAAGAACTGCTGAGAAAAGTCATGAAGGTCAGAGTATGTGAGAAAGGAGAATGCAGAGTGGGGACCTTATCGATGTCTTCAAATATCTGGTCACAGTCTGCTTACCACACCTCTGGATATCTTGTGAAGAAATGGTGCAACAAATCATATGCACATGCAGGACACTGTTAAAAATTATCTGCTCCTGCAAAGGAGGCTGAGGCACAAAGCTACATGCAGAGATCAGCACAGTGGATTCGAGTTTTCAAAGTGAATCAAGGTTTCTAAGAAAAAAAAATAACCCAAGCAAATACTACAAAGATGCATTCAGAAGCCAGTGAAATCCATCTCTTGCCCAGAAGAATCCAGCATTGCTGCCTTTACATCTCATGCCTAAACAATGAAGTCTCTTTATGTGCAAAACTCCCATCAATGTGAAATGCCACCAGCACCAAAAGCACAAAGGAATAAACTTAAATGCAATTTTCATTAGCAGAAAGCACTGCCTGCTGAATAATAAAAAAAATTATTTTCCACTTACAAACATTATGAAAGACATGAGGTAGGCAAGCTGCTGATTGCACAAACCAGCCTCTGTCTGGCTTAGATACTACAATGACAAAGATGTATCAGAAATGAGTGCAGAAACTGAAAGAAAGGGCAGTTTAATGAAGCAAGGACCCCTTCAGAATCAGTTATTCAGCTTGTACATGTTGGTGCAACTCTGGTGTCTGAACTGCATGGCAGTACTTCATAATTAGGTGAGATATTTAACTCCCTGATTATGCAGGTGCTCTTTTCAACCTGCAATACTGAATCAGAAAAGAAAAGCTTGCAAGCAAAATGCACAATTTCCCATAGTAAAGGTCAGCATTTCAACTGGATGTGAATGAGTGGTAGTGTCAGTCTAGTAAACAATGTCTTTTTTCACTTATTCCGCACTTATAACAGCAGAGAACTTTGCTGTGTAATATAACAAGCACTGTGGCCTGAGGTTTCTCTCATAAATCTGAGAAGGAAAAATTGTTGACAAATGTGCATATAAAGCAGTTGTAATTTTTTACTAGAGTCCATAGATTATTATTTTTTCCTAGTAAATATGTACTAAATACTCACAGGTATGATGCATATAATCAAGATGTCTAGGGCAAATGTAAAGACACACTATGTCCAATGAGTCAAGAGCTAGAGAAATATCTGGATTCAGACACATGAACTTCAGAGAAAGCTCAAGCCAACTAGACTCCCCACATGACTCCCCATCCCAACCAAGTGAAGAATCTCAGACCTACTCCCAGCTTTAGGTGAACCTCATCCAAGCTGCAATGTGCATGCCACAATTAGAAACAATGCAGAATGGCAGTGGACCTTGTTAGCACCTCCTGGTTCATGAGATACTGGCATAACTGAAAACATTTACAACCTGAAAGAGGATGCTAGGAACAGTGGTTGCTTAGCCAAAGCTACAGTACTAATGGCTTCAGAGCCTGCAGAGAGTGCTCTTCACTTGCTGGGATTCCTGCTTGGCAGTGAAAACTTCCAGAGAGAGAACATGGGGAGAGATGATGCTACACAAGAGCTAATATTTGGAGGAGATCTGACTGCAGTGGCTCTGCATGGTGCTAATCCCATTTCAAATGAACACCTTCTGCACATCAGCGTTGCTAATAGGATGAGGCAGAGTTATCTCCACCCTGAATACAAGATTTCTTCAGCTTGGGCCAAGATCCAGTAGTTAAATGGTGGATTCCTTTAGGATATAATCCATTGTTCTGTGCTCCTGTAGATCTGGTAAAATCTCTCTAAGATGTTCAGTCTGAAAATTTATTTTACCACCCTTCATTTGGACACCTCTATGACCATCAGTCAGTCTACAACTTCAGCAATTACAATAAATTACATTTTTCATTGTTCTCCTATAGGCAAATAAGAAATGTTTGTATGCATTATACAAAAAAATAAAAAATCTGTAAATTCCTCCAGCTCCAAGTGTTTAATGATCTTGGAATCCAGCAACACTGAAAAGCTGTACCAGCAAAGGCAAACATGGAGTGTGAGCTATCTGTGAGCAATGGTGGGACTGGAAACTCTTCACAAAACCCAAAACAACTAAAATCTAAAATATGAATCACACAACAGGGTTCATTTCGCAGACTTTCTGTATACCACATGGAGAGTTAATGATTTTTAGCTCTGTTTGTTCTGTACTCCCCTCTTCTAAATTTCTAAACACCAGCTGGTGAGGTATATGCAACTGGAGCAATAATCTATAGCAAAAATACCTAACTCCTAAAAAACTTGAAATAAGTGTTTCAAAACACACATAAAAAGGCAGTTATAGAGTGAGGAAGAAAACATAAATCATGTCAGTCAGTTGTAGGGTAGATGGAACAGCTGATGCCATGAAACTTTGCATTTCTTTCCAAAAATCTCATGTGTGAGGAGCTGTGAATTATCACTCCTTTCCCTCTTAGCATTTTACAGCTTTTCAGAAATGCTGCTGCTACAGTGCTGTGACCAAGGCAAAGAAAAAGGGCATGTCTAAAAGTGCTCAATGCTGTGTTCTTTCCCATGTAAGATACAAAGCGCCAGCATCACTTGCTCACGTGCCTCTTCTTATCTCATTGAAATACCTACCAGTCAAATAAAAATGCTGCTTTTTCTTGACCACTCCACCTCTCCACTTCATTAGGCTGATACAGTCCTCTTAAGAGATACTGCAACACTCTTTACACGCACCATGGATGTGTCAAAGGAACATAATTCAGGCTGAAAAGCCATTAATTTCTTTGGTGTTCATGCACTGCAGCACTACTTTCAATCCCATGACCAGATAGCATGCTTTAAAGATGTTTGCTTTATTTGGTATAACAGTGAGCAATACTCAATGAGTAGCTGCTCAGTTTTTAATTTTATTCAATTTTATTCTCCTGATGCTGGATTTGGTGCAAGCACTTTTTACTGAAAGGGAATTCAGACTTTGTTCTGAAAATAGAAATAGTAATTTCTTCCTGGGCATACTGATGCTCTTTATTACGAGCCTAGTGGGATTCACAAAAGCTAATTGAACTTTACAAAACATCTGTGACAGAAGAGCGTATGATTAGTTTAGATTTCTACATGAAGAAAAAACCCCAAGTTAAAAATACATCTACTCGGGTTCCCAGAGCACACCTGTGAGATGAAAAATTCCTTTACTGTGTTCCACTCTCAGTAGTATAAGTAAATAATGACCACTGAAGTTTGTGGGTGCATCAAAACTCTTTGAATAGAAGTCCTGCTGTCATGGGGTTGACATTATGCAGGGAAAGGATGTCCAAATGCCTTTATGATGATTACAATGGTGCAGTAAAGAAGCATTCTTGTAAAAGTCCCCACATCAATAATCCAATAGTACTGAATTCAGTTTTGGGCACTTCATTACAAGAGGGATGTGAAAGTGCTGGAGAGAGTGCAAAGGAGGGCAAGGAAGCTGGGGAAGGGCCTGGAGAATAAATCTATGAGGAGTGATTGAGGGAGCTGGGGATGGTTAGTTTGAGGAAGAGGAGGCTGAGGGGAGACCTCATGGCTGTCTATAATTACCTGAAAGGATTTTGTGGAGAGACTGCTGTTGGTCTCTTCTCACAGGTAATTAGAGATGGACTGGAAAAGGGGAAACATAATGCACATCTTCAAGAAGGGAAAAAAGGATTACACTGGGAACTACAGACCAGTCAGTCTCACCTCTGTGCCTGGCAAGATCATGGAACAGATCTTCCTGAAGGCTCTGCCAAGGCAAATGGAATACAAAGCAGAGGTTATTGGTGGTAACCAGCATGGCTTCACCAAGGGCAAATCATGCCTGACAAATTAAGTGGCTTTTTATGATGAAGTCACAGCAACAGTGGACAAGGGAAGGGCAACTGACATCATCTACCTGGATCTAACTAAAGCATTTGAGTCCATCCCATATGACATCCTGGTCATCAGACTGGAAAAACATGGACTTGATGGGTGGCACACTCACTGGATAAGGAATTGGCTGGATGGTCGCACGCAGAGAGTGGTGATCAATGGGACATCCACCTGGAGACCAGTGACAAGTGGTGTCCCTCAGGGGTCAGTGCTGGCACCAGTGCTGTTCAACATCTTTGTCAGTGACATGGACAGAGGAATCGAGTGCACCCTCAGCAAGTTTGCAGATGACACCAAGCTGTGTGGCACAGTCGACCTGCTAGAGGGCAGAGATCCATCCAGAGGGACCTGGACAGGCTGGAGAAGTGGGCCCAGGCCAACCTCATGAAATTGAACAAGGCCAAATGTGAAGTCCTGCACCTGAGTCGGCGCAATGCCAAGCACAAATCCAGGCTGGGTGCGAATGGCTGGAGAGTAGCCCTGAGGAAAAGGACCTTGGGGTCTGGGTTGATGAAAAGCTCAACATGAGCCTGTAGTGTGCCCATGCAGCCCAGACAGCAAGCGTGTGCTGGGCTGCATCAAGAGAAGTGTGGCCAGCAGGGCAAGGGAGGGGATTTCCCCCCTTTATTCTGCTCTTGTCAGACCCTACCTAGAGCACTGTATGCAGTTCTGGAGTCCCCAACACAGGAAGGACATTGAACTGTTGGAGTGAGTCCAGAGGATGTCCATGAAAATGCTCAGAGTGCTGGAGCAGCTCTGCTGTGAGGACAGGCAATGAGAACTGGGGTTCTTCAGCCTGGAGAAGAGAAGACTTCAAGGAGACCTTGTAGTAGCCTTCCAGTATCTGAAGGGGGCCTACAGAAAAGCTGGGGAGGGACTATTTACAAGATCTTGCAACAACAGGACAAGGAGTAATGGGTTTAAACTGGAAGAGAGGAGGTTCAAACTAGATGTTAGGAAAGGGTTCTTTACAGCGAAGGTGGTGAGACACTGGAACAGGTTGCCCAGGGAGGTTGTGGCTGCTCCCTCTCTGGAGGTGTTCAAGGCCAAATTGGATGAAGTCTTAAATGACCTGTTGTAGCAGGAGGTGTCCCTGCCTATGGTGGGGGGTTGGAACTAGATGATCTTTGAGGTCCCTTCCGATTTAAACCATTCTATGATGCTATGATAGAACAAGAGAGAATGGCCTCAAGCTGCAACAGGGGAGGTTGAGGCTAGACATTAGGGAAATTTTTTTCACAGCAAGAGTGGTCAGGCATTGGAATGGGCTGCCCAGGGAGGTGGTTGAGTCACCAACCCTGTATGTTTAAAAGTTGTTTGGATGTGGTACTTGGGGATATGGTTTAGGGTGAACCTTGTAGACTAGGATCATCAGTTGGACGTGTTGATCCTGAGGGTCTTTTCCAACTTGAATGTTTCTGTGATTCTGTGATCAATAATCATAGAATCAAACAGGTTGGAAGAGACCTCCAAGATCATCCAGTCCAACCTATCACTCAGACCTACCCAATCAACTAGACCATGGCATTAAGTGACTCATCCAGTCCTTTCTTGAACACCTCCAGGGATGGCAACTCCACCACCTCCCTGGGCAGCCCATTCCAATGCCAATCACTCTATCTGTGAAGAACTTCCTCCTAATACCCAGCCTATACCTTCCCTGGCACAACTTGAGACCTTGTCCCCTCGTTCTGTTGCTGGTTGCCTGGGAGAAGCGACCAACCCGACCTGGCTACAACCTCCTTTCAGGTAGTTGTAGACAGCAGTGAGGTCACCCCTGAGCCCTGAGGGCACATTTGACATGACACAACCCACTGGCCAATGCTAAACTGATGAGATCAGGAAAGGGTCTTTTCAAAAAGACCCACAGAAAACCGTACAAGGCAAAGGTGATAAAGCAGCAGGAAGGCTGAGATGCAAAATTTTTGTATATTTGGTGGACAACAGATACCTGCCTCAGATGGGCTTGTGTGGTCATTCAGGCATGACTCAGTCACTCCCACCTGAGTACTGGTGTTGCAGGACACTGAAGATCTGCAGGGACCTCCAATAACAGTTCTTTTAGTCATGCACTACTTGACTTTTGGTTTTTTTCCATTTTCAGAAATTTTAATACTTTGCACAGCAACTTCAAACCTAGAACCAGATATGATTCTCCTGGGATATGAAGGTATTCTGAACAAAGAAAGAAATCACAGTGCCGGTGAAGTCAGTGGGAATATTTTAATTTCCTTTTCGGCCAGGATTTTATGTTACTGTCTGGGGCTGGCCTTTGCAAGATCCACATATCAACAGCTAATTAATGGTATACACCTCCATGAACAAAGAAATTAAATGCAGATGGGAAAAGGAAGTTCTGTTAGGTCTCGGAGAATAAAAACATTTTTATTTAATAATCTCCTCACTGGAGGAAAAAAAAATTTAAAAAGAGTACATATCATGATGTCCATAGTCCTTTTGTATTAATTTTCCTGTTATTTGGATGTGTTTGCTTTAACTCCAAATACACTAAGTCTGAATGTTCAGGTATTTTCCAGCTTTTATTCCACCGTCATGGTATTTTCAGTTCAAATAATTTAAATTCACCGTATCTGTCTGGACTTGCAAATAATCTCATTAGGGAAACACAAACAATCCCAGTGACTTAGTTAATGTAGCAACCATGATCAGTTCTGAAGTTAGCTATTCACAATGAATTACTCAGAAGACATTCACATGGAAAACTTGTTTAGAAGAAATACACAAATCATTTCAGACATCCAGTCTCAGAGCTTCATAACCAGCTCACACACAGCAGCAGACACAATTAGACTAATTGTTCATTATAAATTATTCACTTGCTAATCTAATGTCAATTGATGTTTATGTGTGAAAGGAGGAGGAAATTGCACTTCGTAGACTGACTAGCTTCAGACATCACACACTGTTTGTTGTGATTTATGACAGCTTCACATCAGCAGTTGCCTGAACTATAAATCAAGCTGAATCTCCATTCACAGTGATGATGCCTAGAGGTGATACAGCTATGACATGCCAATAGAAACTCAAGATCCCAAACACATTAAATAAAATGTGCATTGCCTTCTAACTTCAAGAAGCTATTCTCTCCTCTTCTTGCCAGTGATTAGTAACTACTTTCCTATTTTCCAGCAAGTTGCTACTATTTATTGAAATCTGATTTGAATTAAGAACTATCTGCCACAGGGGATGAGGAGCAAAGCTGTCTTCTCTAGGAAGATAGTTGTCAGAATTCAAGTAACAAGTCCTACAGGCATTCAGAACAGTAGAGAAAACAACAGATCAGCTGGAAAGTACTGTGCATAAATAGACCAAGAAGGCTATTTATTTTACTCATGCATATCAGTAAGTTCATATGCATATGCCTATGGAAATTAAAATAGTTGGATCCCTCTGCAGCATGGTGTTCGGCTGTCTCTCACAGAATCTTTCTACAAACTGGACTCTATGCATTTAGTTCCTAGTCCCTCTTCACTTCCCCTCAAGATGCTGAAGATGATTATTAGGGACTGACAAATTGAACTGCAGTTTTCTCAGAACTCCCAAAAGCAGTAAGAAAGTCTTTATGAGTTGGCTTTATGAAGCACCCAAGCCTACCTTGTACATCTCCTATCACCTATGGCTGGAAGAGGGAGTGGAGGCCAGCAGATAAGAGAATCCACCTCAAAGTTCAAATTACACCCTGCTTCCTCCTCTGACCTGAGCAGCTGACAAAAGAAAATCTGAAACATCCTAGTGAAGTTTGGGTTATCGGCTTAATGGCTATTTCGCCATCTACAGAGTAATCCTGCCTGCCTCATTGCTCAGAAGGTTAACAATAGACAGATACCATGGCTTGTTAAATAGAAAACATTATTTATAACAATTTGCTCTACTTGTTATCTTTCCCACACAGAGAGTGGAGGGAGCCTGGAGGATGCTGATAAAAAGGATTGTGCTAGACAAATGAATAGAAAGGTGTCCCCAACCTTTAAAACTTGTCACTCAGACTAAGCAAGTCATTGTGCAGATAAGCTATTTCTATGGAGGCCATTTAAAGGGGGAATGATTGAATATCTCTCTTTTTCAGGAAGAGAAGAGAATTGAGGCACATTGGAGGAAGATGTGGGCTGAATACGAACTGTGCGGCCAAAAGACAAGGTACTGTTTGTATTCTCACTACTCCACTATTTGGCATAACCCTCATCTCTTAAATGAATTAATCATTTTTAGTCACTCCATACCAAACAGAAGTGTTAATTCCCTGAAAATACCCTGCATTACCAGTGGCATGAGAAAAGGGTTTTTATAAAGTTCAACTGTACCTTTAAAAAGAATATCATCAAATACTCCAAAGAACTCGTAGGAGTTTCACAGATGTGCTGTGGCCACAGCATAAAATTTTATTCATATAAACAAATTAAAATTGCACATTTCAAGCCCCTGCTGTGCAGAATCAGACTGAGCCATTTGCTGGGCTCATCAACTGTATTCAAGGTACTAAACAGAAAGTGACTTGCTATGTGTCTATAACGGATGAAACGTCAACACCAATGCCAAGTCATTTCAGGTTGTTGTCCATTTTTGCATGAGTATTGAGATCCTCAGCAGGTTAATTGCAACAAAGTTATCAAACACCAGTTATAATTAGCAAATAATCTGACCTCAGATCTTTGCAGTAACACCTGGGAGTAAGTAATACTTACAGCACCTCTAACATTTCTTTAAAGTGCAGCCTTCCAGCACATCTTCAAAGACATTTTCACTGTTTCTTTGAAGCTACCCCAGGTCTTTTACAAAATAAGTGATTGTGCACACTCAGATGTATTAAATGGTTACTTGCTATTTATTTGATTCTTTTCTTTACTGTTCTCAACACAATTCTGCCTGTTCTGAATCACAAAGACCGTGAGCACCTCCACTGAATCTCTGCTGTTTACAGACACAGCCTCACTCCTTTCCCTTGAAGTCAATGACAAAACACTGAATTATGGAGAGTGGATTTAGCCAGCTTTGTATTGATGTGCTAACACCCACAGGAAAAAGATAATCGTTAGGCAAAGAAGACCTTCATCTTGTGAAAGCCCCATACCATTGGGGCTCCAATTACTGTAAATAATGAGGCTATACACAAGCATACAATGTGCAAGGGTAATGTAGGTTTCAAGACCGGAAATGAGTGAGAAGGTGAATTGTGTTTACTAGTTAAGTATTTTAAAGAAAGAAAATGGAGTGGCACATGATTAGCTTTAAAGAGCTATTCTCTGCCTGAGAATTTAGTAGTTAAAGCCTCTAGAGTTAAAGCCTTTGTAGTTAAAGCCACACACTTAGCTAACTTTGGATGTACTCATTTGACAATACTCCTTAGAATCATAGAATCAACCAGGTTGGAAGAGACCTCCAAGATCATCCAGTCTAATCTATCACCCGGCCCTAGCCCATCAACTAGTCCATGGCACTAAGTGCCTCATCCAGTCTTTTCTTGAACACCTCCAGGGATGGCAACTCCACCACCTCCCTGGGCAGCCCATTCCAATGCCAATCACTCTCTCTGTGAAGAACTTCCTACTCCTCATATTCAGCCTATACCTTCCCTGGCACAACTTGAGACTGCGTCCCCTTGTTCTATTACTGGTTTTGCACTTCTGCACTGTTCCTATTCTGCACTTCTTCAGCAGTCTGGAAGGCAAAATTTGTTTCTTCCACATTTATCAGTAATTCTCGTCTGCTTTGCACAGCGAAAGAGTATGATCCAGAAGTCTGAAACAATTCAGTTATGTTATTTCTTCTATGTTTTCCTTTTATTTCTAAAACTTCCAACCCTTTATAAGAAAAAAAAAATCATCCTTTGATATTTTTTCCTGTAGGAGGCAAAAAGTCTAAAGTTTAGCAGAATAGTGTCTAATAGCACAATGCATTTTATATCCAATAACAAATAATTCATAATTAGATGCTGAAAAGCAAATATATATAGAATGAGAGAAAGTGAGCTTATTAGGTTTATTTGAATGGTCCTGCCACGACTGTATATATGCATATCTAAGTCTGTTCTCACCCTTCCAAACCTATTCAGCCTGTGAATCTGTGAATCACTCCATAAGGGAAATTAGTACTATTCTAGTTCCAAAGTTAGGGATCCAAGATCCACAGTTGTTTGTATGATATGCAGAGAGACAGCCTTTCCTCTGTAGGGCAAAACACTTAAGTTAGAATCCTGCTTTGCATTGTCATGGGAGAAACTCCTGTTCCTACAATAATAATACAGGAAATATATATATGTTACTGTTTCTGCTGGCCAATCTCCTGATTATTGCTGCTAAGAAACTTACAGAAACGCAAATGAAACCTGACAGGAAACAGTCTTTTGAATATGCCAAATCTGATCTGAAATCACACGTGCTCTGTTCTTTGTGTCTAAAACACCTGAGCTGAGTCTCTTCTTTTGTCTTTGGTGCCAATTAAATTAAATGAAGCCTACAATTCTGATAGCTGGCCAGGGACTAGATAAATGGATCTTGAAAAATTAAGTGCTTCATGGGAAGCCCATGAGCTTTTAGACCTTACAATGGACATGTCATTATATGAACATTATATATACAGTTGACTTTCAGGCAAAAGGGTAGGGGTCCAAATTTCTTCGTTATCTGCTCAGTGCTACTGTATAATAATTTTTATATTCAGAGCACTAAGAGGAACACAAAAGGTGTATCTCATAATGCCCTTCAGCACTTAAATCTATGTGACTGAGAGGTATTTCTTCATGGGTTTTTTTCCTTTATCATGCTCAATCTAATTTGTCAGAGTGTTTCGGGGGAATAATTTTTGGTATTTGTAAGAATAATTTCAAATATCTCTTTCCTACAGTTCAGTATCAGAGGACATGACTCGATTTCTTCATTATAAAAAAAAATCTCCATTTCACTGAGAAGCCTGTCAGGAATAGATGGCATTTCCCTGCTCTAAACAAAGCTGGTGGTTTTGAGCTAACCTGTTCTAATAAATTTCTTTTTATTACTCATCTACATTATTGGGAGGATAAAGATTTGATTAAAGCAATTTCAAGATCTTAAGGTGTCTCACACAGAGAAACAACTGGATCCAGCTGCAGCTTCTGAAGTTTCCTGGTATTTCTGTTTCCTGACAGATTAACCGAAAAGTCAGTCACTTGATATTTTTAGGTCATTGTGCCCTCCTTTACCTCTGTCTTTACCAATGCCGTTGGGTCCCAGGCCATGGGAATAAAAATGCAGGTTGATGCAGACACTGACTTGCCTCCAGTGAAGGAAGAGCTGGTGTGTCAACTATCACAGGGGCTTAATCCACACAAGTCGATGGGCCTGTATACCATCCACCCAAGGGTGCTAAGAGAGCTGGCCAATGTTGTTGTAAGGCCACTCTCCATAATCTGTGAGAAGTGATGGAGATCAACAGACATTTCTGAAGACTGGAAGAAAGCTAATGTCAACCTCCGTCTCTAAGAAGGGTTCCAAGAAGGTCCCAGGTAATCATAGACCCATTAGCTTCTCTTCAATCCTTGGGAAAGTTCTGGAATAAATCCTCCTGGGGACTGTCACAAGTCAACTGAAGCATGTCATTGAGGAAAGCCAACATGGCTTCACTAGGGGCAAACTGTGCTCGAAAACCTGATCACCTTCTATGACAAAGCAACTTGCTTGGTCAGTGTAGGCCAGGCAGGTGACATTGTCTACTAAGGCATTTGGCAAGGCTTTTTACATGGTGCCTCACAACCTCCTCCTAGAGAAACTGACATATTATGGTCTAGACAAGTGGTCTGTGTGGTGGGTGAGGAACTGGCCAACAGGGCATACCCAGAGAGCACAAGTGGGGTGGTCAGAAGTTTCTTATTTCCACTCTTCTGAGACAAGGGTTCAAATTATGCGTGTTGCTTTGCATATGGCTTTTCTGTGGGCAAAGTTTCAGTTAACCTGAACTTCCTCATTAGCACATATGGCCCTTGTGTTTCTCTCTCTTCTTCCCCTGACTGCATGCTTTTCAACCCAATCATATTAGAGTTTCACCTGCTGCTAAACAGACTTTTTCGGTATTTGTTTCTGGAAACCATTTATAGCACAGGTGCAAAGGATCACCTAACAACGGCGCAGGTGATCATCTGTCTCTTTATCTTGACGATAACTTCAAATAAAGAGTTAGAGCAATACTCATTCCATTATATTTTAGGTCTTGAAAAGGGGAAGTGGAGAAATACTAGGAAAGAAAACGATGTTGCCAGGCCCCATTTTATCTTTTCAAAGCCTCTATACCAGATCCTTTCCTGACTGTGGTTTTGCATAGCTCTGATTTTAATTCCTAGGGCAGCAACAATGTGTATTTGAATTGTCACTGTGAGACCAAAGCAAGGGAGTAACCTAATACCAGCATCAGATTCAGGCATCCTGCTTGCAAGAATTAAGACCTTATGAAATATCAGGACACAATGCTGGATTTATGTCAAAATTATGAACAGCTTGTTATGTATGTATTAAGTTTATTAAAAACCATTTCATGATGTCTGTTAGTAAAGCACTAAGCCAATTTCTTGCACATGCCAAGCAGGTTACAGCAAGAGGGTTCATCATCTTAAGGCAGGGACAAAATCTTTTAGGAAAAGAGGAATGGACAGCATTTGGCTTCGGTTATAGGTGGCTGAAAAATGAATTTAATATAAAAGCCTGGGTTTTGTATTTGTTACTTGGCCATAGGCATAATTTGATTTAATTTCAACAAAATATGCCACCTGACTTTGTTTAGAAAGGATTTTATGAGATCATATTCTTGCCCATAGCTTGCTCACTAACTGTTTCAGGCCAGCCTTTATTTTGACAGTCTTTACTTATAATTTGCTGTTTATACAGTGCTGCTACCATCTTCAATCCCAGGGTATTCATTTGGTTGTCTCTATCATCCAATAACACCAAAAAAAGGAAAAGAACTCAAAGATGTTATAGAAGTGAAAATTCATGCAAACAGAGTCATCTGAGATTTCACAAGACTTGCAGGGCAAACACATATTGGCATGATTAATTTTATTTTTTTTAAATGAACATTACTGCTAAAAAAATTGCCACTTCTATGAATATTCATGGGAGCAAATAAACTTTCAAATATCAGACTGAACTAATTTCATTGGAATGTATTTTCATAATGGCATTTTGAAGTATTCTCCCGGCTCTCATGTAAATTATTACTTCTCTCCCCATCTGCTAGTAAATGATATATCACTGGTACTCTGAATAATGCTGAATAAAGTAACATTATGATACTAACTCTTTAAATATATACAAATACCTTAAGCACTTGAGTGAGCAGTCACAGTCTGCTTTGCCAATGAATTCATAGGATGGCAGCCTTAAAGAGTTAGATGAAAACTAGTACCTGGAGGATCACATTTCCACCAGCTTCTCTGAATCCAGAGGAGGATATTTGTAAGAGACCGAGATGCTAAGATAAGTCTCCTTATAGTATAGTAAAAGGAAGCAGAGTAAAGATGGCCAAGAGACTTATATGAAGACTGAAACTGATCTAAGACTTCTGTTACAGCTTTGATAGATTTAAGTCAGAAACGACTGAAAGGAGGCATAGAGGACTGCATGTGCAGGCACTGTGCTATTTTCACAAGAATCCAAACGTCTAAGCACATTCCTGTTTCCTAAAAATGCAAACAAAGGAACAAGGATTCCTCCAATAAGACTATAACAATGCCTACATCATTTTCTAAGACTGAAATGTCTCACATTCACAGCATGGCTCTGCTGCCAAAGCCAACAGAGCAAGCAGTGCAAATAGCAGTCATTGACCTGTGTGCAGCCTGGTCACAGAAAGATGATGGCTTTGATCCTTCCTATTGCCTTCACGGCAGAGGTCTGCAGGTGGGAGGAGGGCTGAGTGGTGTGACAGCCTCAGGAGGAAAGACCCTCACAGCCTGCTGCTATAGGCTGCCTCTTTACAGATGCTTTCTGTAGTCCATCTGCTTACATTCTTTTCCTGATCAGTTTGTTCTTCAGCTTGCTTTCTCCCTTCTTCTCACCCTTGTTTCTGTATTTCAGTTCTTTTATCTCAATCAAGTGTTTCAAATGAAGACATATGAATCAGAGATGGTGGGCTGTTTTTTTACCAACTCAGATCTATTTGTCACAAGAGATTAGTATCTTCAAAAGCAGGTATGTCTCATGGAATGACACAAGTCAGAACCCACAGTGAGCAATACCAACGACCCAGAGTGGTAATCCACTTTAATTCATATCAGGTAACACTCTGAGATTCTGAGAATTTCTTTGTTGTTCAGAGCTACAAGTACAGCCAGGTCTGTCCTGATGCAGCTCGTCTCAGTCAGAGGCTAAACATTCAAACAGCTCTTCTTGATTTGGGTTTATGGCAATTTATTCACTCTCTGATCTCCACTTAGTTGTATCTTTTCCCTGCCCAGACATAAGCTAATCCTTTGCCAACTGTGATGGCTTTCTTTAGTGAATGGGTCTGTTTTATGCATCAAATTATAGATTGTCTTTTGATCAGCATTTCTCTTACTGATTTGGAAACAAATGTATCTCCTTCTCATAAAGCTGCTTAAAATAGGTTTCGCAAAGAATATGTGCATTGCTTTAACAAACAGCTCACAACTTTCCTGCCATTATTTCTCATTTACTACTGCATCAAGTTTTTCAGTGAAACTAGCCCAGCTGCAAACACCAACAGAAGGACAATAGCTTTTCTGCTAGGGCTGTGAGCTTTTTGAGAAGGGCTTGCAGTGTGGAACAGAATTGCTAACAGCTTTGAGGAAAATTCTCACCATGTTTCCTGTTGATGAAGGGAAGTCCAAGATAGTGTCCTCAAAGTCACTGGCTGCTAATAGGACTTCAGAAGATTCAGGTCATGGATTAGGCCAACAAGATGAGCAACTCCCTGTGTTCTATCTAGATCCCCACTCCCAGCTGATAGCGTGGGCCCAGTCATTTGGCCCATTTATTTCTAAGCTGCCAATACAGGATTATTCTACATTTTCAGATCCTGTTGTGAGTGCTGATTATAAAAACAAAGCTTAAACGTGGTGACGTGCTCAGATTTGAGCAGATAGGTTTAAAAAAAAGTTAAATTTTCTTTCTAGATTCTATTTGATTAAATTGGATTGGGTTGATCAAATTATGTCAAGTAAACTTTTCTGATAATTGACCAGGTTTACTAAGATGAAAGTCAAGACTGTAACAGCAGGAATAAAATTAGAGAAGAGGATCAAAAGGACAACGTGGGTGAAAAAAAAAACAGACTGAATCAAAGAGAACACTGATAAAGAAACTAAATACAGGAATGAGCATCTCCACAGATGAGAACTGAGGACTTCAGTAAGGTAATGTATATAAGCATGGCATAAATTAGAGTATTTTGCTATTTAATAATTTTCTGGATTTGATAGGCTAAAAAGAATTGAAACTGATCATCTAACAAGATCTATAAATCTTTATTATTGTAAAATTCTATCATCATTAGGATTATGTTGGCTCTTTAGGATATAGCATCTGGGAAATTAGGATGCCAGATGTTTTTTGTTTTTCACTTTGGTAATAGTGAAGATATTTTCTGAACAAAAATTCAGTATAGAAATGTGCCATATTTGAGTAGAAGCTTGTAGATAACAAAGTTGGCAGAACTGAAAGATCTGGAGGTGCTTTGTACTGTTCATCAATATCTGGCTTATAGTATTCTGCAGTGCAATGTATTGTGTTCAGTGTAATTGGGCATATTTTGGAAAAGAAACAGTAAAGATGGCTCAAAATTACAATTTTACTATCCTCTTTTATTCAGGACAATATGAAGGACTCTAGGACAGGTAAAAGAGAAGAAAAAAACTAAAGGAGTCTGATTTGCCCCAAGTCACCCTCTTTCTGCCGTTCAGGTCAGCTACATTGAAACTACAGCATATACACACAAAGGTTTGTCTGAAGTAAACCCATGTACCTCAGGGGTGAAAACTCATCAGAGCAGATTAAAAAAATCACTTAACTTTATGCAACGGTTTAAAGCAAAATCAACAGGTTAACCTGTCTGTTTCCCCAACACAGAAGTGAGGGGTGTCGGGGAAGGGGTAATTAGGTACTGCAAGATGATATTATAAAAATATTAATATATAGTTTATTAATATTAAATAATCGGAACTCGCACCACCCCGACCACCATTTAATAATAATAACAACAATAATAACAGGCTCTTTGCAACATTATGAAAACTATATACAGGTTATAACAGGATCTGGAAATGACTATTAAATATATACATTAACAGAACTCAAATTAAACTGGAAAAGAGAAGGTTTGTGCGGTCACTTACACCGNTTGAGACAGAGAGTGAGGTAAGAGTTTACTGAATAAAGGATAATACAAATGCACACTTACCTTATCCCATTTGCAGAGAAAGCACAGCAGAAAGCAGCAACAAACAGAACCAAAAGAGCTAAAAGCCCCAGCCAGGAAGCTACCCCCTCATCCTTCCTTGTCCTGCTGCCATCTAAGCAGAAGAGAGCCTACACCCAAAACCCAGGAACCCAAAAGCAGCAACTGGGACAAGAAGCCTCCCATGTTACAATATGAACTTCAAGCCCCATAATACTTTGCTCCAGACAGCACTTTTCATTTTGAAACTGGCATGAGGCAGGATGGTGTGAATAGCAGCAGACTAAAACTCAACCAATCTGAAAATACATTTTTCTAATACAGCTTTTCTACCTCTCAATAAGCAGTATTTTGGTTTAAGGAGGATCTTTAGCCATGATACATCTCATCAGTCACAGACTTGCCAGGACCAGAATTCATTTGGCTAACCAAAGTAGAGGCACAAATCACTTTAAGGCAGGGGTGGGGGTGGGGTGCCTGCCCCATTTGGAAGCCAAAAGAACTGTTGAATACTGTGTAGGAAGAAGGCCTGACATTAAAGGAAGAAACTCAGATTGATGAGAAGAAGAGGTATGGCTCTGGAGCACTGTAAGGGTCGCAGAGCACTGGAACAGACTCCCCAGAGAGGTTGTGGAGTCTCTTTCTCTAGAGACTTTCAAGGCCTGTCTGGATGCATTTCTCTGTGACCTGAGCTAGATTGTATGGTCCTGCTCTGGCAGGGGGATTGGACTCGATGATCTCTTTGGGTCCCTTTCAACCCGTAACATCCTGTGATCCTGTTATTTGGTAATACAACACACTCAGCTTATATTTTCGTTGATGGCATACATTCAGTGGCTCATGAGATGAAATGTTTCTATGTTTACATACTCAAATGCAATTCAGTGATGGGATATGACTTTTAGAAAGTGCTCCAAACCTACCCACTGAAGGGAAAGCCTTATGCACTGTGTGGGCACCGGACACCCAGAAATGATACTGGTCCTGATATGGTCATATCTGAAAAGCTTTTTTAGTGTGGCTGGGTGGTAATGTTAGAATAATGTGGTACTGGGTTTCCAAATCAAATGGGTTGCTCTTCTTTATCCAATCCTGATCAAGCTTAATAATATAAAACTTGGCTGATTTATACAGAAGTTATTTTTGCTTCATGTGAAGACTTTTTGAGCTAGTATAAATGCATCTCCCCAGCCATCTGTATGAGGCAGCAAGTATCAGTCTTGCATCCCTTCTGTACTTATCTGTCTTTAAATTTACCCTTGTTGGCTTGACAGCTGTTCCCAACCATATAAGCACCATTCTCTGTTACTGACTCCAGACTAGCATTTTGTCTGAAATTTTGTTACCCTTTCATATTTCTTCATTCCAAACCCTCTGAAAAATATATTTTTAACTCTATTGTGTCCTGTATTCACTAAAGCCTTAGTGAAGTGAATAGAGTAAAATAATAATAGAAATATATGAAAGATACCATAGAAAATAAGGTGAAATGATTTTCCTCTTCAGTAGTCTGTTCAACTGTTTTACAGTAACTGAAATATGTCTTTGATGTTAGTTCAGTGTGAAGAGTCATATTATTTAATCAGATAGAAATGCAGTTCTGCTCTGACAGTGGACTTAATAGAAATGACATCCCAGGTTTCCATTTTTCATGTGTGCTGCTTAGAAAGGAAATATCTATTTATTGACTACCACCTGCCTTCTAAATACAGCTCGAATCAGAAAGTGAAGCTCTCCTATTCCCTCACTTATCTTCATGAGCTAACAGTTTAAAGTCATGCAAGCCACCTTTTCAATCTCTTTATTGTCTTCTTCGGGGTGACATCACTATGATTATTAAATGCCTACTCTGCCCCAACATATTCATCAGATTCTGCTTCCACTTGTATCTTTGACTTCTTTGCAAGTCTACCTACAGCAAACTGGTGATACTCTTTACAGCTTTACACCACACTACAGAGACAGATTCTTAGCTGTATCGTTTGCACTAGTGATTCATAAGGGAGAAGAGAAGTCAGCTCCATCTCTCAATGCTTGCCAGTCCTGCTACTCCGGCACTAGGAAAATGAGGTGAGGTTGCAGATGCAGTTTGGAATTAGCATGAGGTACAACTGCCAGGAAGTCAACAAGTCTAGCATAGTGACTTATAAGAGTATAATCCTACTTGGTTCAACCAGGAATGAATTTGCACATAAACATGCTAGTGAAACGGGTCAGCGAGTATCAGAAAAGAGTCCTGGATGTAGAAGTAAAAACATTTCAAAAAGGATCATGAAAAACCTTTACAGCAGCTTCCTCTCTGCAGACGCACAGATACAAATAACAAGATGCAATTGCCTAGATTTTTTTTTTTTCATTCTTGTGACAGGTTAAATATTTATGATGTAACTGTGATGTTTCCACTTATGTTAGTTGGCCAATTTCATTCCAGCTTCTGCATATGTTAGATTCATACACATCACAGTCATTTCATGTTTTTTCTCTTCTGTCCTATGTTTAATGCATTTTTATCTCTAAAAATGATATTTCAGTTCTTAGAAAGATTTCTCCCTGAATTGCTCATCAATTCCTGATACAGTTTAGAGAAAATTGCTGAAGATGTTTGAGGACCGATAGTCTAACTTCTTTTTCAACTGCAGAACAAGTGTAGAAAACATTGCTGTTCAAGAAACAATTCTAAGAAGATATTTGTAAAATCGTGAAGATCACCACTTTGTGCAAACCAGTACATTAATAAACCCAAAACTTCAGCTGCTTCAAAGTTTGGTAGTGTTAACTGTGTGACTGAGAATTTAATTTTTTTTTAACATTCCCATTTATCTTGTGGTAGTTGCTCTGGGGACACACAGATAGCAGTAGAGGGAATTCTGTTCCACTGAATCACAGTATCATAGAATCACAGAACTTTAAAGGTTGGAAGGGACCTCCAAAGATCATGGAGACCAGACACCCTGACAAGGCAGGATCCCCTAGGGTAGTTCACACAGGAATCCATCCAGATGGGTTTTGAAAGTCTTCAGAGAAGGAGACCACACAACCTCTCTGGGCAGCCTGTTCCAGTGTTCTGTCACCCTCACTGTGAAGAAGTTTCTCCTCATGCTGAGGTGAAACCTTCTATGTTCCAATTCATAGCTGTTGCTTCTTGTTCTATTGCTGCTGACCATTCACTTGACTCCCATACCCCAGATATTTGGACACACTGACCAGATCTTCTATCAGTCTTCTCTTTTCCAGACTAAATAGCCCCAGGTCTCAGTCAGTCTTTGTAGGGTCGATGCTCAAGTCCCCAAATCATCCTTGTGGCTCTCCACTGGACTCCCTCTAGCAGGTCCTCTCCTTCCTGAACTGAGAAGCCCAAAACTGGACACAATATTCCAGGTGTGGTCTCATCAAGGCAGAGTAGAGGGGGAGAATAACCTCCCTAGACCTGCTGAACACACTTTTCCTGATGCACCCCAGGATGCCACTGGCTGTCTTGGCCACAAGGACACATTGCTGGCCCAAGCAGAACTTGCTGGCCACCAGGACTCCAAGGTCTTTCCCTACAGAGCTGCTTTGAGCAGGGAAGCCCCCAGCCTGTGCTGGTGCTTGTTATTATTCCTCCCCAAACGGCAGATCCTACGCTTGTCCTTATTGAACTTCATAAGGTTTGCCTTCCCCCAGCTCTGCAGCCTGTCCAGATCTCGTCGTATGCCAGTAGAGCCTGATGGGCTGTCGGACACAGCCCCCCCACCCTCAGTTTTGTATCATCAGCAAACTTGCTGAGGGTACGCTCAAGCAAAAATAATGGGCTATATCATACAACCCCCTCCTAACTATCAGTCTTATCCTAAATATGAAAAATATCCTTTATTTGCTGTGACCACAAAGAAAATTGAGAATGTGCTGTGTCTCCCACTGGTGTCTTTTCTCTCAGTTAAAGCAAACATACACTCTAAAATGTACTGTAATTTACAAAAAATATCACGTCAGCTACTGTTCTAGGCAGCTCATTCCAGCTGACCTGATTGAACAGGGCTCATGAACTAGACTGTCTCAGAGGTCCCTTCCAACTCCAGCTACTCTGTGAGTCTGTGAAACAAATTACTGGTTATTACCTGAAAAACGATCGCAGAGCGTTTGGTGTTCCCTTAACGAAGACTTCAGATCTGGTGGTTTGGACTGCTAGGTGGAAAGCACAAAGGAGTACATCTCCTTGATGAGTTCATGACCTTCTTCTCCAAGGCAGCTTTATAGCCCAACTTGCTGTTTACTTTATGGTTGCCCTATAGTATATGCATGTGCAATGGCCTGTGCTTTGTTGACTGATTATAGTCTCAGCGTTCCACTTCCCTCAGGCTGATGCAGGCTGCAGTAAGTGTTACGGGGAAGTTAATATGATTTCAGACTCGGGGGTAAAAAAATTCAGTTTCTTTTTATTATATGCCCTTATTGGCTAACCAAGGTGTAATACTTTGAAAGTATTTACTGTCTATGAAGAAAAAAGGACATCACAAAGAAGTTTTCAGTTGGCCTGATTGTTTAGTTGTTAGACTCACTTTAGAAGCTGAGAACGCTTAACATTTTCGCAATAGCACCATGCTCTAATATCAAGTCCAAGTCACTTGATTTGCAATTTATGTCCACTATTTCCTGCCTGTTCTACTGCAAACACTGAAAACTGCTGTTCTCTTTCCTTTACAAAAACACTTATCTTATATTCTGCCATATCCTTCTTCTGTTCTTCATTCTTCAGGCTACCTGATCTCATTCACACTTTCTCTGTAAGTCCTCACTTTGGTATAACAGACTGTTCTCTGTAAACTACACTTCCCTTAAAGTGTTGCATCTGTAAGTGGGCACTTCTCCCCATGAAAGCTGCCTAGTACTGCATGCAAGTAATATCTATTTTGCAGACTACACTTCTCTTTCAGCAATACTAGATTGTATTTGCCTTCTTCTGAATAACTTTATCTCATGGATACAACTTCTCCTTGTGAACTACTGTAATCCACAAATCCTGTTTTATACAATTTTTTCATACCAGAAGTTTCCTAATCTGAATTTCTGTGCGTCATTATTTCTGACCACGTCTAACACTTTGCATCTCTCCTTGCTGAACAGCACCTTCTATTTTTCTTATTACGTTTGGACAGATCTTGGTTTCACCATTAGCTGTTCTGCAGAGACCATAACAAGAAAACAAACAAGAATTTCACAGGAAATTTGTGGCTATTTATATTATGATACTACTCTATAAGGAATCAATGTTTAAAATTAAAGGAGCCATTTGATTCAGTCTGGAACGGCACAGAAATCACTCAAGCGGTACAACCCTTGTGAAAAAAAATCACCTTCTAATCATGACTTCACGAGGGTCATGTTATCCCAGAGGTTATTGATAATATTTCTAGCTATGAGCAATAGTTCAGAACTGCAGCCATGCCACTATCATTCTGAAGGTATCTGGATAAGGAGAACCAAATCTATTCTCTATCAAATGTTCTTGAAACCATATTCTACTTTGAGGAAAGTTTCTCACTTCATCGTCATTCTCACTCCAAAATTATTAGTAGATGTATTTCTTGTTCTGTTTCTACTACTATTTCCTTTGTCAAGCCCACCTTGCTGGCTTACCTCTTCTATCTATTTTATAGATGGGTCCAGGGACTGCAGTTGTTTTCCCTTGTACAGAACCTAAAATAATAGGGCTCAGCATCTTGGCATTTAGGTACTATAGTACAAATACATTACATAAAAGTAGAAAACCGAGACCAACTTTAGACTCATAAACACTTTAAATGAAAGACTATTTTTAAATGGGACTGCTGTAAATATTTTTGCATCTCTAAGACAGAAAAAATGAACAGATTTGACAGCAAAAAGCACTGCAAAACAGCAGGAGAAATCAGAGTGATGAACAAGCTGGTTTTGAAAGGGAAATAAATTATGGCTCATAAGAACGCCAAGTGATATGAACACACCAAAAGCAAGGAATCTGATGAAATATGTTCAGGCCACCGGAGAAGTCTGTCAAGAGGGAAGGAAGCCTGAAAAAGCATTGTTCCTCAGCATCGTCTGAACATTCATTTGACTCAACAATTACATGTTATCATTTCAAAATAAAGCAATTAATGTCAACGTATGTCTATAAGTCATCATACAAGCACATGTCTTGCTTTCAGATATGCAAGAAGCCAAGAGATGAAGTCAATTGTTTCTTAAATAGAGGAAGTCTCTCTTCCTGTCATTTGGCACTTTTTGTCTCAGGGCCTTAAGAAGGATCTGACTGATACTACTATCTTTTCTGGCAAGTAACACTGAGGTACAGCAAAGATGTCTCTGGGGCATTTTAAACTTCCTCAAAAATCTCTGTGCCTTCATACACTTTATATCTCTGCTGACTCTGAGGGTACTATCCTCTTGGTAGAAATGCAACCCACCAAATCAGAGGACAGAGCTTCAGGAATAATCATCCATTAGGAGCAGTGGGAACTAATTTTTTTTTTTTTTTAAAGAGAGAAAATAAGTAAAAAAAGCTCATTTATTTTAGGTAGACATGAGATTCTACAAGATGTCTGCCTGAATGTGAGAAAACAGGAAGATGCTGCCAACCTTTTGTTTCCAAGTCTGATTTATGGTGATGTAAGTTACACATAGGAGAGCTGGGAGCCAAGTTCTGTACACTGAGGTACCATGATGTTCCAGGACTCAGCCTTTGTGGTAGACAAAAAATAACCCAAATTGTGAATGCTGGCAGGCAGCTAATGATTGTATTTGAGTGGGTACAGATGAATGTCAAAAACTGAACTTCTTTTGCACTCTCAGGCACAGGCCTGCTACTTCTTGACTACAGTCTGTAAGGGCTGGTTGTAAATGTTTATAGCACACAAAACAAAGAAGACATGCCCTGAATCCTCTAATTAATAAAACCAGTAAAAGTACCAGCAGCAAGCAGGGGTTTGGGACTTAAATAGTCATACATTCTTTCCAAGACTGCAAAATCATGAAAGTTACCAATAATCTTTTATGGAAGGCTTTCTAAATCTGAAGTCCATCTCTAACTAAAAACAGAAGGGGTTATGATTCTATGATCTCAGTCTGAAGAGCTAATCCAGAAGGTTAAGCAAGCACAGTGATAAAGTGATCTTGACTAACAAGTCATGAAATGTCTTCTTAATATCATCTCATTAATCTTAAAGGAAATAACTCACTAGAAATGAAATCTTGTTACTGTCTCTGGATTACTTTACCTTTTGTTACTTTTGGACACTTTCTTAAAGATTGATCTGAGCTGTTTTTCCAGATTAGAAATTCCTCTGATAATTTAGTGCTTGTTTATAAAGAAGGTGTATATTTTTTATTGTCACTGTGCTTTAGGCTGCCACATTTTACCAAGGCTAATAGTTGAGTCATCCTGCATGGGAATGCAATCAGACACTGCTACAGTGGCAGATACTGAGATGGTAGAATTTCTCCTCATTTTCATCTGTCTCAAGTTACTTCATCATTTTTTGTCATAAAGCACAAACACAAGCAATTGAATTTGAGCCAGCAGTGTGCACAGGTGGCCAAGGTCAATGGCATCCTGGCTTGGATTAGAAATGCTGTGTCCAGCAGGGATAGGGAGGTGATTGTCCCATTGTACTCTGCTGTGGTGATGCCGCACCTTGAGCGTTGTGTTCAGTTTTGGGAACCTCAGTATGAGAGGGATGTGGAGGTGCCAGAGCAAGTGCAGAGGAGGGAAATGAATCTGGGAAAGGGCTGGAGAATAAATCTT
>WBNM01034470.1:5798-24909 GCA_013399055.1 Ramphastos sulfuratus
AAAAAAAAAAAAAAAAAAAAAAAAAAGAGGAACATAGATTGATAAGAAAGCAAATGGCAGCCCTACAAAACAGTCCTCAGAGCACAGCCTGCCACACAAAAGAAAATATCTCTGACAGTATCAAAGCATTAAATATTATCCTAAGTATCTATAGGCAAACATGGTCTCAAGAAGTCTCCTTTTTTGTCACACCAAAACCAGCTGTTAACCAGTGCACATCTGCTTAAGATGAAGTCTGCTTTACTGCAAGCAGACCCCTATTCTCGACTGTGAGACCTCAAAGTAGACATCTAAAACAACTTATTCTCCACATCACAGTGTCACCGTGATTGTGAGCTCACAACTGAGTATGAGACTATTTACATTTAGATGCTCAAACAGGGCTTCAACAGTTCAAAACTCACTGCAACATGAAAGTGAAGCAGTTAGATAATTAGTATGCCTGGCAGGGCAGTAATGCAGGATTTGCCCAGCCAACATTTACAAACTATCCCCATGATCCACTGTACATCCAGAGTAAAGAATTTTTCATCTTGTTTAATAATAAATTATAAAATACAGATATTTCAATTAGCCAGCTTTGATTTTTTTTTTTTTTAAACAGATATTTTTGCTACAGCATCAAAATGTTTCTTAGAGAGATACCACTGTTTTTATTTTCTTATTCTCCTCTGTATTGTACTACACAGAGATACAAGAAAATTAGGCCAATTGAGCAAAATAATGAGAACGGTCTTTGCTAGGCGAAAAAAAAGAAAGTCTGATGACAAAAGAAATGGCAACCTTAGCAACCTGGTGCTGCAATTTGTGCAAAACAAGACAATCTTTTCTTGGATTTGGTAAGGATTAATGACCAGTTCATTACATGGAAGGTGACAACCTGCAGACTTAGCCTGTGGGTATCTTCCAATCAGTGCTGCTTAAAATGCACAAGTTATCCTGAAAGGTGGTTAGTCTTATCAGCAGCAAACTGCCAACTCATTGGGTTAATCAGGATTGTAAAACCAAGAACTGCAGCACCTCATGGCACTGACTGTTTGACAAAATGGTGAAAGGAAGTTTGTTGATGAGTGATTTCAGCAGCATAGGACAGCAATGCATTCTGAACTATGACACTCAGAGGTAAAAAAATGGCAGCAGTTTGTTCTCTTTAAGACACCAGCACAACAGCTATAAGCAGCCCCAGGAAGAAAGGTGACTATTAAGTGTTTGGAGGAACAGAGACTAGAAAGCATTTTTATGACACTATATGAACTCCAAATGAACCTGCTTCTTAAATACTGCCATGTAGCCTTAGCCCATTCATCCATTGCCTCAAACGGAGATGGCTGAACTTTATGCACAGAAAAGACAGAAGCATAAAGCTGCCTCTACTAAATACCTCTATGCAACCTGCACCTTTGCAGCCCAAAAGCCATGCAAGAAGGTGATGTCTGTAAAACTGAGTCACACAGAGTGGATGAATGAAGGTCAGTCATTCAGTCTTTCCAAATAAACCAGTCTCCAACTGGTTTCAGAATATAGTTTGCTTGCTCAAACCCAATTAGATATTTCTTCAGTTGGTGCACACTTGAGGATGCAGAATTCCTTTGGTACAGCATAACTGACCTCAGTGAGTCTAAAAGGCAGGTGGCAACCACAAAGGGGAAAAAAAAATCATCAAGTCCTGTTCAACACAAAGTTTCTGGTTCTGGAAGTTCCTTAATACAAGTCACTGCAAGTTAGTGGAATAAGCAAGGAAAATATTCTCCCCATTCTAGGTTGCTGTCAGACATGGAACAAGATAAACCTTAAGCAAAGCCCTGCAGAGATATTCTTCCTTTTATTTTTTTTTTCTTCATTTTCTCAATTGCAACAGGGAACATCTGTAATGAATTTGAGATCATTAGGTCACAAATACAGAGATGTGATTTTGTCACTAGTATTCGATAAAAGCATGCACTTGGCATGCAGGTGGATGGCACTCCAGGAAAAGTGGTCTCTCACAAAGCTGAAGACGTCTTTTCAGCAAGTACCAGTTCAGTGAGGCACTAGAGGGCACCTGTGCTTCATTGAAGTACTTAGCACAGATAGCTGCTACAGTTCATAGAAGCAGGAGGCACCACAGCATGGGTGGCTGACAGCCCACATGTCAGCAACTCCAAGAGGCTCTCAAACTTTTAGGAAGGCAGGAGAGACTGTCTTCAAGCAGTTATGCTTTTATCCACAAAAATATTGGTCTGTCTTCAGGAAAGAAAAAAAAGAAAAAAAAAGAAAAAAAAAACCCCACACCTTATTTTTCTTATTTTTCTTCATCTGCACAGGAAACTGCACAACTCACATAAGGAGTAGAAAATAGAGGAAGGATCCCAGATCAAAAACTGCCTAAAGTCACTGGCAGATCATTTTGCAAGTCTCTTGCTATTGAAACAAATCTAACAAGCATTTAAGCAAGCACCACGCATGCTCCTATTCAATGCTGTTAGCATAGACATGTGAGTGGTTTGGGGATTTTTTAATGCTAAACTTCTGGTATAGGCATGTCAAACGGTGTTTTGCAAACACTGTAACCTATTTTTAAAAATAAACTAGCTTTTGCCATGTAACAGTCTCTCTTTAAAAAGTAACTTCTAGTTTATAGCTGTTTAGCCAAGTACATACTAGGAAAAAAAAGCAACCCACAGCCACAGCTAGCAGGTTTTACAAGATTCGTGTGAAATGAGCCATTAACAGCTGTATTAGGACACAGCTAACAGCTGAGTTCCAAGAAAGATTCAACATACTGCTTTGTCTTCTTCCCAGAAACAGACAAAATGTCCTTTTTGACTTGATTTCACAAATGAAATCAAACTACTGCAACCTGTCAAAATGTCTCTTCTGAGGTAAAGCCTGGTGTTGTCTTTCCTTTGAATGTATGCACATCAACAAAACAGTTCTCACTATTCAAGCAGTTCCAGCAGGCAGAAACATTAGCAGTAGCTTGACAGAGCTGTTCTGTAAACAGTTCATGGAAACTTGACATTGATAAACATTCAGTAGTTACAGCAATCACAGGGATCCAATATAATGAATAAAAGCAAGTTAAGGCATTCAGGGCTATATTCATCTTTTCAACACAGATATTTACCTCATCGTCTCTCAGTGAATTTATTTGTTCTAATTTTCTGGTCCAATATCTGGCCTCTTCTTCAGGGATATCTATACCAAAAGAGTAAGTCACGTATTAAACAGGTAACCTTGCATTCAGCAGCAGCATTAAAAGAGCAAGAGTACTCCAAGATCACACCACAAAAAACCCACACAGAAGTCTGAAGTAACAGCACTGTCTTACGTCAGCACTCAGATAGAAAATGAACACTGTAAATACTAACACAGTTGAAGGGCTTAAGTTGCTTTCCTGTTTAAAGCTGATTAACCAAAAGCACACTGCACAAAAGGTAGGAAACGGCAAGACAGACTGGTTCAGATTTAATTAAAGTATTAATTTTTATGAAGAGCCATTTCACAATGATGTTAATACACTTGCTATATGCTTGATAACACACAGCAAGATCAAGAGCCTCTTCTGGAGACTTCTATGGTCTCAAGAGAACACAGGCTCCTTTTCAATAGCTCATCTTACTTACATATCTGGTGTAACACGAAAATATAAACAGTCTCTTGTTTAGTTTTGCAGGTAGCAAGCCAAATCTTTTTAAGCAATGAACAGTGTTACAGGCAGGCATATTCACATGAAAGCACATTCCCATTTTTAAACCACACTGCAATTTCATTGTGAAATGCATCACAAGCACCCTTTTACCTTCAGAAAGCTCTACCATGTTGATGACTGACAGCAAGCATCATCACCTATATTTTGGTAACTATTTTCTATTTCACACTTTGAAGTATCCTAGTGGTTTGAAGGGAACCAAGACTTCTGCCACTCAAAATTTCATTTTTCAAAGTCCACCCTTGGAGGTGTGGATGAACTGCTGGGGAAAGCTTAACACAAGGCAAGTTAGATAAAAACTATGCTTAAGGAATACAGCACAAGGTGCACTGCATCAAGTGAAACAACCCACTGAAACAAAAAGCATCAGGCCCTCAATCCAGAATTAAGTAAATTGTTGGCAGGGCTATACCCTATCGCTGGAAAGAGGAGGGGGAAATTAGGGCTTTTTTAGCCACTCAACATGCCCCTGACTTACTGACTTCTGAAATTTTGGCTATTCATGACCCAAAACTGCACCAGCACAGAAAATGTTAAGCCCACGCAGGAAAGGGACTGCTCCAGCTAGACATCACCAACCATGCAAGCTGACAAGTGAAGGTAAGAACAGCTTGCTTAGTCTTCCCATCTCTTGTAATTCTTCACACTCTCAGGTGTCTCATTAGGCATCAAGAAGTTTACCCCTAACAAGCTTGTTTTCATCCAGTGAGCTGCATCCCATGAACATAGTGTAATCATCTGCACTGGCAGGCTGCAGTGGACTTCTCATTAAAAAAGTGGTTCTAAAAGTTACATCCACTCCCACTTGTGAGAAACAAGAACAAGACTTACTGGCAGGTAAGTATTGCATTAGGAGCTACGATGCTTTCAGAAAGGACTGGGTTTTGCTTTTTTATACTTAACAGGGATATTTGTTCTACAAAGGTCTTCTCTTAGCCACACAAACCATCATCTTATGAAGTCAGTGACTACAAAATATCTGGAGATAGTAGTGGCCAGGATACTAAGCATGAACAGCTTTCAAGAAGAACCAGGAGCATGCCAGATCTAGTGGAATTTGAAGTTTTTGAATCAGGCATTTTCTTGGACTGAATTAATAATGTCTACATCTTCATAGCAAACACCACTGTATTTTTATCTGACTTGTCTCACACAGGCCCTTTCTTGAGAAAGTTTTAGACAACTAGGAACTTAGCATCTGGCTCTAGAAACCAGCATGTAGTAGAAAAAGGCAACTTATTTCTCCTTGCTAGAAGGAAGAAGACAGTAGCTCATTTTAACCACAACACCCAGAGCTAGTTGCTCTTTCTGATGTAGAGTACATATTGCTTTGTTGCTGTACGCTATTGGAAAGCAAAGTAAGAGAAACATGAGAGAGCCTTCCACAGTAACAGGAATTGTCTAAAATCATCCATGCTTTTGATCACCATGGCTGTGGATAACAGCTGCACAGATTGATTAGATGAGGTTCACAGAAATCAGGGGCACCATTCAAAGGAAATCCGGACAGAACTGGTCTAGAAAGAAGACATCAAATAAAAGAAGGGCTATCAGCATACAACCTGATGAGATTTAAGAGGACAAACTCTAACAAGGACCTGAAGCAATCCAAACATTAAAGCAAAATTTATGTAGCTTTGCCTTTGAAAGTTATTATTTCTCTAAAAGATGAAGAAAAATTCATGAACTGAGGACCAAAGGCTAGAATCAAAACAACTCAACTGTAGAACCTGAAACCAAACCCAAAAATATCTGGGAGGGATGAAGCAAAGGATTACCTACACACTACAGAAATTGCAGTTGTCTCAGGGTAGACTTCAATGCTGTCCCATAGACCACAGTTTAGCAGCATGCACAGGCATCAAGGAGCACCATGTATCTGTTCAATTTGTTGTTCCTACCTTGTATGCAAGGTGGCAAATTCATAAACAGGGCTATCAGATTTTTAGCACAGGAATGCTGCTACTCTATAGAAACAAGTCAGAGATAAAAATCTAATTCTGTCTAGATACTGGCTGCTTTAAGAACATCTTCTTGATCTTAGAGAAAGTCTTGCCATCAATAATAATGGCAGTACAGTTGCTGCACAGCAAACTTTAAACATGAAAGAGGTAGCCTATGAAGCTGAGGCAAGTTACAGGCTCATAAGAAGAAATGCCCAATGAGATAGAATTCTCAATGTTGTTTCCAAAAAGCTGCTTATAGCTACTTTTCAGTTCCATCACATTTTTGTCTTGCCTCACTCAGCTGTTTTGTTGAAGCTGGGTCTTTGGAATGCAGAGAACGGAAATCCCTAGTGCAGAGACCACAGACTGCTTGCAAGGCCATGTCCACTGGCCAGTTTCTACATCACTGCTCTTTTGATTACAAGTGCAAGGTACTCTGCTAATTAACTTCTGCTTATGGCACCAATAGCTAAACTAGTCCCAACAGACGCCATCTGATGTCAGCTCAGGACTCCACTGACATCATGCTTGGTAAGCAAGAAGAGCAAGGCCATATGCAACTGAAACAAAACTGCAGAATAAGGACAAACAACAAGACAGGCAGATAATGCTCAGTAGCTTTTGGGGTTTCTGCTGTTCTTGCTCCTACTGCTAACTTCAGCTGGAAGCTGAACTCTCTTGTCTTGTCTGGGATCCTGGTGTCAGGGAGCAGCGATGGTTCCTCCCTAAGGGAAGGGAGGCAAGAGAGATTCCATCTTTGGCAGGGCAGAGAACTTCTCAGCTCTCTCAGCTCTCTCAGCTCAGGGCCTCATGAGCAAGGTAGGAAGGGCAGGTCATGAAGAGGTTCAAGCAGGAGCCCAGATTGACAAGCAGGTCCATGCTGACAACACAGGTCTGAAGTCAAGCCAGGAAGTCAGTCCAGGCCTGGATCACACCTCGGCCTGGATCTATGCAGTTCACAAGCAGACAGGGACATGTCTGTGGCTGAAGTGGTGTGCTGGTTTGAGGGCAATTGGAATATTTTACTGAGAGAAATTAAATCCTCAGCTGTGACAACAAAGGAAAAAAACAACAACAGTAACCTATATCACTCATTCTTCTGCTGAGAAACGCAACTAGTCCAAGTATAGATCAGACACTCATTTCTCACACACTTCTGAGTTAGTTCCCAGTTGTGGTTCTTCTCCTTTTCTCTGGCGGTCTGTGGTTGTTTTCTGCCTTAACTCTAATCCAATCTAACCTTTTATTTCCTCTAACCTCCTTGCTGTTTTTTTTCTGACATCTCACCTCAGATCTCTCCAGATTTATCACGTAAGATATACAGGGATTGATACGGTTATTTCTGAATAGAGGGAAAGGTGGGGGGAGGTTTGGGTCGGGAGCTTCCTGGCAACCTGATTGTTTTGGAGGAAATTTTGCATTTCTGTATTACTTTTAACTTGTATATAACTGTATATAGTGTATATATATATGCTTGTATACTGTGCTAAGCTGCGAATATAGCTTCATTCCTTAACTTCCAGCTGGCTGAGTCCAGTCTGGGTGATTTCATTGTGTGTGGGGGGAAGGTAACTCCCAAACCATCATGGGTGGGGAATCAGTAACTCCTATAGCATCACTCAAGAGCGCAGGCCCAGAGCTGAGCCAAAGATGGACTCCTGATGGATGCCTAGCAGGTTGTGGGTGGAGGTCCCAGGTGAGGCTGCTCACAGCAATTAAGACCTACCAGTGCTTCCAGGCGCCTGTCACCTGGATAGACTGTACCACCACAGAAAAGGGGACATAGCAGTACAGACTTATCAGACCGAGTAAAGAGCTAGAACAGAATTTGCTGTATCTATATAGACCACTCACAGTTAAACCCCTTCAGATATCTACACGCAGTAGGACTTCCATTTAAAGATCTCTACCTTAGCAATAACTCCAAGTTTCAGACCTAAAGGTTTCCTTCAGCTCAGGCTTGGTAGTCCTTTCTCTAGTCCTTGCACACAACCTTGTCCCATTTGAGCTTTTCCTAGGTAGCAAGTCCTGGGGCGGGGGCACACCCTAGGTCAAAGTGCGAGAGGCAAAAGTGACACCTTCTTTTTCCCCACTTTACAACAAGCCTTCACCTGGCTTCCTCTCTTCCCAGCCCAAATTTCCTCCCTTTCCAGGGTCACAAGATTCTTCACAAGTTCTTACTTAAGTAAACTTTGCATATTTCTTTCTGTACAGTTCACTAGACAATAAAACAACAAAGTAAATTTACCCCATCTGATGGCTGGATGCAGATCAGCATTCTCCCAACCTGGGAGTGGTGAGAACACTAAAAGAATTTTCACTTCAACTGCCTACTAGAAACAGCCTGGCAGAGACCCAAACCACTATAGCTTGGGAGCCAAAAGCATCTTTGTGTACTCCATCCTGTGAGGGACCTGCACATAGCCACCGCGCTTTTCAACAGCACAATTTCACAATTGAAAAGCAGCATCTTGGAAAGTCTACTCACCCACTACATCAAGAAAACAATGGCAAGACTGTCTTCTCCCTAACAGCAAATTTTCTAAACCAACCAACCAAGAGGAAAAGCTGTTTCCCTTTCCTGAGAAAAAACAGCTCTAATCAGTGGAGAAAGCTGGTCCAGCCTGTCTTTGCTAGCAACCACTTCCTCCCATCAAGGTGGCATTTATTGTCATTTTTGAGACTATCAGGCATAAAAATGCTTTGAACCCTAGGGTTTAATATCTTCCCCTACTAACACTTCATGTCTCAGATGCTCATGCTTTGCTGCACTTTTATAGAAGAGGATTTTCAGTCACTCTGTTTCTGCAAGACTGAACATTTAAGAATACAGGGCTGACAGAGAACATCAGATGACAGACTCATCCCCAGCATCACAGCCCATCACATACAGCTGCTCACTGCAGAAGGGCCTACAGAGTTGCTCCCTCTCCTACATATCATGGGCTAGCATCCTATTAACAACATTACCGAACACAATACAAGAACTGCATCTGGAACATGAAACAGGACAAGGATCTAGTAAGGCCAACGCAGATGTTCTTTGTCCCACTGGAAATATGGGAATCCACAAGATTTAACTCCTGGGTGATCTCAGGAAAGGTTATTTTATATCACTAGAAGCAAAGACTATATCTCTCATCAGCCTCTGTTGCGAAATTACTTTCCCAAGTCCATGCCTGGTACACACAAAAAAAAAAAAAAAATTTAAAAACCCTTATCATGTGCTACCTCCAGCAGCACCAGCACTTATTTTAGCTTTAGCTGTTGTCAGCCTGCAGAGTAGCAGGAGAAGACAGGGAAGAAGAATCCTGGACATATCAGGTGGAAGCAGCAGCAGGAAACTAATCCAGGATAAATAGAGTGCAAACAACAAACCAGTTTCTAAACTCTTTGCATACACAGTCATGTTTTACAATTAGGACTGCAGCATTTCTGGTTTTCAAATTTATTTGTTCTCTTTTACAATCCCTTAAAAACTTTCCAAGCCCTACCTAAACACAATGAAACATTTCAAATACACAAACTGAATAACCTGAGGTACTGCATCTGGGTGCCTCATCTAACCTAAATGAAACAAGAGCAGCCAGAAGGAAAAAGGACATAAGCACAGCCATACAGAAGAACATACTATTTTTTTAAAGCTGCTCTCCCAGACAGCTATGTTTTACCAGACTTGGAAAGCAGCACAAGCTCTACATGTGTGCACCTATTGGTCCAGTTCTGGTGTATCTACAATAGTCAGGACATCTCCACCTGGGAAACAAAGGGTGGTACACAATGTTCCAAAGTGTCACTCCAAACATGCTGTTATTAAAACCTTATCTCCACAGCAACAGAGCTGCTGCCTTAAGAACTTTCACAGCAGGTCAGTGGTCCATTTAGTTCTTTGTGTAGGTTTAAAGCAACAGTTCCCAACTCACAGGAGAACATAGTTTCAACACATAGGGCACTAAAGAGTCTCTACTGCTGCTCTCCATTTAAAGGGAAAGTGATCTTACAAATCCATCAAGAGAGACACAGAGCTGCATCCCTTCAAGTGTCACAGTACTACAAGAGGAGCCCTGAGACAGACCATACTGCAAGGATACAGAGCCTGATCCAACTCACAGAGTCATTCTCTACCCTAGAGGTGATGACATATGGGAAAGAACCATTAGAGAAGGTGATATGGGTAGATACTATTTTAGAGGAATATTCCACACTCCTGTTTCCTACTGCTTTTCAACCTGCTTCTGACCTTGCCATGGCAGGATGGACTGAAAATAAAGATCCAAGAAAACTTGCAGCACTGTTCAAGTGAAGAGCAGCAAAAGCTTTAAAAGAGCTAAACGACACATCCTTTTTTTTTTTTCCTGGACATTATGGAACACTGAACAGGCAAAGAATTTTCCACACACTAAAATAAAAACCCTTCAATACAGGAGTGCAGAGTTCCTATTACTGTAGTATTTGGAATAATAAGGAAAGGAGTAAGTAATAGGTTTGTCTTAAACTACCAACTGTGTTAAAAACAGAAGAATCACCAAAAAAAATGTTATTGCTTTATGTTTTCAGGTCTCTGTATTAAATCCTACTTCTCAGAATTCCATGTTCTACAGAATATCAGATATTTTAAAATAGACCTTAAAAATAACCCCAACAACTAAAAACAAATGAAGAGTACTGTGCTTTCAGTATAGCAATATGGAAGAAAACACACTATTAACTTTTTTTTTTTTTTTTTTTAAGTACAGATTCTCTGACACATAACAGCTTACAGGGAGTCTGTTTCCCTACATTTGAAGCAAAATAGAAATCAGACAATGCAATGCATTGCAAAACTTGAACAGCTGAAGACTGCAAATTCCCTTTTGGATACTCTCTGAATACATAGAGAGTGATCAGAACTCCATTTTCTTTTAGAGCAGAGACAGTTTGCAAACAACTGTGTCAGAACAAACTTCGATAAGAAGGTAGCAGCTACAAACCTCCAAACACTTGTGCTGTGTTCTCTCCCTCCCAGAAGCCTAAGCACCTCACAAGGAAGTCAGGTGAGTTGTTCCTCCTCTTACATAATGAGTAATTACAGTAACAAACTCCCCAATGACAGGGTGACAGGAGCAGTGAATCACCAGGACAGTTCCGTGAAGAGGGATGGCTTCAGACCAACATCAGACAGCTTAGTTGTTGAGACATTTGAGATGTTGGATACCTTTTCCCCTTTACACACTTAACTGTAGCTAAAGAGCAGTGCCTTCTCATGCCTCTGAATTGCATGAGAACTCTGCACACAGAACAGTACACGCAGAGATCCAGATACAATTTGTATCGATCGCAGCACTACAGGTCCAAAGCCTTACACCCGGAAGGTAGGCATGAGACTAACAGATGACCTGACTTTTTTTTCCACAACAGATGGCCAATCCTGACAGTTGCTGGCCAAATGCCAACAGGTGCATGAACGCTCCACCTGCGCTTAGACCATGATGCAAATAGCTCACATTGCCAGGGGCTTGGCAGCAAAAGACAAGCAACAGGCAAAGGGGGAGAAATGAACCTTGCAAAGCCAGACAACTTTGAAGGGCTTCAATGCCCAATGCAGAAAAAAAAAAAATACAATGAGCCACAAGGACATTTGTGGTCCCAAGAGTCAGCTAAGAGCTACAAAGAGAAGAGCTACAGCATTCTGGCTAAGGCCTTAAGGCCTTTTAGGGTTAGTTTGTTTGTTTGTTGAGAGGGATGGGGTGGGAGTGGTTTGTTTTTTTTAAAGTAAAATTACAACTTAGAAAAAAAAAATCTAAATTAAAAAAAAAAAATTAAAAAATTCACACACAACTTTGAGTTGGGTTTGCTCCAATTAGCCACTTTCCCACATTCTGTACTTTCCAAACACAAGTAAATGAACTGCCTTTCTGGCAATTAACACCAAGTTATTTATATACCCTGCTAATGATAATGTGCAGAAGCACTAAGCATTAATGTTTCACTAACTGAATTGCACACTTCTGACAGGGTTTAAGTGCACCTACCACAGAACAGCTCTAACAACACACTTAACCTCTTCCAGAGCCAAATTTGTCTAGATACAAAGAAGTGAATGTTCCCTGCTAAGCAACAAAATGTCTGACAGAGCAATCCTGAAATAGTATTAATAGTTTCTTAAATTGCTGCTAGTCTAAACATTACAGCACCTAGAGACTTTCAAACCTTCCCTTTTTATTCTGATCACATTAGAAAGAAGTCAAACAAGAAATGAACAACACCAATTTGATCTGCACTGAACCATTTTGACTGAACTGAGAATGAGCACCACTTCCTTATCAAAACTCAAGTTACCCCTAAGCGTTTTCTCTCTACGATGGGCAAGATACTGAAGTCCACTCACCAAAAGGTAATTCAAATCTTGTGTCCAGCAAAATTTTATGAGGAGTTGGGTTTTTGGTTCCACAGATTTCATCATGTTTCATTACAACTTCTGCCTCCAGCGTAGACCACTCCCCAGGACCTTCCTGTGAATCACAAGCCACAAGTGAGGTTTCAAGTCTGGTAGGTCCTTATGTGGCAACTCTCACATACTTGCTAAAGATAAAAAAAACTCCTTATGCTATCATCAAGGTCTGATACCTGGTGTTAACATCAAATTACATGCATTCAGCACATCCTTGTAGCTTTTCTTCCAAATCCCAGAGGCCTTTACCAAGACAAGCAGCTAACACCTCCTAGCAGAACAACTACCTTCTCAGTGGAAGTGCTCAAAGGCAGGCACCAAGAAGCACTGAGCACTAGACCTTATGACCACACTGCTGGGCAAAAAGGCTTCTTTTCCTTTTAAAGAAAAGTATAAGCTCTCTCTCCCTGCTCAAATTCAATATTCTTTTAAATAAGTGTTCTGAAGTTTGAAGTAAAAAAAAAAAAAAAAGCAAACACACTTCCTTAGCTACGAGAACTGCCAAATTTGGTAGTTAGAGCAGTTACGGCCATCAGACATCACATTTTCTACTTTTATCCAGTTCAGATGAGCACCACTAGACACCCTCTTACGCTCATCCAGAAGAAGATGATCAGACATGCTCGGGGCATATCTCAAAGGCTGGATTGATTACCAGGGTAGCTTTATCTTCAGCAGGAACTCACAGAAATCTGCGCATTGGACTGAGCACTCAGTTCTGAAGACCTCAGACACTTGTCAATTATGTGTGTTCCCTAACAGATTAATTTCTGCTATTTGAGTCCACATGAGTGAAATGAGACCAAAGACTCTCTCTTCATCTCAGTTTTGATCTCACTATTGGCAGCCTCCCTAAAAACATAAAAGCAATTATGTGTGCTAACAGCCCTCTCCCATCACCCAGCCTTCTTGACTTTGCAAGTGGAAGCTTTGCTGAGAAGCACAGTCCCAGGCTGCACCAAGTCAGATCTCTAACACATTAACTATCAACATTGGAGATGTCAAAATAAAGTTTCTGTGTCAGCTTAACCTCATCAGATTGGTGAATGGCCTTCAGAGCAATCCACACGGTCCCAACCAGGGTGTCCCAGATCAGTCCTTTGTTCCATACTTCAACAATTAGGCCCAAGTCCAGTCGACTGATCTCACTGCAAAAAAAAGGAAAAGGCAGCACCAGTGAGGAAAAAAAAAAAACAAAACCAAAAAAAACAACCAAAAACAGAATACAATCTCATTTTGCTTTAGATCCTGCAATACCACCGTGATTATACCAGTGAACTCTTTCCACACAGCTGTGTCAAGCTGCAAAATGCTTCTGGAAGTGTGTGTTCAAGGCAGTTCATACTTCCAGGGAACACAAGTTCCTAATGACTGATTTCTCACAGTTTACACAAAGATTGCAAACTAAAACTCTGAGCTATGTCATGCATAGACAGCCAGTTGGGAATTTGCCTCTGCAGCTTTGTACTCAGGAGAATGAGGTCTATCTTGTGCCAAAACCTGGAGGTGAGCTGTTCTTTTTCACCAGGGACCCCATTTTTAACAAAGCATGTGTCTTCTTTCCCTTTGCAGCACAGCAACACAAGCATACTCTGGCAAGTCCAAACAGACCGATAACTGCCTGTGAGTGCAGCTGCCTCAGGCCAAAGTAACAGTCCCAAAGCCAGCACAGCTGCATCAGCAGCAACACCTATTGCTCAGGGATGTGTTGAACCATTCCTGCTCCAGCACTAGCACCTTCCTCTGTGTGACACTGCAAGGTTTTGACCCATTGGAATGGCTGCCAGCAAGTGCCCATAGAGCCACAAGATCACTGAGTGCCAAGGTCTTAGAAATACTTATCTGAAAAGTTTTCTTGAACATCTTCCCTTGCAGCAAGAAGAGGATAACCTTTCAAATTTGCATCTTCTCAATGTTTCATAGCATTTATGCCTCCCTCTTTCATGATGTTTATTACTCGCCTACATAAAAAACATGTACCATATACACAGCCCAAATGCTGGTAAAAACAAGGAATCCTGAGCTGGCTGTTGATACAGAATGAAGAAAGGCTATTGTTCCTACTTCTCTGAGCTAGTGACTTCCTAAAAGAGGATATCTTCAGGGAACTAAAGATCACCAGGGGAGGGGACTGGTGCATCTCTTTTACAAAGGTCTCTTTAGCCTGGAGAAGATCGATGCTTATCAATAGCTAATGGGCAGGTATCAAGAGGATAGGGCCACTCTTTTCAGTTGTGTCCAATGATAGGACTAGGGGCAACAGGAGCAAACTAGAATACAGTTTCATATAAACACAAGCCAAAACGTCTTTATTTCGAGGGTGAAGGAGCATTGGAACAGGTTGCCCAAAGAGACTGTGGAGTTTCCTTCTCTGGAGATATTCAAAACCTGTATGGACACAATCCTGTGCAGCCTACTGTAGGCAAATCTGCTTTAGCAGGGAGGTTGGACTAGATGATCCACAGAGGTCCCTTCCAACTCCTACCATTCTGTGATCTTGGACACACAATGCCTCTGCCTGCTGTCCTTCTGTCCAAATGTATTCATATTAAGCTTCTCAAGGGAATTTAAAAGTATGTTAGTTGCTAATTTATATAGATTGACACCATGTCCANTTTAAGCTTTGTCTTGGAGACATCTTTAAAAACTGGAAGACAATATTCTATCTACAAGGTTCAAGAAAAACCCTGCAAAGCACATTAATATCCATTTTAAACCCAAGAGCTACTGTTCTTAAGACAGAGGGATGAGGTCAGGAGTGTCCAATACTCAGTCTACATAGTGCAACATCAAAACATTACGTAGGCTTATCATGAGCTAACTGCTGACACCTTGAAATTGAGTCTCCAGCTCCCTTTATTTGGATATGGCTGCTCAATATAGCCAAACCAACAGCTAACCACATGCATCATCACTGTTCTGCTTTTCCACTGCTTGCCTCTTGGAAGATGATATTGACCTGATTGCACAAACTTGCAGTAACAACACAGATGACTGATCATTTTGGTGGATGGACTAGTTTGAGGCCATAAGGGGAAGGAAGAGTCCTTAAAGATGCTTTATATATTCACAAGAAGATAATTAAGTTTTGCTATTACCTTACAGTATGCCTGAGAAATTGCCAATGTAGAACCACGGTCTTTGCTTCAACATATATTGACACAGCAAGAAGACATTGGCTGTAAGAAGCTAAATGGGTTTTGTACAGAACTCATCAGGACAGGTGACCAGATAAGAATGAAAAGATTTCAGTACAGTGGCTTAGATCGCCTTTATGTCTCACTTTCTCCATCTTCTGGCTAAATGCAGGATAGCTTCAAAGAACAAAAGAGTTGAGATAAGAATTTGGTGTCTCTCTCATTTCACACATACGCAGAATTTAAATGCAAGACATTTCTAACAACTTCAACCCTGATTTAATCCTCATGCTTTAAACATCAGTTTGCACTTTCACTCAAGAGGTGCTTGCTGCAAATAAGCAGTCCTCTTAAAGCTGCTTCAGAATTAGAAGATGTCCCCAAAGAATACATTAAAGTGCCTTACTGGTCTGCCTTATTGGGTAAAGCCCAATATTCTGAAGTGTGATGTCTCGCAAGCAAGTTCAAAGCAAAAACAACAGACAAAGTGTTTCCTTCTTGTAGTCTGTTCTCTTAGGCCTCATAAAAATAAACACAGAGTTTTAAAAGCACTCTTCCCTCAGGGAAAACTACTGTGTTCAAGAACCTTTTACAACTGCAGAAAGAAAAGGAGCAAATCAGGGAATAGCAGTATGGGAACATTAGTGGTATTTCTCCTGGGACAACTTAACATAGGTGGGACCATGCAAAACACATTCCCAGCCAGGTGTAATATTTTTGTATAAATAAAAAGAACAACTGTGCTGTTGCCTGGCTAAAGTGAGGACAATAATGGTGAGGCAGCTCAGCTAATATTCTGCTCTAATATCCCCTAGCAACTAATTACGAAGCAGCACAGCGACCTTAGAGCACGCTAGCTAAGCTCCCAGCTGACATCAGAGAGTACTTCTAGGAGCTGTTTGAGGGTAAGGAGGAAGAGCAAGTGTGAAAGCCCTTATCCAACACAAAGAAGTGCCATTCTTAAACCACTGGTGATCAACTTCCTAGGTAACCAGCAGTGTTTAAAGCTAATCCATCCACAGGATTAGCAAACATCACAGGGAGAGTAAATTAGTAGTTTGGGTATGGGTACCTGACTGGCAGACAAGTCCGGTTCCTTGCCCCAACCTTACCCCTGTCCTTCACGGTTCATGTCAGTAACAGTCACAGCCTGTGACTAGGAACTGAAGACCCAAGAAGATAGCAGCCTTCAGGAGCACATGTTTCACCGGACACCAAAAGGACAGGCTCCAGATCCTCGGTGCAGAAGTGCGCACCTCACATGCTGCTCCAAAAGCAGAGTGCCACCAAACAAGGACACAGGAGCACAGTTGTGCTGGCAACACTGTACTGACCCCGGCAAACTCTTCAACCATGGACAAAAGCTTCCTGCTCTCAGCAGAGGAGAAACCAACTCCTGCTCCATTGAGAAACACATGCAAAAAAAATCCCGTGAGTCTCTTGCTACAAGTACCATGTAAACACGCCAGATTCACTCAAACAGAGCAGCATTAGCTTTCATTCGGAGCAGTCCCAAGCACAGATCCAGGACTAGAATACAGTTTCATATAAACACAAGCCAAAACGTCTTTATTTCGAGGGTGAAGGAGCATTGGAACAGGTTGCCCAANAATACATTATCATTATCCCTGCATCCAGGCAGTGTCCATGCCAATGCATGGACAGCAAACATATTTAGGAGTCTAGTAAACAGAAGGACCCCAGAAAACTACAGGTCAGTATGCCTCTATTCCATTTTTGGAAGGGTGTTAGAACAGCTCATTCTGGAAATCATCTCTAAGTGTGTGAAGGAAAAGAAGACTATCAGGAGCAGTCATCGTGGATTCTAAAATGGAAAATCTTGCTTGACCAACCCAATAGCCTTCTACAATGGGCAGAAGAAGAGAGAGCAGTGGAAGTTGTCCACCTTAACTTCAGCAAGGCTTCTGACACTGTTTCCCAGAATATCCTCACAGAAAAGCTTAGGAAGTATGAGTTAGATGATTGGACAGTGAGGTGGATTGAGAACTGGCTGAACATCAGAGCTCAGAGAGTTGTGATCAGTAGTGCAGGGTCTAATTGGAGGCCTTGAAATGAGGAGACACTTGTAGCTATTGGTGTTCCCCAGGGGTCACTACTGGGTCCAGTCTTGTTCAATATCTTCATCAGTGATCTGGATGATGGGACAGGGTGTACTCTCAGCAAGTTTGATGATGATACAAAACTGGGAGGAGTGGCTGAAACACTAGCAGGCTGTGCTGCAGCTCAGCAAGACCAGGGAAGGCTGGAGAGCTGGGAAAAGTTACCTCATGAAGTTAGAAGGGCAAGCGTAGAGTCCTGCACCTGATGAGGAATAACCCCATGTATCAGTACAGGTTAGGGGCTGACCTGCTGGAAAGCATCTCTGCAGATAAAGACCTGGGAACACTGGTGGACAGCAAGTTCACACAATAAGTTCACCACAAGCCACTAATGTGCCCTCATGGCCAAGAAGGACAACAGTACTCTGGGGTGCATTAAGAACAGCATGAGCAGCAGATCAATGGATCCTCTTCTTCCCCTCTGCTCTGCCCTTGTAATACCTGTAGTACTGTGTCCAGTTCTGGGCTCCCCAGTTCAGGAGGAACAGGGAACTACTGGACAGAGTCCAATGGATGATGCAGGGGATGACAATGGTTAGGAGACTGGAATACCTCTCTTAGGAGGAAAGGCTGAGAAACCTGTGGGTCTCTAGCCTGGAGAAGAAAAGATGGAGATCTACCAGTGCTTATCAATATCTAAAAGGTAGGAGTTAAGAAGATGGGTCTGGGCTTTTTTTCAGTGGTGTCTATAGGACATGGGGCAATGGGCTAAAACTAAAACACAGGAAGTTTCACGTAAATGTAAGGAAAAGGAAAAAAAAAAAAAACTTTACTTTGAGGGTGATGAAGCACTGGATCTGCCTGCCCAGAGAAGTTGTGGATTCTCCTTCTCTGGAAAGTTTTAAAACCCGTCCAAGCACTTTCCTGTGCTGCCTGATATAGGCATGCCTATATCAGCAGGATGGCTGGACTAGATGATCTGTGGAGGTTTCTTCCAACCCTTACCATTCTGTGATACTGTAAGATACAGTTCATCTTACAATGCTACAGAAACAGAAGCAGATGTAACAGATCAATGACTCATCCATCCACCCGCAAAACCCCCACAATTCTCAAAGATACTGAGAAATCCCTGTCTACATGTCAGGAATGTGAGGACCAGAGCAAATCAGAAGAGCTAACTGCACCAGAAACCCTGAGAGAGCAGAAACAGGTTCTGCTGCCCATGGCAGGAACTGGCAGCCCCTCAAGGTGCAGCAGGGAAGCTGGAAAACACATTCACAGGCACTAGACCAACGACAAACGACATCACTACATTAGGCCAACAACAGGTAATGTCACTACACAGACAGCATCTTTCATACTGAGATAATCAGGATCACTCTGTCAAGGCCAAGTGCACTAGCAACAGCCCTTAATTGCTCTGACCAGCCTCACCAGTGGCCTCCATTTACACTCTGCTCCTATGGCACAGGAGCTCCATTTAACATCAGCTGGCCTTCAGTTTTTGCCTAAGCTATGTTGTGGGTGTGCTTTTCTCCAGATCAGACACAATGCCCATCCCAAGATGTGGATGTCTTCAATTCAGACCCTACCCACAGATTTGCCTTGTCACTATAGATCTTGACTTGCAATCACTGGACTACATCTGACCTTGAATATCATTAGCATATACAACCCTGAGCCTGGCCTGCTAACTTGCACTCTCAACTTGACCTTGGACCTGCCTCTAGAAGCTTGTCTAATGGCCTGATCTTGGCAGATCTTTAGGCCTGCTCCACTTGTGTTGTTCAGGTACTGTGGGACTGGGCTGGTGAGGACCTTAGCCCATGCAGCACTACAGGCTG
>WBNM01034471.1:7397-18729 GCA_013399055.1 Ramphastos sulfuratus
TTCTGTGCTTCACAACCTCCCTGGAGGTGTTCAGTGCCAGCCTGGATGAGGCCTTGAGTGCCCTGTACTAGTGAGAGGTGTCCCTGCCTATGGCAGGAGGTTGGAACTGGCTGATCCTTGAGCTCCCTTCCAACCTCACCATTCTCTTATCTTCACCTTCTCTCCCTCCCTGGCACAGAAGCTGCCGCTTGGCACCATGCCCGCAACTGGCTTGGGTGAGAGCTGTCTGGTGGCTGGCACAGAGCTGTGTGTGTGTGTTTCCCTCTCTCTCTTCCCTAGGCCTACACCAGCCAGTTCATCTCCTTGGTGATGTTTGCCCTGATGATGTGTGATGACAGAATTTCCATGCAGGAGAGGCGCAAGGAGATCATGCGAGGCCTGAAGGGGCTGCCAGGTAGGTAACTGCTCTGCTGCTTCAGGTAGGTAACTGCTCTGCTGCTTCTGCCTCCCCAGCTCAGGGGCCTCAGAGGGCAAGCCCCAGAGGTGGCTGTTGCTGAGCAGCAGCTTCTGCAGCAAGGTTCCCTCTGCTGCCTTCAGAACTGTCACAGAATCACAGGATGAAGCAGGTTGGAGGAGAGCTCTGAGCTGGTCGAGTTCAAGCTCTCAGCTCTCACCTTCTAACCAAGCAACCCCTGGCACTGAGTGCCTCATGCAGTCTCCTGCTGGGGACTCCAGCTCCTCCCAAACCACAGAGGCACAGAATTACCCAGGCTGGAAGAGACCTTCACCATCATCCAACCTCTCACCTAACCCTTCTCTTAACCCCTGGCACNGGAGAGCTCTGAGCTGGTCGAGTTCAAGCTCTCAGCTCTCACCTTCTAACCAAGCAACCCCTGGCACTGAGTGCCTCATGCAGTCTCCTGCTGGGGACTCCAGCTCCTCCCAAACCACAGAGGCACAGAATTACCCAGGCTGGAAGAGACCTTCACCATCATCCAACCTCTCACCTAACCCTTCTCTTAACCCCTGGCACTGAGTGCCTCCTGCAGCCTCCTCTTGAACACCTCCAGGGATGGGCACTCCACCACCTCCCTGGGCAGCCCATCCCAGTGCCAATCACTCTCTCTGTGAGGCTCTTCCTGACATCCATCCTGAACCTGCCCTGGCACAGCTTGAGGCTGTGTCCTCTTCTTCTGTCCCTGGGTGCCTGGCAGCAGAGCCCAACCCCAGCTGGCTACAACCTCCCTTCAGGGAGCTGCAGAGAGCAATGAGGTCTGCCCTGAGCCTCCTCTTGTGCAGGCTGCACACCCCCAGCTCCCTCAGCCTCTCCTCACAGGGCTGTGCTCCAGGCCCCTCACCAGCCTTGGTGCCCTTCAAGCACCTCAGCATTAGCCTCTGCCAGTCAGCAGCAAGGGCATGGCTCTGCCACTCTGCCCTGGATGGAGCAGTGACTGAAACTCTCCTCTCTAGGAGCTTCCTCCTGCCACCTTCCAGCACCTCCAACATCTTCTTAAACCAAGGGGCCCAGAACTGGGCACAGTACTCAAGGTGTGCCCTGCCCAGTGCTGAGCACAGGGGCAGGACTGCCCTGCTCCTGCTGGCCACACTGCTCCTGCTCCAGGCCAGGATGGCATTGGCCTCCTTGGCCAGCTGGGCACAGCGATGCAGGTTGTGATCAGTGCTCTGGAGGACAAACTGTGTAGGGTTTGAGAGGCTCAGCAGCAGGAGCCTGCACACCTTGACCTCTCCTCTTCCCTTCTAGACCTAATTAAAGAAGTGCTGAGCATGGATGATGAGATCCAGAAGCTGGCCACAGAGCTGTACCATCAGAAGTCTGTCCTCATCATGGGCCGTGGCTATCACTATGCTACCTGCCTGGAGGGAGCTTTGGTAAGAGAGGTCTTGATCTTAAAGCTGCCTCAGGCCAGCCTGAGCTGGGCACTGAAGGTTTCCACCCAGGCAGTGCATGGTGCCTACACCTTGGTTGCCAAAGCAGCTCACAGCCCTGCCCTGCTGCCCAGCACTGGGCTCACAGAACCCCCCAGGTGATGCTGCAGGCTTGGGGAGGAGAGGCTGGAAAGTAGCTTGGCACAGAGGGGTCTGGGGGTGCTGGTGGCAGCCAGCTGAAGGTCAGCCTGCAGTGTGCTCAGGTGGCCAAGAAGGCCAGCAACAGCCTGGCCTGCACCAGCAATAATGTGACCAACAGGAGCAGGGAAGTGATGGTGCCCCTGGACTGGGCACTGGGGAGGGCACAACTTGAGTGCTGGGGTCAGGTTTGGGCTCCTCACTCCCAGAGGAGGCTGGAGCAGGGCCAGAGAAGGGCAGGAAGGGTCAACTTTGACTGTAGAGGTAATTGAGGTGGAGCCTCCTTTGTTCCTGGCAGCTCAGGGTCTGGTAGGTGTTCACAGGAGGTGCAGGGGAGGAGGTTGGCACTTCACAGCTGGCATCCTGGGGGCACTTTTGAGCCTCTCAGTGCCAGAAGGACACTGAGAGGCTGCAGCAGGGCCAGAGAAGGGCAGGAAGGGTCAACTTTGACTGCAGAGGTAACTGAGGTGGAGCCTCAGGGTCTGGTAGGTGTTCACAGGAGGTGCAGGGGAGGAGGTTGGCACTTCACAGCTGGCACCCTGGGGGCACTTTTGAGCCTCTCAGTGCCAGAAGGACACTGAGAGGCTGCAGCAGGGCCAGAGAAGGGCAGGAAGGGTCAACTTTGACTGCAGAGGTAACTGAGGTGGAGCCTCAGGGTCTGGTAGGTGTTCACAGGAGGTGCAGGGGAGGAGGTTGGCACTTCACAGCTGGCACCCTGGGGGCACTTTTGAGCCTCTCAGTGCCAGAAGGACACTGAGAGGCTGCAGCAGGGCCAGAGAAGGGCACCAAAGGTGGGGAAGGGTCTGGAGAAGAGGCAGCTGGGAGTGGTGAGGCTGGAGAAGAGGAGGCTGAGAGGAGACCTCCTTGCTCTCTGCAGCTCCCTGAGAGGAGGCTGCAGCCAGGTGGGGGTTGGGCACTGCTACCAAGGATCAGAAGGAAAGGAAATGGCCTGGAATTATGCCAGGGGAGGGTTAGGTTGGAGGGGGAGGAATTTTTTGGTTTCTTAGCTGGTCAGGGCCTGGCACAGGCTGCCCAAGGGAGGTGGTGAAGTTCCCCACCCCTGGAGCTTCGTGGCTGCGGTGGCACAGCAGCAGTGGTGCCAAGCCCAAATGGGTTTTGTCTCCACCTAGAAAATCAAAGAGATCACCTACATGCACTCTGAGGGCATCTTGGCAGGGGAGCTGAAGCATGGCCCCCTGGCCCTGGTGGACAAACTGATGCCAGTCATCATGATCATCATGAGAGACCACACCTATGCCAAGTGCCAGAACGCCCTGCAGCAGGTCATTGCCCGCCAGGTGAGTGCCAGGGCTGGGGGGAGAACCTCGTTGGGGGGGTGCCCAGAGGGCAAATGGAGACTGGGGAGACACTGGCACAGGTTGCCCAGGGTGGTTGTGGAGCAGAGAAGCACAGAATGTGATCAGAGAGACTGGCACAGGTTGCCTGGGGAGGTTGTGGTGCACTGGCACAGGTTGCCCAGGGAGGTTGTGGAGCACTGGCACAGGTTGCCCAGGGAGGTTGTGGAGCACTGGCACAGGTTGCCCAGGGAGGTTGTGGTGCACAGAAGCACAGAATGTGATCAAAGATCCCATTCTGTGCTTCTGTGCACCACAACCTCCCTGGAGAGGTGTTCAGTGCCAGGCTGGATGAAGCCTTGAGTGACCTGTGCTGGTGGGAGGTGCCCCTGCCCATGGCAGGGTGGTTGGCACTGGATGATCTTGTAGATCCCTTTCAACCCAACCCATTCTGTGAATCTCTGAGCTAAAGCAGTTGAAGAGACAACATTTGAGGCTCTTAGGATCTACCTACAGCAATGCCCAGCTCCTGAAGTGCTGCTAGGGCAGAGGTTATGAGAGTGAGGGTGGGCACAGCCTGGCACAGGTTGCCCAGGGAGGTTGTGGAGCACAGAATGTGATCAGAGAGACTGGCACAGGTTGCCCAGGGAGGTTGTGGTGCACAGAAGCACAGAATGTGATCTTTGATCACATTCTGTGCTTCTGTGCTCCACAACCTCCCTGGAGAGGTGTTCAGTGCCAGGCTGGATGAGGCCCTGAGTACCCTGTGCTGCCCTGGCACTGCATGACCATGCAGATCCCAACCCATTCCATGGCTCTGTGGATCAGGAATGCTGCTTCCAGCCCTGACACCTTTCAGCTTGCAAGAGGCCTGGTGTGGTTTTATTCCCCTCCACCTTTTTCAACAGGCTGCAAGAAGGTGCCCATGGAGGGTGGGTGCTGAGCTGCTCTGTTCTGCCTTCTTAGAGCAGGCTGCCCAGGGCAGGGGGTGGGAGGGTTGTGGAATTTTCCTCTGTGGAGATACTCAAGACCTGCCTGGATGCCTTCCTGCTGGGGGTGATGCTGCTCTTGGCAGGGGGAGCTTGGACTGGATGAGCTTTGGAGGTCCCTTCCAGCCCCTCACATCCTCCTGGTTCTTGCTTGCTGCTGCTCTGAGCAAGGAAGTGAGAACAGAACCCTCCAGGCTTGGCCTATCCTTCAACCCTTTGCTGCAGGGGAGGCCTGTGGTGATCTGTGACAAGGAGGACATTGAGACCATCAAGAACAACAAGAGGACAATCAAAGTTCCTCACTCAGTGGACTGTCTGCAGGGCATCCTGAGTGTGATCCCCCTCCAGCTGCTGGCTTTCCACCTGGCAGTTCTCAGAGGCTATGATGTGAGTACAGAATTGCTGCCCTGCTGCTGCCTGCAGGAGCTGTGCTGGGGGATGCTGGCGGTGTGTGTGGGGCTGCAGGGGCTGTGCTGGGTGATGCTGGAGGTGTGGGTGGGGCTGCAGGAGCTGTATGGAGCTGCAGGAGCTGTGCTGGGTGATGCTGGAGGTGTGGGTGGGGCTGCAGGAGCTGTATGGAGCTGCAGGAGCTGTGCTGGGTGATGCTGGAGGTGTGGGTGGGGCTGCAGGAGCTGTATGGAGCTGCAGGAGCTGTGCTGGGTGATGCTGGAGGTGTGGGTGGGGCTGCAGGAGCTGTATGGAGCTGCAGGAGCTGTGCTGGGTGATGCTGGAGGTGTGGGTGGGGCTGCAGGAGCTGTATGGAGCTGCAGGAGCTGTGCTGGGTGATGCTGGAGGTGTGGGTGGGGCTGCAGGAGCTGTATGGAGCTGCAGGAGCTGTGCTGGGTGATGCTGGAGGTGTGGGTGGGGCTGCAGGAGCTGTATGGAGCTGCAGGAGCTGTGCTGGGTGATGCTGGAGGTGTGGGTGGGGCTGCAGGAGCTGTATGGAGCTGCAGGAGCTGTGCTGGGTGATGCTGGAGGTGTGGGTGGGGCTGCAGGAGCTGTATGGAGCTGCAGGAGCTGTGCTGGGTGATGCTGGAGGTGTGGGTGGGGCTGCAGGAGCTGTATGGAGCTGCAGGAGCTGTGCTGGGTGATGCTGGAGGTGTGGGTGGGGCTGCAGGAGCTGTATGGAGCTGCAGGAGCTGTGCTGGGTGATGCTGGAGGTGTGGGTGGGGCTGCAGGAGCTGTATGGAGCTGCAGGAGCTGTGCTGGGTGATGCTGGAGGTGTGGGTGGGGCTGCAGGAGCTGTATGGAGCTGCAGGAGCTGTGCTGGGTGATGCTGGAGGTGTGGGTGGGGCTGCAGGAGCTGTATGGGGCTGCAGGAGCTGTGCTGGGTGGTGCTGGAGGTGTCTGTGGGGATTGTCTGAGTTGCTGGCATGAGCTGGGCAGGTATCAGAGCTGGCAGTTAGAGAAGCTGCTGGTGCCCTGCTGAGGAGGGCAGGCAGGGCTGAGGAGGGCAGGCAGAGTTGTCAGGGCTGGCAGGAGCCGAGGATCAGGCAGGGTGTGAGGAGGGCAGGCAGGGGCTGAGGAGGGCTGGTGGGGTGTGAGTGTTGGCAGGGGCTGAGGATCAGGCAGGGTGTGAGGGCTGGCAGGGGCTGAGGGGCAGGCAGGGTCTAAGGGCTGGCAGGGGCTGAGGAGGGCAGGCAGAGTGGGCAGGGCTGGCAGGAGCCGAGGAACAGGCAGGGTGTGAGGGGGGCAGGGAGGGGCGGAGGAGGGGGGGGGGGGGGGGGGGGGGGGGGGGGGGGGGGGGGGGGGGGGGGTGTGGGGGCTGGGGGGGGCGGAGGGGGGCAGGCAGGGGCTGAGGAGGGCAGGCAGGGGCCAAGGGCTGGCATCCACCCTCAGCAGCAGTTTGGTGCAGCCCGTGCTGGGTCCTGGCTCTGCAGGCAGCCTCTGCCCATGGTGAAGCTCTCAGCAGCTGAGCTCTGGAGGAGAGGCTGCAGGCTCTGGTGCCCCAGGGGCANTCTGGCTCTGAGGCCCCAGGCTCTGGCGCTGGTGCTGCAGGCTCTGGTGCCCCAGGGGCTGGCTCTGGTGCCCCAGGGGCTGGCTCTGGTGCTGCTGGCTCTGGTGCCCCAGGGGCAGGCTCTGGTGCCCCAGGGGCAGGCTCTGGTGCCCCAGGGGAGCTGCTGAGCTCTCTGGGCCTGTGCCGCTCCCCTCGCCCGCAGTGCCCAGCGGTGCCCAGCAGTGCCCAAGCTCTCTCCATACTCACCTGCCTGTTCTTTCTCCTCCCTCTGCAGGTGGATTTCCCTCGAAATCTGGCCAAGTCTGTCACTGTAGAGTGACAGAGATCTGCTGCCTGGCAGGGGCAAAGGGGATGCGATCAGAGACTCTCTTTTGGTTTCGGTGCCCACACCAGTTGGGTTTTCCAGTCCCCTGGGCACATCTTCTTTGGGGAAATCCTTCTTTGTGTCCAAGATCACCACAATTCCATTTCATTAGTGCTTGTCCAGTTGATTCCACCTTGCTGTGTCCATAGCTTTGGGGTTTGTTTCCTTTGTTTGCTCTCATTTCCAATGCCAGACCTTCCCTGGATGGTTTTCTGTAAGGACTCCTCTCAGCCTTCTAGGTCAGGAAGCCTCCAGCTGGCTCTGAAGAGCTTTTTTTGGGGCTCATTGCAGTTGCTGATGAGAAGCCACTGAGTGAAATCAGGGCAGGATGCCAGCCTGGAACAGGAGCTGTTGCTGCTGGTGCTTTGGCTCTGGGGCTCAGGTTCTGCCTGCTGCACAAAAGGGACTTCAGCTGCCCTGGCTTTGATGCCCACAGTCACTGTGCTTAAGCAAACCTTGCTCCTGGAGGGCTTTACCCATGCCAAATAACCTAGCAGGTGACAATCTGGCAGCCTGGCTGGACCACCACAGCCTGCCTGGCACCAGTGGCTGCCCTGTAGCAGTGCCCATGGTGGCAGAGGAGCTGGCAGCTGTGGGGGCACTGCTTGCTCTGTGCTGCTGCTTTGCTTGGTGCTTTCCTTTTGGACAAGTAGAAGCCTTCCTGCATTGAGGATTTTCTTCCCCCCTTGAACCCCAAGCACTGTGGCACTAGAAGCACATCCTGAGGAAGCAGCTTGCTGCTGGCCTGGATGCCCAGAAGGTGGTTTCTGCCTGGTATCTCTCTTGGCAGAGAGGTCTCCCCTGCTGAGGCTCATGGTGGCTGCACAGCTCCTGGTTTGTTCAGGAGCTCTGTGTGTGGGACTGGTGTCAGACTGGGCTGAGAGGGGATGAGAAAGGCTCAGCAGGCAGGACCTTAGGAGCAGTTCTGTGAGAAGCTTGCAGGGAAGCAGGACTCACACAGACCTCTCTGAGCTCTCCTTGCAGGGCAGGGCCCTTGGCATGGCCTCCCTGAGCTCTCCTTGCAGGGCAGGGCTCTTGGCATGGCCTCCCTGAGCTCTCCTTGCAGGGCACAGCCCTTGGCATGGCCTCCCTGAGCTCTCCTTGCAGGGCAGGGCTCTTGGCATGGCCTCCCTGAGCTCTCCTTGCAGGGCACAGCCCTTGGCATGGTCTCTCTGAGCTCTCCTTGCAGGGCACAGCCCTTGGCATGCAGCACTGACCTGTGCTGGAAGGTGCCTGAGGCCTTTCCAAACACTGCCTGCAGCAGTTCTCTCCTCTCTGTCAAACCCAAACTCTTGAGCATCACTGCAGTGCCAGCTGCAGGTTGTCTGCTGGTGCCTGCAGTGCTGCCTGCCTGCAGCAGCTCCTCCAGAGGCCTGTGTGGGTGCTCCAGACCCCCCCAGCTGTGTGATTGTTGACCTCAGGGTGCTGCCAGGCTAAGACCACAGCAGTAAAACTGTAGTTTCTTCATGCAGCCTTTGCTGGTGAGGCCCTGACCTGTCTCAGCTGGGTGCCCCTGCCTAAGCATGGCCAGCAGCCTCCCCTGCCTCCTGCCTCCTTTGAGGATGATCTTGTCCCTAAGGAAAGGCCAAGGCATGCTCAGTGCTAACAATCTGCAGACAGTTCCTCTTCCTCCCACTCCCACTCAGCTTGCTGAAAGAGAAGAGAAGCTGCAAACCTTTCATGTGGAGGGCTGGAACCAGAGCAGGCTTCCCTGCCTCTGTGCCAGGGCAGGGATAGGAACTTGGCACCAGGGCAAGCTTGCCTCCTTCTATCCCTGCCCTGGCACAAGGACTTGCACCATCAGCTGTGTCCTGGCTGGGGTGGGATCTCCCCTGCTGATGCTGAGGTGTTTTGCTCCTCTCCTCTCAGCAGCAGGCATTGCTTTGCCCTCTCCTCGCCCAGCTGCTTGGCACAGAGGAGGGCAGGCAGAGGCAGCAGGGCAGTAGAAGTTGATTAATGCAGGCTGTTAATTACTTAGGAGTGTAGGTTGTGCACAAAGAGGACCAAAGAGCAGGAACCTGAGCTGGCAGGGCCCAGCTGGTGGACCTGTGGCTGCTGCCAGGCTGCTTGGTTTGCTGCTCCTGCACTCCCTGCCAGGGCCCCAGGGCAGTGCTCCCCTGCCACGTCCTGCCCTGCAACCTCTGCTGCTGCAGCCTCCACCTGCCACCAGCCTGCAGCAGGTTGTGATGCTTAAGCTGAGAGGCTGCTGTGGAGCAAACCTGCCCTGAAGAATCCCTCTGCTGAGCCTGGCAGGGAGTGGTGAAGCAGCTGGTTGGTGGCTGCCCAGCTGGCACAGGCTGTGAATGTGGCCAGGACTCTCCTGAGCTCTCCTTACCTCATTTATTTTTTTTTCTGTGTGTGTGTCTCAGCTGTGTTGTTGCATTTGGATGAGCAGAGGGTGTGTCTCTTTTCCTTAGGAACCCCTTTTTAGAGTGTCTTGTGGTATTTATTAGCAGCCAGTTGCCCTCCTGCCCTCCAGCAGGGAATGCCAATGCCTACTGAGCCAGTCCAATGCCCTCCTCCCCAGCAGAGGTGGTTGAGCAATTCAGCAGCCCTGGCACTAGAATGGAGCCACAGCTAAACCCAGACAGCAAACTCTGCCAGCTGCCTTCTGCTGCCTCCTGGGTCAGAACTGACTTTGCTCTCAGTGGTTTTGCCTCAGCCAAGCCTGCAGAGGCTTAAAGGGGAAGCTCAGGCCCATGGCTCTTGGGTGTTTAGTGACCAAAGACCAGAGGAGCTCAGGCTCAGCAGACCTCAGACCAGCTCCACACTGCTGCTGAAGTTGTTCCACCCCCAGCAGGCAGCTGAGCTGTGGATGGATGAATGCATTCTGGCAGGAGGTTTTTCCCTCCTCTTCCTCACTCCACTGCAGCCAGCCCTGTCCTGGCTCTGCTGAGCACCCACTGGGTGCATGAGGAGCCCAATCCAGTGCTGGGGCACCTGTGGCCTTGCAGGGTGCAGCAGTGGCATGGCCAAGGCCACCTCCTTTCTAGCCATGAAGGCAATTAGACACCAACCCTTAGTGGGGACACCTCTGGGGGGGGTCACCCCTCGGGCCAGAAAGCTGCCTTGACCCCCATGCCTGTGCTGCCTCAGCCCCTCTGTGCTGAAAGGGCTGCAGGCTGGGCACAGAGCCTGAGTGTCTGAGCCAGGTGGCAGGGAGCTGCTGGGCATGGCCCCCCCTGCAGAGCCACACTCAGAACTAGGCACTGGGTTTGGTTCAGCTGCAGCTGGAACCAGCTGAGGGCTGCTGGGCATGCCCCCCCCTGCAGAGCCACTCAGAACTAGGCACGGGGTTTGGTTCAGCTGCAGCTGCAACCATCTGCGGGCTGCTGGGCATGGCCCCGCCTGCAGAGGCGCACTCAGAACGAGGCGCTGGGTTTGGTTCAGCTGCAGCTGGAACCATCTGCAGGCATCAGGCTGACCAGGATTGGGCTTCTCCCCTCTCCAGCTGTCCCCACAAGCAGCTGCCTGTTGGCAGCACATGGGCAGAGGTTTGTGTGTGTGTGTGGAGGGACTGGAGCTGAGTCCTCTGCTGTCTGTGTTTAGCTGTGGCTGATTTTAGACCCTACCTGAAGGTTCCAAACTCACCTCCAGGCGTGCAGCCCTTCCTCTGCAGCAGGAAAAGAGGAGGAGGAGGAGAAGGGAGAAGTGTTGGGTTTGAGATTGAGGCAAACCAAGAGCAGCTCTTTGCCTTCAGCTCAGTGGCTGGACACAGACACCCCCAGTGGCAAATGCTCTCCTGTCCTGCCCTCCAGACCTCTTTGCCTCTGCCTGTACAGACCCAGCTGGCTTGGTTTGTGGGGACCAGTCTGTCTCTCGTGTCCTGTTGTGTGCTGTATGCAGAAGATGTCTTTTACTTCTGTCTCTGTAGTGTTTTATCAGTTGGGGGTTTTGGTTCTGTTGGGTTTGGGTTGTTTTGGGGTTGGTTTTTGGTTTTTTCCTTGCTTTTTTTTTTTTTAAATTTTTTTTTCCTGGGCTTGGTTTGGGGTTTTTTTGGGTTTTGTTTGTTTGTTTTTATTTTGTATCTCACCCTTTGAATAAAATCAAGTGCCCTACATGAACCTAGTGGCATTGCTGGTCTTTAAGTCAAAGCCATTTCAGAGCAGGGCACTGTGGCACCAAGCAGAAGGTTGGGCTTAGCTCAGCTCTCTCCCAGCCAGCTGAGCCAGGACCCTCTTCCAGCTGCCCTTTGCCCACCCATGGGTTTGGAACTAACCAAGCAGGAAGCCCCTGGGGCACAGCAGTCACCTTCTGGACCTTCACTCTCATTTACCTACCTCTGAGGCTGCTGAAACACTGCTGCAGGGTGCCCAGGGAGGTGCTTGAGGTCCCATCCCTGGAGCTATTCAAGGCTCAGGGGGACAGGAGTGGATTCAGGCACTGCCTGCAGGCTGCTCTCAGCTTGCTGAAGCTGCAGGGGAGTTGCCTCCTGAAAGGGGAAGGAGTTGGAGGCCTGGGGGCACTGCTGGACCCCAAACAGGGCACCTGAGCTTTCCCCCTGCCAATCTAAGTCTGAGGGCCTTAGGTGCCACCTTGTGAGTGTCAAGTGGCACTGAAAGGAAGGGGCAGCTCCTGGGGAGCAGCTGAGACAAAGGCAGAGCTCAGCCCTGCTCCTGCACCCACTGCAGCTTAGAACCTGCCACAGCTCCCCAGGAAGTCTTCTGTGTCTCCACACCTCACAGAACCACTCAGGCTGGCA